>JAGFMF010012032.1:2846847-2929357 GCA_019455555.1 Galemys pyrenaicus
TTGATCTGCCTGTTCTGCTCCCCGCTCTCTGTGGTGAATCCTCTCACCACCCCCACACCTCTGGCCTGTACCCCAGTGCTTGTATGCATAAATAAAAAATTAAAAAAAAACAACAAAAAAAAAACAAAACAACAACAACAACAAAACAGGGGCCCCCCTGGTGGCGCAGCAGGTTGAGCGCCACACTGTGAAGCATCCGCAGTGCAGCAGCACGAGTTCAATCCCTGGCCAGGGAGGGGACCCACATGGCGCAGCAGACCTCTCCTGTCTCGCCCGCTGCTCCCCTCAGCAGTGTGTTTCAGTGGATCCGCCTGTTCTGCTCCCCGCTCTGTCTCTGGCGAATCCTTTCACCTCCCTCGACTCTGGCCTATACCCTAGCTCTTGTGTGCATAAATAAATAAATCTTAAAACACACACACACACACACACACACACAAGAGAGGGACATTTTCCTAACATTTCATAAACAATCATTTGAAAACTGCCCTAGAGAAAATTGGATGTCAGCACAATGCCCAGGCACTCACCTGGAACTATGCATACTGGATCCCTCACACACCTATTTACGAACAATCTACATAAAGAATGACCTTCTCCTGCCCCGCCCTTCCGCTGCCTGCAATGGTAACATTTACTGGAGATTTTATTACAAAAGCCACAAAATGAAATTCTAATCAATAATAGTTCGCAGAATGGTGAGGGGGGGAAAAAGGAATTGAATACATTCATAGGTAAAAGATGTTATTATCTCAGTTCAGTAACTATGAAAGAGAAATAGATGAAAAAATCTGGGTTTTATATTAAAAACCGGCACAGCTGTAGAGTTACATAATAAAGTATTGCCTGTATCCATGGAAATGGAGAGTAATTGATGCACCACAAGTTATTTTTATAAACCCAAACAAAAAAATTCAATCAGAAATGTCTTTCCCCGTTTTGGGGGCATTGTATATTTTGTATCTGTACATAATGCACACATTTAGAGTGTGAATGCACTCATTATTGATCAGCCGTGCTGAATAGGACATGCTGCTTTCCCTGAATATTCAAGATTAGAATCCCGTGGCCTAGCTCCCACTCCTTGAAAGACTTCTTCTGAATAAATTGTGCAGTGCTTTAAAATTCGGGCAGCTCTAACTTGGGGAAATAAAGGAGCCCCGTTCCTGGTGTGGGAGGTATGGGAGGGGGCCAGTTGGAAGAGAGGAACCCTGCATGATGTGTATCTTTGACTCCCCCCCCCCAGTACCAGTAATCCCTCTGCCTCCCCACTCTTACACACAGCACTAAGCACAGAGAAGTTCTCCAAGAAAGTCAGGATGCACAGTCTTTCCCCACTTGGCTTGCCAGTAAGAGTCACCTAAATCTGTGTGAAAAACAGATTGCAGGACTCCACTCCAAAACCACGGGCTTCTCTAAGGAAGAAACCTAGAAACCTGTCAAATCTGTGTAAGTCCCCAAATGATAATTCTTATCATTAGGCAAAAAAGGAAACAGACACAGAGCTGGCTTCATAGGGATGTAACTGGGTCCTGCACAGAGGAGGACCTCACTTGGTTTAAAGCTCCGCTGTCTATCCCTTAAATTCTGAATAATTTTTTGGCATGATGTCAGAGACTTCCACGTTGCAATGGGTGCCACAAATTATGTAGATGATTTTGCAAGAAAGCTATGTATGAGTAAGCATATAAACTTAGAAAATTGATCTGGATGAAATTTTAAACTCTACCACTTAACTGGTTACTTAAATCCCTTGAGCTCTGTTTGCTCACCTATAGGACTGATCTGAGTTGAGTAGGGTTGAGTTGAGTTGAGTAGGGTTGGGTTGAGTAGGAGTGAGTTGAGTTGAATTGAGTAGGGTTGAGGAGGGCTGGGTTGAGTTGAGTAGGGGTGAGTTGAGTTGAATATGGGTGAGTTGGGTTGGACTGAGTTGAGTTGGAATAAGTAGGGTTGGGTTGAGTTAAGTAGGGGTGAGTTGAGTTGGACTGAGTTGGGTTGAGTAGGGTTGAGGAAGGCAGGGTTGAGTTGAGTAGGGGTGAGTTGAGTTGAATATGGGTGAGTTGGGTTGGACTGAGTTGAGTTGGAATAAGTAGGGTTGGGTTGAGTTAAGTAGGGGTGAGTTGAGTTGGACTGAGTTGGGTTGAGTAGGGTTGAGGAGGGCAGGGTTGAGTTGAGTAGGGGTGAGTTGAGTGATATGAAGACCTGAAAGAGAGAGGGGCACTTCATCTGGTTGCCCGAGCAGGATACTACTTTAGCCTTGGTCTTCCTAATATTGAATTAATATCCAACTTGCCTTAAATAAAGCAACCTTGCTACAGGTCAAGTTTAAATGCTATCAAAACAATGCTTAAGACCACCTTTGTATCTGCTTCATATTAGAGAACATTTGGTAACTGACTGTATCAGAGTAAACACTGAGGAACTAGCAATCCAGAATGAAAATCACTGCACCATCACTTCCATATCATAAGCCTCTTGGGTTGGGACAAGGTGATGTGAGAGTGACAGAGTGGGGGTCTCTCCAAGTGGCTGTTGACTGTAGGCCTTTTTTCTTCGTCTCCACAGTCACCCATCATCTTTCACCATAATTGTAACATTAGACAACCCTTGCACTACCATTTTGTAGAATTTTAAAAACACTTTGAAATATGAGTCACATACCATACAACTCACCATTTGAAAGTAAAAGACAGTTTTTAGTGTACTCACAAACTTGTACAACAATCATCCTGTCTAATACTCCAGAGTACGTTCATTAACCCAAAAGAAAACCCCTACCCATTAGCAATCGCTCCCCATTCTAATATTCCCCCAGGACGAGGCAACCACATTCTGTCTGTACAAATTTGTCTATAGTGTACATTTCATATAAATGGAATGGTATGACATACATCCTTTGTATCTGATTTTTTTTACTTGTATAATGTTTTCAAGGGTCAATTATGCTGTAGAACATCTCAGTACTTCATTCCTGTTAATTACAAAAATTGTTTTATTGTATGGGTACCACGTTTTGCTTTGGTACTTCATCAGCTGAAGATTGTTCATTGGTTTGTTTCTACTTTTCTACTAAATAAGGCCCCATGAATACTTTGTGCATGGGCACACATTTCATTTCTTTTGGTTAGATACCTAGGAGTAGAATTGCTGGATCATATGGTAATTCTATTTTTAGCTTTTTGAAGAACTGCCAACCTTCTTTCCTCTGCAGCTGTACCCTTTTACAATTCCACCGGCAATGTCTGAGGATTCCAATTTCTTAACATCCTTACCAATAATTTCAGTGTCTGACTTTTAAATTTTAGCCTTCCTAGTGGGTGTGAAGAGGTATCTTGTGGTTTTGATTTGCATTTTCCTAATGACTAATGATGTTGAGCATCTTTTCATAGGTTTATTTGCCAATTGCGTATCTTCCTTGGGAAAATGTATATTCAGAGACTTTGCCCATTTTTCAAATTGTTGAAGATTATTCTTTTCCCATTGAATGGTTTTTACACCCTCATTGAAAATCAATTGGCCATAATGTAAGGGTTTATTTTTAAACTCTCAATTCTATTCCTGTGATCTATATGTTTTTCCATCTGCTAGAACTAAACACTCTTGATTACTGTTGTTTTGTATAAGTTTTGAAATCTGAGAGTGAGTCCTTTGACTTTCTTCCTTTTCAAGATGGCTTTGGCTATTCTGGGTCCTTTGTGTTACCATAAAAAATTTTTCTGCAAATAAAAAAAAGGCAATTAGATAAAGACTACATCAGATCTGGAGATCTCCTTGGAGCATATTGCCATCTTAAAATATTAAGCCTTCCAATCTATGAATATGGTATGTCTTTTTAGTCATTTAATTTCTTCCAATAATGTTCTATAGTTTCCACTGTAAAATTCTTGTGTTTCTTCTGAGTTATTCTTAAATATTTGATTCTTTTCATGTTGTTCTTGATTTCATTTTCAGATTACCCACTGCTCATGCATAGAAACTCAACTTCTTTTATATCTTGATCTTATAACCCACAACCTCCCTGAACTTACTAATTCTAATAGTTATTTCTCTTTGGACTCCAGGATTTCTGTATACAAGATCATGTCATCTGCAAATAGACACAGTTTTAGTTCTTTTTTTCCCCCAATATTAAGGCCATTTCTTTTTCTTGACTAATTGTCCTGATAAAAATCAGCACAGTGCTAAATAGAAGTAGCAACAACAGATATCTTTGACTTATTTATGCTTTTAGATCAAACACATTCAATCTTACCTCAAATATGCTATTCGATGGTTTTGGTAGGTGGCCCTTATCATATTGATGAAGCTCCCTTCTATTCTAGTTAGTTGAGATTTGTTTTTGAGTTTTCTTTTGTTTTTCATAATGAAAGGTTGGCTGTCGTTTTTTACCCCCATTCTATTCATTCTCCATAGAACAGTCCAAAAAATCACCCAACTATAAACTTTATCATGTTACTTCTCTCTTTAAAAAAAGCTCTAAGGGTTCCCAAGAGCCCTGGGATAGAGTCTAAATTCCCATTAAATATTGCATGATCCGGGACATCTTTGGTCTTGTCCTGCTTTGGCCACACTGACCTTCTCATTGCACTGCCTTTGTGCCTATTTCTCTGCCTGCTGAAACCTCTCCCCACTGCCCTTTTCCCTTAGTAAATTCCTGCTCATCTCTACTGCATTTTGTCATCTGAGAAGGTTTCCCAGAGCCTCTGACCCAGTCAGAGAGCACAGCTCTATGTTCTCAGAGCTTCTTCTCCTTCAAAATCGTACAGTTTATCACTGTGTATCCACTGACTAGTGTTGGATGGGGCCCATCTCATCACAGACTATGTGTTCTCTGAGGGCCAGAACAGTACCTGCCTTGATAATCACTTCATCTTACTAGGTACTGGAGCAGCATCTGGCACAAGGAAAGAAGACTATCAGAAAATATTTATTAAGTGAATGAATGGAATTAAATGAACCAATATGTACTGAGGCAGTAGGGCAGTGTAACCTGCAGACATAGCTTTTGGCTATGAGAAACTGAGGCTTACTTTTTCTTCATTTTCCTCCACGGCCCAATCTAGAGTGTTTTGGAAGAAAAGACCTATTTATATTCTGTGGTGGCAAGGGAAGGTCTCTCTTTAGAGATGAATTTGAAGCTGAGTAAATGCTACAAATCCATGAACACTTCCCAATGGCTGGCAGTGATAGTCTCTTCCTTAGTATCTTACAGTTCTTTATCCATATCTCTCTGAAGAGCCTTCATAATTTTCACTGAGTTTTCATGACACACATTTTAGTCCCATCTCCTGAACTCTTTGATGACAGACACCATGGATAGTTTATCATGGTATCTCCCAGCTCCCAGTTTAGTCCTTAGAAATGTGTTGGATGCACTAAAGAATCAGGGGACAAGAGGTGACTAACTGTAAAAAAAAAAAATACAGTTCTGTTCAATCTAGTTTTACTGTCAAGTATATGTTGTTTGTATTCTGCTAAAATTAAAAATAGTATTGCATTTTAATTCTTAGTAAAAATCATCCACATGTCGCCATGGTAAGCCTGCTTCTATGTCAGCTAGGTCTATAGGCCATCCTCATATGCCAGCATCACCTCAAACATCTCCCTCACCGTGTGTACTCCAGCCATACGTACCTACCCAGAATGCCCACGTCTTCCTACCCATCTTTCAAGGGCCATTCAAATTCCCACTTCACCCACGAAGACATGTGTGATCAACCCTGCAGCCAGAGGTGCAGGGGGCTAAATTTCAGTCATCAACACTAGCTTCTTCTCACTTCATCAGGAACTGCCTTTTCCTCGGGGCCTTTTCAAGTCCTCAGCAGTTGCTAGCGACCCTAGGGTAGGCTCTGCTAAAGTCTCCTTCCCTGGTCTCAGCACACCAGTTACCCAGTTATCAGAACTAAAGAAATAGTGATTCCCATCCTCACAGTTCAATCCAAAATTATGCAACTGCCCAGACCTCATTTCTAGAACATCCAGGGTCAGCTTCTCACCATCCCCTCTGCATGCTTTGCTTCCTCTCTACCTGCCCCGACTTTACACCTGTCCTGTCTGTTACACTAGTTCCAGCGACTGGATGGCTGTGGCTCTGACCTACCCTCCCTCTGGGTATCAGGGCCACACATCAGTGACAAGAGAGCGGTCATGGTCAAATACCCTCATATACCGCTCTCTCCCTCTCCTGCCAGAAGAGGAATATCAGGCAGCATGAACTGGCTTAGTCACACTGAGTGGCCTCAATCCATGGCAAAGTCCCAAAATGAATGATCGGCGTATTCATTCTAATGTGTGAAGTTTCCGAGAATTAATTTGAAAGAGCGAAGGCATGTGAAGAGAGTGTAGTACACAATAAAATTAGAAATGTTTTCTTTGTGTAGACATAGCTTATGTGACAAGGTTCTATTTATGCTTGGGAAATTAGGATAACAGTCTACTTTGTTCTCTTCACACACATCATGAATTATAATTATTGAGGAAAGACAGAGTCCAGAGTGAGTTCCAGGAAATGAAGGGGGGAAAATTCAACTAATAATAAGGCTTTAATTTAGGACTTGTTGTATTTCCCAAAAATAGATTCCCAATTCTAGATGATGAAAAACTTCACGGAGTGCCTCTCTAGTGGCACAAGAGGTTAAGTCTCAGCACTGTGAATCCATCAGCAGCCACTGCAGCATGAGTTAGAACCCTAGCCAGGGAGGTGACCCACATGGTGGAAAAGACCTCTCCTGCCTCGCCTGCTGCTCCCTTCAGCAGTGTACTTCAGTTAATCTGCCATTCTGCTCCCCACTCTGTCTCTGGTGAGTCCTCTCACCCCCTACACCTCTGGCCTGCACCACAGCGCTTGTGTGCATAAATAAATAAATGTTAAAAAAAAAAACTTGCAGAGATTTCTGCCTGCAGGATTGGGTGAAATTTTTGCAATTTGTTTGGGGTTTGTCTTGCAAAGAGACTCTTGGAGAAAACCCAACTCAAGAGAATGGAAGAAGCTTCTTTAACAGGGTCATTAAGAGAGGGTCATAATCTAAGACACGCCCTATAAGGAGTTAGAAGTCTAAGCCCTGAAGCAAGGGCATCCCAAGTCCTGTGTAGCTCACTTTGAATTTGTCCTCCAAATGCCTTCAAACTGAGCACCATCTCCGGCTGCGGCCACCATATTCTCTCTTCAGCTCAACAAAGGCATATTTTTCCCCGAGATGAACTTCTGGCATGAACCCGGACTCCTGTGAGAAGAAAAGGCCGTGCATTTGCTCTAAGCCATCTTTTTACAAATGACCGTTTGCAAATGTTTAATTACTACTCTTCCCTCACGCACCTGTAACATCTGTCTGTCTCTGGTTGGGAAAGTAGACAAATTGGGGGGCTTTGGTGCCAGAGAGGAGCATCTGAATTCAAGTGCCTTCTCCTACCTCCTGCCATCTAGTGCATTCCCTGAGACAAGTGCCCTTGGGCAACTTCCTGAAGGAGTTGTCCCATCTCTAAAATGGGTACCTAAGAACACTTATTAAATGTGTCTTTAATTAGCCAGTCCAGATGCATTCATGAAGGTCTGTGTGATCTCCCCAGCCAGGGGCAATTCCTCCCACTTCTCCTCCTCTTCTTGGGCTTTGTTGTCTTGGCTAAATCAGGGCATACCGAGGAGCCCCCTGGTTGTATATTCATAGTCAATCCTCAGGCTGCCTTGGAGGACCTCGTCATGCCTAGCAGAGCTGGGCCTCCCCAAGGACGGTGCACGTCTCTTGCTCACTTCTTCCGTGATGCCGCTCAGTGCTAGACGTACAAGACATACAAGTATGTGCTAGAGGAACAGCAGGAACACAAGGAATTAATATGCCCCAGTACTAGGCTTTGCAAGAAGTACTAGGCTTTGCAAGACGTGCTACACAACTCAGTGGTGGTCAGAGGCGAATTCTTGATGGTTCTTGTTCACCCTTGAATGCTCGCTCCATAAATGACAGACGAGGGGATGAACCAATGAATGGATCATGTCCCACAGAAGGCGACTCGCAGCTTAGCAGTGTCAGTGGGCAGAGTAACATCTTCCTGGTGACGGGACAGACATCACACCCAAACAGATGATTGTCCTAAGTTACTGATTTGCAACCAGGGTGATATTGGGGCCCAAGGGATAGTTGACAATGCTAAAGACAGTTTTGGTTGTCCCAACTGCGGACAGTCCCTGGCGCCTGGAGACTCAGTTCATGGACACGTTGAATGTTGTCATCAGGCCAAGGGAAGCCAGAAGGAAGGAACTTTCTGGGCTTGCATGTCTCCAGGGCAATAGGTGAGAAGCTCTGCTGGGAACGACCCACTTCAGAGATAGTTTGTTCTTCATTGCACCCCACTGAATGTGGCTAAAATTATTGTGACATGATATGTAGTACCTGCCTCATTCAGCGAATCAGAGTCAGGGTTGAAAGGACCACTACAGAGCACCCAGCCCAAACTCCTCAGTTATTCCCGGGCCCTACAATCCCAGAAACGGAAGTGAAGGTTCAAAGTCAGGTTGATGACTGAGTCAGGGCAAGAATCCATGCCCCCAAGCTGAGGCCGTTCACAAGGCCTTCCTCATGCCCTTTACAGGTTGTCAGGCATGGAACTTCCCTCTGGCTCCTGCTGTGGGTGCAGCCACAGCCCAGACACTGCAGCCCTATTATCCCTGGATGGGATCATTGTCTCCCCAACTTCCATCATTCATGTTCTGTCATGTGACTTTGGCCAACTCCATAAACCACCAGTTTATTACTGTATAATTTTATTTGAATTGCTATTTTTTCTTAAATAAGAGTTGAATAAAGGGGCCTCCCTGGTGGCACAAGGGGTTGAGTACCATAGCCTCTGCAGCGCACGTTCAATCCCCGGCCAGGGAGGGGACCCCCATGGCGCAGCAGACCTCTCCTGCTTCCCCACTGCTCCCCTCAGCAGTGTATTTCAGTCCATCTGTCTGTTCTGCTCCCCACTCTGTCTCTGGTGAATCCTCTCACCCCCCCACCTCTGGCCTGTCCCCCAACTCTTGTATGCATAAATAATAAGATCTTTTTTTAAAAAAGACTTGCATAAAGAACTCTTATATCAGTTACTATAAGCAAAGCTGGTGACATCTGCCATAATTAAAAGGAAACTAAAAACGGACACAATGCAACCAAAATTGTTTTTCAGCGCTGACTTGCGTCTTTTGTCTCTATAGTTTCTGATCCCTGCCTTCTCTGTTAGAAGGGAGGTTCGAGAGTTTAGGAGGTGTTAAGCACATGTTAGCACCAAACTGGCACTTGGTCCTTAATCTAATACAGGAATTGGGAAGCAATGGAGAAGAGAATGAATTTCTCGCCATGTGCTTCAGTATCATTTATTACAGTGCTCACGTACCCAGTAAAATCATCTTGTATTCTTTCAGAGGCAGCTTTATTTTTGGAAATGCCTGATTAGAGGACAGTGACCAGGCTCATTTCTACCCTCTTTCATTTAAGTTCCCTTTTTGACCCTAGACTAAAAGGAAGGAGGCATCCTGGGTCCCTTGCTTGCAAGCCAAGTGCAATTAAATAGAAAGAGAAGCTAAATGAGGGCTCAGCCACCAAGCCACAGACGTTGGCGGGATACATTTTATTTAGGTGTTCGAGGGCAGAGCGGGAGAATTCTAAGATGATCAGCAATGACCTTCAGCCCAGTAAAAACCTGGCCTTGGCAATGCAGGTTGCACCTGTGAGTAGGAGTCCATCACTCCTGTGATTGTTACACTGTATTGCAAAAAGGGGATGACCTGGTGGGCCATACCTTATCATGTGAGAGGTTTAAAAATCAGAGATTTTTCAGCTACTTGCAGGAAAGGAAGTTAGAGAGGCATGCCAGCTGACCTGGAAGAAAGCAGGAGTCCATGCTGAGGCCTGTCATCCATCACTAGGGGCCACGTGGCAAGGAACTGGGGGCAGACCCTACAAACAAGAGCAGTTCCTAGATGACGGTGAGCTAGTAGGAAACAAGCTAGTCCAACATCCGCAAATAAATTCAGCCAACAACCAGTGGGCTTAAAGAGCACCCCCAGTGCTGACTTCTGACTTGCACACCCTGTGAGATAATCACTTTGTGTTGTTTGAAGCTGCTAAGTGCGTGTGAACTTGTTACATAGCACAAAGAAACTCATATAAAGGGATACAGAAATGAATATGGTAGGCTCCTGCATCAGGGAACTTCTCTGTGTGTAGATTCGAAACACATAGAAGCAACTTAAATATTAACCAGACCACATCAGCTTGTGTCTGAGAAAGACAGTAAAGAAAGAAATATGCTTGAGGAGAAATCAGAGAAGGCTTCCTGGAAGAGGTGACATTTACTCAGCCCTTCAAGTCCAAAGAGAACATCAGCAAATAGAGAGGTGGAGCCAGCTTGATCATTACCCGGAGTGGCCAGATGCCTCTCGGCTTTGGACACAAGGCTGTGTCTTTTACAGGTTCTGGATCTGGGGGTCTAGATTCAGTCCTGGTTCTGCCACTTACCAAGTGTTTGACCTTGAATAAAAGAGTAAAGCTCTGTGATCCTCAATATTCTGATCTAATCACAGTAACAGTAACAATATTGTTAACCCTCGCAGCATAGACTGCTAGTAGACAGAGGCACGTAGCCAGAGAATGGCAGAGAAACTTCTTCCCTTGCTGTGCTCATTCGATACCTATATCCACCTACGTGGATGCGAAGCTTCTGCGAGTGAACACCTTCCTTCACGCTGCCTCCAACATTTGTAGGGCCCAGGGCAGGACTACAAATAGCGCCCACACACCATATGTCTGAATATTTACAAATTAGAAATCAAGCTGAAAGCTGTTAAATAAGTTCTATTCTCCTACTTTAGCAAATACACCTTCATAATGACAAAAGAGAAAAATAAAACCTTTTAAAAGGATTAGCTTATGCCATCATTCCTTGGTTTGGTACCCTTCCGGAAGGCTAATCTTGGGGACCCAGAGCACCCCACTGGAAGACTCAGAGGCAACCCCAGAGAAGATCACTTTCTCCTTTTCCCATCCTATATGCCCAGCTCCTAACAGAACAGCCCCCAGGAACCTCATTTGAGTGAATGCCCAGGGGACCCCCGGGACAACTGACCCATCACACCTGATCATTTGGGGGACACGGGACCTCTTCCCTGTGGGGTTTCTCCCTGCAGGAGACCTTCTCATCTGCATCTTCAGCTCCAGGGCAGCCTCCCCAGTGCACACAGCTGGAACCCGTGGCTTCCAAGCCAGGAGCCGGGGTTCCAGAAGGAAACAGAGTGTTACCTTCTCAGTAAACACAGCAGAGCCGGGTTTCTGGCACAGCCCCACCCTGGCATTCCCGGGGAAGGCCAGTGGAAGTGCCCATCACACTTGGCACTTTAAGTAAAACATTCAATTATGTTCAAAGAGAGCGCCCCTAAGTCATTTGTTGGCCTGGTTTGGGGGGGACTTTATTATCAGACATATCGCTGGAGCTTATTACTCTTTAGCAGATTGGACAAGTTTCAAGGTTAATAAAAATGTTCTTGCAAATTGTTATTTTGAAAGTGATTGAAGGGCCTCCCTGGTGGCGCAGTGGGTTAAGCAACACACTATGAAGCAAATCAGCAAATCGCAGCCACTGCAGCACGAGTTCTGCTGCCGACCAGGCGGGGGACCCATATGGCGCAGTGGACCTCTCCTGCTGTGCCCGCTGCTCCCCTCAGCAGTGTACTTCCATTGATCTGCCTGTTCTGCTCCCCGCTTTCTGTGGTGAATCCTCTCACCCCCCCACACCTCCGTCTGTACCCCAGTGCTTGTATGCATAAATAAATAAATCTTTAAAAAAAAAAAAAAAAGAAAGTGATTGAAGGAAGTGTCCCACTCCAAGCATATGTTTGACCTTTCGGGGGAGGAAGCCTCTTCTTGGTGTCGGCTTCGTGACAGCTCCAAATTGTCTAACGAACATGGAGTTTCTCTGCACACCTTGGAGACTGGCACTCCTTCCTGGGCCTCGTTCCCACCACCAGGACTTGTCCCTTGGGGCAGTGACAATAATAATCATAGAGCAACTACTGAACGAATAGCATGGCCACACTCAGCCCCCCAGCCCTGCCCCCTGGTTATTGCCTAGGTGAAAGGAAGTGAAACAGGGGCAGAGAAGGTTCTGAGGCCAGAGAGCCCCCAAAAAGCCCCTAAAGGCCAAAAGGCCACAAACCAGAACCCAGGACTATAGCAACAGGGGCTATAGCCTAACAGAGGACAGTGCCCGATACAGGTCACTGTCTGGATACAGGTCACTGTCTGTGGTTCTCACCTACGTGCACAATTGCAAGGGACCTCAGGCTACAGGAACAACAGCCATGGGGTTATTTACAAATGGGGGAAACAAGAACGCTTACATAGCCACAAGAGGCTGGCTGCTCCATCCGGACAGCATCAGTGTTAGCAGTCACCGGTCACCAGGAGTGCTGGGCAGTGCTGGCCAGTAGTGATGGCCACCATTTGGCCTGTAGAAGCAGTGTCCAGGGACACCCAGTGTTACAGCTCTTGTGAGTTGTTGGTTTATACGACCAACAAACAGCTCTCTGAGACACCAGGCCCAGGGCCCTGGCGCTCCTTCCAGTCAGTGTCAGAGGGTGTACCAAGGCCCAGTCTCTGCAGAGCCCTTCAGCCTCTCTCCCCTCCTCAGAGGGTGGCTGCTGGACGCTTGCTTCCCTCCTTTCTCTGGAAGCTGGACCTATCTTCTCCTCTGCAGGGATCTCCTCTTCTTCTACAGGGGTTCTTCCTCGGGGCTGCCACTTCTCCAGACTCCTCCTTCCCCTGGGCTGCTTCTTCTCTGCGCTCTTCTCCCTCTGCTCCTTCTTGTCTGATGAGTCCTGCTGAATCAATGCTTCTCCACTGAATGAATGCTCCAAATGAGTGCCCTGGTCCCTCCAACCCTGGCTTATATTCACTTTCAGGGTGCCCCACACCACAGTCTGATTGGTCCATTTTTCAATCCTGCACCCGATTGGTCTGTTCCATAATTCAGGAAGTGTAATAGACAAAAGTGCTCTGCCACCACTGACTTGTGGTGAGAGGCGGAGTCCTGGCAACAAAGCATCAATCAACCCACAGCTCACACCCGATTGGTGCATTCCAAGATCCAGGCAGCACGCTGCTACATAAAAGGTTTCTGAGGAGCAACTGCCACAACTAACATGTTGTGGAGCAAGAGACTGCTCCTGCCAGCTGCAGCCCAGTATCAGAAGGACTTTGGAGGAATGTTTGATTTTGCTGGTACCCTATCAGTTATCTCAAAATGCCCTTTATGCCTTCCCACTTTGTTCTGAAGAGCCAATACTCTGAGGTCTTCAGTGGGGAACGCTGGAAAATAGTGCCCATCTCCCTCCACCTCCACACCACCTCTTTACACAGACAGCAAGGAGAGGTCACCCAGGGGTTTCTGCATGTTTGTAACCTTTGTCTTGCTCGAGGGCTAAACAGACATCCCAAAACCCTCCTCTGCAAGAATCACCCATGTATTTGGAATTTGACAGTGGGGCCAATCACAGAGACGTGGGGACACCTGAGAGACTGCACAGTTGCCAGGCTGGCAGGTGACTGTCCTCTAGGAAAGGATGGAAGGGCAGCCACTTGACCCTTGGGGCTGGGTCCAGGGGCAACAGCAGCCAGGCCTCCCAGAAGAGGGTTTTCAGGAAAAGATGGATTTTTGTCAGTTCTCTGGGACTGAAGTCATTGGGTCACAAGCCACACACCAGCTTTATAAACATGCCAGAGGCATCCCTTTCAATTCGTGTGTTATCTAAACATAAGAACATATGTGTGTGCACATGTGTTAGTTAAGTAAGTGAATTAATTAGCCTAATTAACGGGCTGTTGGGAGGAAATAGCACAGTTCTTAGAAGCAACATCCAGGCTGACATTTGCAGAACCAGAAGCAAAAGCAGTCCTCGTTTCTGCACCAGGGCTGTCACTAGCCTTCTGGAGATGGGTGGAACTTTCTGTGGCTTCATTTTACTTCTCCCACTATTCTTTGAACATGCTGAACTGAAAGCATTTGAGGTCAAAGAGTTAGGAGAATCATAAATCCCAAAAGGGTAAGAGTATCTCTTTGGCTAAAGTTTCAGTTAAATTACCCTTGGGTACAACTGACAGAAAACCCAGCCCTGATCTGCTTAAGCAAAAAGGAAATTATTAGACAAGTCCAATTGGAAAGGGCAGGAGTGAAGCTGCCCAAAGGGGCCCGGGTTCTGTCTTCTTTTAATGAAAAATATCTTATTATCTCTTTGTTCATCATCATTGTGACCAGTGTGGATCCTTAGAAATTATTCTTAAAATTAACTAAGGATTCTTTAAAAATAATTGTTTTATATACAGAAGGATCACTTACTAGTGGTGGCTCTGAAATATTTTTGACACCCCTCCCCCTGGTGGAAAATGCATGTAGATATGATTACTAAACAGAGGTTAAAAGGGAACAAAACTGCAAAAATCAGTCGATGTCATCTATAGGGCTAGTCCTGATAGCAGATGAAACTGGCAATTAGTTTGTCATAGGCAGATGTGAGTCATTGCCCCAAATATTGTGCCTTTCTGACTCACCAATCCTGGCATAATTTTAGCAGAGTTCTGCAGCTTTTCTTTCATAATAGAAGGTAATGTTTAAGATATAAATGCCTCTAGAAGAGAGGGGTGGATCAATTCAGACTAAAGTGTAAATGGTTGCCGCAAAAAAATTTTATTTTGGTTGGGGTAGAGGGGAAATGATATCATAGAAGGATTCATACAGTGACGTGGAAGAGAGGCATAGATAAGAGAGGCATAAATATCTACCTCTATTACAATTTAGCCTAAAGTTATCCCTGGTTTAGTCAACCAAAGAAACCACCATATTTTAAGTCCAAAAGGAGCTTCCACACTGTGCAAGAATTGTTGTTAGAAATGGAAGGAAGAATTGGAAAGACATACCCTGCCCTAAGAAGAATTATAGTTTATCTGGGAACCAGAAGATATGGCACAAAATCCAGACTTCTTATGTTGGTGTAAGTTGCCCACAGCTAGTACCTCCAAAACTGTGTATGGAACAGCTTGTAAAACCATACCCAGCAGAGGTGAAGATGGTCTCCAGTAAGTCTCAGCAAATCTAAATGAGCTCACAGAGCATTCCTGTTCTGTGCATACTAATTACTTTGGGATTTTAATAGGTATCAGGCCTTGAAAGGCTCATTGAATTAAGGAATGTGAGAAATGCCAAATTCAAAAGGACTTTCCATCAGACTTCCCAGAGTCTTTAGTATGTGAACATGTACTCTCGAGAGGGGAGGAGAAAATGAGACACTTTCCAAATATATTCAATGGTAGTTCCATGTTTGAAAATAGAACTTTGAGAATAGCTGGCCCATGCAAAGGAAGTAAGAGGGGTCTTTCTCCTGTAACAAACTGTTACAGGGCAGGGAGAGAAGCACCCCAGAACCCCCAAACTTTGAGTGGGTTCTGCCATCCGCTGCATTAAAACAAATATATAAAACCTTTAATGGAAAGGGACTTTAATACAATTAGGGGACAATACAGAAAGGACAAAGAACATAGTTACCAAGTTAAGCATTTAAAGTTACCCATTTTCCCGAGGGCAAAAGTCCAGCCAAATAGGATTGGCCCAAAGCAAGGCCCAAAAGCCTGCCACACGTCTAAAGGACCTTTCAGTGGAGACCCATAGAAAAGGGTCAGAAAGAGTCTGACAAATCTGGGAGGAAAAGAGCAAAATCAAAATCAAGATGAGAGCTGCCATTGTTAAGCTCCCCACGGGTCTCTCACCCACACCTGTTCCAACCAGTCCAGGACCACAAAGCAAGCGCAGTTTCTTCACATGTCCCTCTGCTCCACGTGCCTCCTCCAAGTCTCCTTGCTGCTCTCTATCCTGCTTCCTTCTTCCTCCCTTCCTCTGTCCTCTCTGCAGAATCTCTTTCCCTGCACAGCTCCACCCAGTTAGGGCAGAACTGTGATTTTGGAACTTCCCCCTTTCCTGGCGACAACACTGTTACAAAACTACCGCAAACATGTGTGTGCACAGTACGAGGGGATGGGCAGGTGCCAAGCCTCAATGCTCACAGCCTAACGTGGAAAGACATGAGACAGATAATCACACAATTAAATGAAATGTGACATGTGATGATGTCCATAGTCACTTATTTAAATACACGACACTCTGGGCCGGTGTATACATATATACAGGATGAGTGTGTTAAGGGAGAACTTTACCTTAAAAAAGGGAGCAGACATGTGCCATTAAAAAATTAGCAACAACAAATGTTGGCGAGGAGGTGGAGAAAAAGGAACCCACTGCTGGTGGGAATGCAAGCTAATCCAGCCACTATGGAAAGCAGTGTGGAGGTTCCTCGGTCTGCTAAAAATGGAGCTACTGTTACCATATGACCCACAATCCCATTTCTAGGGATCTACCCAAAGGACATAAAAACCACTAATCCAAAAGAACACCTGCACCTCTATGATTACTGCAGCACTATTTACAATAGGTAAGACCTGGAAACGATCCAAATGCCCAAAATAGATGACTGGATCAAGAAGATGTGGCACATATACACGATGGAATACTATTCAGCAATCAAAAAAGATAGAGTCATGTGTAGAAACATGGATGGAGCTAGAAGGAATGATGCTCAGCGAAATAAGTCCGAAGGCAAAAGAAAAATACCGGATGGTTTCACACCTAGGAGGAATATAAGGGAACCAAATAAGGGACCAAAGAGAAGCATAAAAACAATTTAAAAAATTAAATCACAACACAACAAAAAGACAAGGACAAATCAGAGGCACTTTGCGTGTGAGGAGGGGAGGGAATGGGATGAGGGTAGGAAGAGCACAAGGGACTGAGGTGAGGGCACACTGGTGAAATGGTGGTGGGAAATGGGGATCACAATTGATGTCACATATATATTTTAAAAAACTTGGGGGAAAAGGGCCCCAGAGAGGGGAGAGAGCTGTGCAGCCTCATGACTCAGTAGTGGCAGGTACAAAAGAAATACACGAGGACTCCCAAGCTTACAAAATTGCAGAATGGCCGGCAGCCAGCGCTAAGTCCTCTGGCATGCTTGAGGGGTGCGTTGGGGCCTCAGGAGTCAACGGTGGAGAGTGAACACGCTGTACCCCCCCTGCAGCCACCTGCTAAGTCTGAGCGGTGGGGAAGGCCTGGGCAGAGCTGGGCGGCTCTAAAGCTTAGAGCCAAAGAACAATCTGGTTTCCGAGGTATGTTTGCTAGCAGTTCAGATTACACTTGAAAAGAGACGCTGGGACAGATGCCAGACCCACTGTAAGTCACGCTGGTCCTCAAACTGGCACTTACAGGGGCTGTGGAAAATACAAACTGGATCAATCACTCAAGAGAGAAGAGCAATCACAGCCGTAAAGTTCTCACTCAGCTCACTTCAATCCATGGTGACAAAGGGACTCGTTCTTATCAGCTTTGCCACCAACCAATTTAAAAAATTAAGATTAATAAGGAGATGATAGATCGGCAGATCAATAGGTAGGTAGGTGATAGAAATAATAATAGGGCCTCCCTGGTGGCGCAGCGGGTTGAGCACTGTACTGTGAAGCATCTGCTGTACCGTGAGTTCGATCCCCGGCCAGGGAGGGGACCCACGTGGCGCAGCAGACTGCTGCTGCCTCACCTGCAGCTCCCCTCAGCCATGGATTTCAGATGATGTGCCCGTTCTGCTCCCCACTCTGTCTCTGGTGAGTCCTCTCACCTCCCGTGACTCTGGCCTGTACCCCAGCTCTTGTGTGCATAAATAAATCTTTTAAAAGAAATAATAGCAATAAAAAGTGTATTTCCACATTATAAATATACAGCTCAATAATTATGCCCCATTGACCAAAAACCCATCCACCACCTACATTTTAAAAAGTGAACCATTACCACCGCCACCCCAAGCTTCTTTCTAGTCCCTTCCCCATGGGAAACCAGGTAGATTAGTTTGCCTGTTTTGTGTGCTACAGAAACCAGTCGCACGTCTCTGTGTTGCCTTGCTTTCATCATTAAGTGCGCGAGATTTCCTCCTACTGTTGCCTGTGGGCCTGTCTTACTCGTACGCGATGCTCAGTTCCCTCTGCCTCAGTACTCCCGGGTTTACTTATCTTGAGACGGTAAGATCTTATGACATCCCACATTGCACGCGCATGCACAGATCAGCACCCATCCTTGGTCGTCTGCGCATGAATTTCTCTAAAGAATACACCCAGGAATAGAGTTGCTGAGCTGTAGGCTACAGTAAGCTCAGTCGTGGTGCACGGTACCAGTTTTCCAAAGTGGGTGTATCAGTTTACACCCTCGCGAACTGTGTTCCTTGTCTTGACAAGCTCTTCGCATTTTTTGGTCTTTTCCGGTTAAGCCACTCTGGCTGGTGTGCAAGCGCAGTTGCATTGTGTGTGCATACACTGACGACCGTGCGCTCTGCCCACCGTGTACACTGACCACCGTGCGCTCTGACCACCGTGCGCTTTGCCCACCGTGTACACTGACCACCGTGCGCTCTGACCACCGTGTACACTGACGACCGTGCGCTCTGACCACCGTGTATACTGACGACCGTGCGCTCTGCCCACCGTGTACACTGACGACCGTGCGCTCTGCCCACCGTGTACACTGACCACCGTGCGCTCTGCCCACCGTGTACACTGACGACCGTGCGCTCTGCCCACCATGTACACTGACCACCGTGCGCTCTGACCACCGTGCACACTGACGACCGTGCGCTCTGACCACCGTGCACACTGACGACCGTGCGCTCTGACCACCGTGTACATTGACCACCGTGCGCTCTGACCACCGTGAGCTATGACCACCGTGTACACTGACGACCGTGCGCTCTGACCACCGTGTACACTGACGACCGTGCGCTCTGACCACCGTGTACACTGACCACTGTGCGCTCTGACCACCGTGTACACTGACCACCGTGCGCTCTGACCACCGTGTACACTGACCACTGTGCGCTCTGACCACCGTGTACACTGACGACCGTGTACACTGATGATGCACACTGTTCCTGTTCATGGGAAACAGAGATGGGTGTCCTGTTACTGTTGTGTTTGTGCGAGGTTGTAGAGGGTGGGTGAATGGGCCTCCTTTGAAGAGAAAGTTACCATGGTTTAGAAGTTCAGCTTGTTAGTAGACTTCATGTTTAGTTTGGAAATCTCTGAATATAGAAATAAGATTCATTTCCTAAAGTTATTTAAAAACCAGCATTTCTTGCCTCATGGATTTCTGCATCCATTGTTCGATTCGATTCCTCTCCTGGGGGAAAGAGAAGTAGTGTTTTCTCTATCTCTTTCTTTTTCTCCCTTCCTCTCTTCCGTTCTCTCACCTTCCCCATTCCCATGCATGCACACACAACCCACTGCTTAAATGAGCTCTCCGTTAATTCATATATGCGGGAGGACCTGGAACAGGGCACCCCAGTTGTATTCATTGTCCAAACACCTTACTAAGAGGAAAAAGCATGACTGAGACCCCAGTCACATCTCTAGATTGATAATCAAAACTATGATTTTTTAAAAATTATGTCCAGTAGCAATTTAAAGAAAACATTTTCATAATTTGAATGTAAGGAAACTTAAAAATAATAGAACTATTAAAAAAACTTCTAGAAATAATGATATATTTATTCCCGGTGGAAGTAGCTGAAACTCACCACATTAATACTATTTCATCCTTTTCCACCGACATGAGCCTTTAATTAATTGCACGTTTTGCCATCAAACACAATAAAGAACAAACAATATAAAAGGAGGGTGTTGTCAAATCGTCACCATCCATCAGACATAATTTTTTTTTTGCTTTCATCACATCTGATGGATCTTCGCAACCCATCAGATACGTTAATATTTATGGAGTGTTTATAGAAGAAATCTGTTAGAATTAATAAATAATAAAGCTACTATCTTTTCAAAAAGTAAATCAAAAATCCCGTAATATGAATGCCCATAACTTACTGGTCATGATAGAAAACCAGAAATGCAGCTGGCCGGCAGGGTGATGCTCCATCACTCAGAATACCTAACTAACCTGCAAGTTTGCTTTTTATTACGATGACATAAAATGTTTTGGCAACTCTAACTTGTAAGGACTTTCTGTTAATTTGCTTGGGGTCTGATCTGAGCCTGAGATCTTATTTTTTCTAATATATTATTCAGGATTCTAGTTTCTATATTCCAAAGCGAAACTGGTTTTCTTGTTTTGTGCAATTTTCAGTATTAAGATTATAGAAATATCTTGATTATGCAAACCTCTTCTGATTTCTAAATAACATAATGATTAACTATTCCCTGGTTTTATCCAAGTGTTACAAGTCTTCTTTCTCCTGGTCAAAAGTTCCTGGGAGAGAGAGGGAATAGAATGTTTAAAAGAAATCTTTTCAATATCAAAGGACAAAGGAAGCAAAAACATTGAAATTTATGGATGAAAATTGTTGTTTACTGTAGTGGAATGGTGATTAAAAAAAATAAAGCCCTCACTTTATACCAGTCGACCTGAGCTCTGGTTAACTTTAGATTTTCCTCTTCTTTGCTTCAAAAATCTAATTTCTATTTCTCTGGGTTATTGAGGTCTTGTTTCAGTGATAATCATGTTCCTGGGAATAGGGAGTTCGCTTTCTGTTCAAAACGCAACATTCAAACATTGGTCTTAATAACTGAGTTGGACCAAATGCAGAGCTGGTGTGGGCTGAATGGTCTGAAGTTTGGGAGTCATATCAGTAAAAAAAGATCACAGTTTGATCCAAAATACTCACTTAGTGAATATCCACTAGCTACAAATTGCTTAGAAGGGAACACTAATGTCAGTGCCAGCTAGGGCTTACATTGCCTTCATATTTATTTTTGGTTTGGTTTTTAGTCTTTAATAAACCACTTGCCAAATTACATTACAGATACATTGGACAATTTGAGCAAAGTGCTAGTTTTGCACTTCAAATTTTTTACTAGTATTAAATATTGGAAGTGAGTTTCTTATAGATAGCATCCATTAGATGGTGTTTATTTTACTCTCAATCTCTGCCTTTTCGTTGGGATATGTAGCTCTTTGGTGATTAGGTAATTATGAATATGGCAGGACTTGAGTTTCTCCTGAATATGTTCATGAATGTCAATTCAAGATATTAATGTGAGATTAAGGTTTGGGAGAAATGACCTGCTGGCAGGTCATATAACTATTTCAGGTTGAGAAATAACTCACACTCTACTGTCCACAAAGAGCCACATTCTGATATACACCTTTGGCTTATATTGCGATGCTATATCAAACTGCTAAACAAACCCACTATTCCTTTATCATAGGGAAGATTTATAGTCCTTCATCCACAACATTCACTGTCCCTCTTATAGATGGAAAATTAGAATTTCATTTAAGCTTCACAAGAAGGTTTTATTCCTTTTGAGACACAAGAATGGATTTTTGTACAGACAACATGGTTTTGGAAATAGGAAAAATTGCACTTTTTGCTTTAGCTTCCAGGAAGCCCCATGCCAATTTTTTAACCTTAAAATTATACACCTAAATTGACAGTGCAGGATAGAGAGTTATTCTGTGTCCCCTTGCTGCAGAAGAATTGTTGCTTCTAGGCACTGAGACTGTGAGTGACGTCACTTACATTTACCAGTTCAATCCTGGGGTCACTTGTTCTTTCTATACCTAGCAAAAGACCTTTGGGGGAGACCTGAGAGAGAACTAGCTCCTTCGAGTTCTTTTTGGTCATTATGTTACATGGTCTAGCCATTCAAATTTCCCCTTGGTTCTCATAAGCTACTTTCTATTTCAAGGTCCTTTATTTCTTATATTCTTTTCAGTTACTTTAAATATTTGTCAGTTGAGGTAGTCAGGGTCTAAATATATAAAATAAGTAGATAATCAAAGGTGACAGCATTAATTGTATCACATCACCATATGTTTTAAAAGTTATTCTTTGTAGTCTTCCATCTTCTCCGAAAAACCACATTAGAAGATAAATTTTTTCAATCAACCATGGTTTTTCAAGATCTCTCTTGGAATCTCAAGAGTGCTACAAGGAACCAACATACCATTTATTAGTAGAATTGACAATGGAATGCCAGTGGCTGACTACTGAATTGAATTCATTTTTCTGAACCAATCTCTTTAATGAGAAAAATGAAGGAAATAAAATAGGACATTTAAAAACTAATCGAAATCTTGCCTATAATAACTTCTGACAAAGGCAATTAAGGAACACTTTAAAAAATTTTAATAGAAATAAATGAGAATGTTCAAATGACAGTCACCCAAAGGAAAGAAGGAAATTGGTTAAATTTAACTGTTATATTAGTCCTAATTTTTTCTTGAAGCCAAGAAAAACTTAGAACTTTTTAAAAAGCACTACCCATAATGTGTTTATCAATCAATATAAATTAATGTGGTTTCCTGTACAATCTTAATCCGGCATCCTTTTGCCATCATACAATCCTATCATGAAGAAATCAGGGTAAGCAGACTGGAAAGTTTGTTTCAATTGAAGAAGGTGGTTTATAAAAGGAGAAGCAGCCCTCACTGACCTTGCACAGAACACCTCTCTCCCACACCTCTTCCCAAATGTTCCATGCTTTCTTATAGTCTATAGAAAATCTCCAGAGACCTCCAGAGCCCGGTGGAGCATGGACATTTTTCAGAGACCACATCCTGAGGGAGGAAACCTACTCTAAAATGAACTCAGATTCACTTATGAGCAAAGGGAGTTTTCTCTCTATTCCCAGCAAAATTCAAGTGTTCCTGTGTTGGCCAAGTGAAGATTTTGCACGAGGAAGGTCTTCACGGCCCTTCTGCATTCTGCCACCCACATGCCTCACAAGTGTCCAAACTCACCACCAGTGAACGTTCCCTGTGTTCCTAACCCTCCATTAATAACGCCGCACCAGGGGCCTCCCTGGTGGTGCAGCGGGTTGAGCAACACACTTGTGAAGCATCCTGGGCACAGCAGCGCGAGTGCCATCCCTGGCTAGGGAGGGACCCACATGGCGCAGCAGACCTCTCCTGCTCGCCTGCTGCTCCCCTCAGCGGTGTATCTCAGTCCATCTGCCTGTTCTGCTCCCCACTCTGTCTCTGGTGAACCCTCTCACCCCCGCCCCCCCCCCACACACACACCTCTGGCCTGTACCCCAGTGCTTGTATGCATAAATAAATAAATCTTAAATAGCACCACCAGCCTTGATTCCTGCCAGTTCCTCACTCCCTACTATTCTATTTCCTAACTATCTCAGACTGCCTTGTCTGGTCCGACCCTGCCATGGCCCTTGTTATACGTCTTCTACAAAACACATTTTGATTTGGCTCCTACATCTTTCTCCCTCTCCCCTTCCTTGCTGAACTTTCCAGCCATTTTATATTCCTCTCTTTTGCCTTCAGGCCCCTTGTCTGTACTTTCCTCACCTTTCTTGCCTAACTAGTTCTTACACATCATTCAAGGCTCATCTTAAATGTCACCCCCCTGGGAAGCTTTACTTTCCCTCAGATGACATTAGACGCCCTCCCAGTCAGATATTCCCCTGCTCAGGGTCTGCTCATCTCTTATTAACGAGCAACAAATATTTGTGGAGTACCTATGACCTGGCAGGCACTAGAGACTCCAGGCTTCTTGTAGAGGTTTTAAAACCAACCAGCCAAAATAAAATTTAAAAGCTGGTTTTCCTTCCAGTATCTCTGTGACCAGCAATTCTAAACACTGTCAGTAAGAAATACTTCTCTTTGCAAATCTTTAGTTGTTTTTTATTATTATTTTTTGGCAATAGCTGTATTGAGGTATAATTCACATGTCATGCAATAGTATGTAATTCAATGGCATTTAGTATATTCATAGAGAGTACAACTACTATCACCATAAATTCTAGAACATTTTCATCCTCCCCAGAAGAAACCCTGATTCTTGAGCTACGACGCTCCCTTCCCCAGTCCTACCAACTCTAGCCAACCACTAATCTTTCTGTCCTTATAGATTTGCCAGTTTGGGATATTCTGTGCAAATGGAATCATAGAACTCTAGGTTTTCTGCATGTGCCTCCTTTTACTTAGCTAACCTCCGTCTCCTTGGAGGATAAATCCATCCTTCATTCTTTTTAAAGCACAAGTTGTATATATTTAAAGTGGACGGCATGGAGGCTTGGTATACGTGTGAAGTGATCACCGCAATCAGACTGATTATTACATCATCTCACCACAGTCACACTGGTGTGTGGTGACAGTTCCTGAGCGCCTGCCCGCATTTAGTACAAAATTAAATGTAGTCACCGTGCTAGATGTCCCATCTCTGGACGTTCTCATTCCACAGAACAGTAGCTTTGTCCCCTCTGACAAGCTCCTCCCCTTCCCTTCCTCCAACCTGGTAACCACCATCGTATTCTCTGCTTCTGTAGCTTTGGCTTTTTTTTTTTTTTTTGATGTGAGATCATGCACTATTTGACTTAATGTGCCTGATTTATTTCGCTTGGTGTAATGTCCTCTGTGTTAAGCCATGTCCTCCATGTTAATCCATGTTCTCACAAACGCCAGCATATCCTTTTACAGGGCTGAACAATACTGGGTGTATCACTTTTTTTTTTTTTTGATCTATTCATCCATTGGTGGACCCTTATCTGGTTTCCATATCCTTAGTGAGTGAGATAGTCACAAAATAATTGTGAATAATGCTGCCAGGGGCATTGGGAAATAGATACTGCCTCGATACCCTGTTTTCATTTTCTCTGGCTAAATACCCAGAAGTGGGATGGCCTGACGCTATGGTAGTTTTAATTTTTTGAGGAGCCACCAGTTTTCCACAGCGACTGTACCAATTTATAGTTCCACATGAGAAAGTGCTCAGGGTTCCTTCTTTCCCACATCCTCACCAGTTCTGGTTATTTCCTGTCATTTTGATAATAGCTGTTCTGTGAGGTGGCACCTTTTCAGGTGATTTGGTTTGCAAAGTTTTCCCATTTCACAGGTTGTGTCTTCACTCTGTTCATGGTTTCCTCTGCTCTGCAGAAGCTTTTTAGTTTGATGCAATAACAGTTGTCCATTTTTGCTTTTGCTGCCTGTGCTTTTTGGGTCGTATCAAAAGTTCATTGATTGCCCAGACTAATGTCAAAAAGATTTCCCCCAATGTTTTTTTCGAGTAGTTTTTCAGTTTCTGGTCTTAGATCTATTCTTTTTATTTTTAATTATATTTGACATCATTTGTATTAATTCATTTTGAATTCATTTTTGTATAGAGAGTGAGGAGAGGGTCCAATTTCATTCTTCTGCATGTGGATAATCTGTTTCATTGGGTTATAGGTCTATTTTTATACCACTACTGTGCTGTTTGATGCCTATAGTTTTGAGACATATTTGAATTCCGCAGTGTGATACCTCTAGCTTTGTTCTTTTTGCTTAAGATTGCTTCAGCAACGTGGAATTGCTTCTGATCTCAAGCCTATTCTCGCTTATCCTCCTGGGAATAGGTTGTCTGTCTTCTGCCTGACTACCTATTAATAGCTTGGTTTGGGGATTACACGAAAACTATGGAGACGTCTGTCCAGTATCAGTGCTTGGACCAGCCTTTCAGATATTTATTAGTCCAGGGGGCTCAGCTTCTCCCTCTGTATTGCATGATGGATGTCTTTCTGAACACATTTCCCATGGGAATGAAGACTAAATTTGCCATAGTTACAATGCAATTCCTCATAGCCTTAAAAATGCTAGCGGTGGCATGGTGTAAACATATACATTGTAGAGTATGGGGCTCTACACCTAAAACATACAGTGCTGTTAATCAACATCTCAACATGTACCTATTTTTTAAGTATACAAGAGTACAAGCCATAACTTTATTAAGGGGATAACATCAATTCTTCTTTCATTTATTTTTCAGTGTTTTGAAATTTAAGTTCATGATTATTAGTCATTTTGCAAGACAACTTCCAAAGCAAACATGACATGCCAGGATTTCCAGATAAAAGAGTCTCATAGTCCTTAGTTTTCTGCCATGCCGTCCATGTGTTTACCTGTACATTCATCTTATCCTGGAGTTGGACCATCTTACATTTCTGTTTCTGTTTTTATCTTATTTAACTATTCCAATGTTTGTAAATACAAATACCTACAAGAGCAAGGCAGGTAAGTTGAGTGAGTTGTCTAAATTAAGGCAATAGGGAGTGGTGGGGAATGTGAACTAGAAAGTACCTTTCTCAATTAAAGGAGAAGCCAGTACTCAGCTCCGGTTAGCTGCTGTCAGGAAGAAATATGAGACCTGTGTTTCCAAGTCATCAGATCTTTTTCGAGAGAAGTCTGAGCTGTCAATTTTCAAGTGAAACATCCCAATTTCTAAGTTGGCAGAAAAATAAAATTTTAGCTTTCAGAATCTCCTTATTTATGCATGGTGTAACATTACATACCAAACAGTCACATCTGAAGCCACATTTCCACATTGCAGCCTTTGTTCTCCATGTCTTGTCCCTCACCAAGAGGGGAAAGGTAAGAGGACTCAGTATTTTTCTGCAAAGCTTACAGCACTTTTTACAGGCTAGAGCCCACGGCAAGCAGTCAGTGAAAAAGGAGAAATAAAGTAAGACTTGCTGACAAATGTTAAAAACCCCACAGATGCTGTAGCAGCGATTGCACAAGGCTTTGCATCAATCTGGATTTGTTTTCAAGTGTGTCAAATGACCACACCAAAACGTTCTTTGACATGAAGTTCCTGATTCCACAGAAACTGCCTTTCCAAGTCTTTTAATTCCAACTTTTAATACAAGTTACCCAAACAGTCCTTGCAGTGCAGTATCCTGCCAAGGGGAGGCGGTAGCAAGACACTAAGCTTTAATGAACTCTGTTTTGAAATCATGCTGCAGTGGCTGTGGATGCTGCATAGTGCATGCTTTGATCTCAAAGGTACTTGTGGCACCCGCATTTTTCTCCCCAGCTTCTCCCATTTTCTATAGAGAGCGTGTAAACTGTACGTAGTACTAACCAACAAGATTGAATACATTTTTAGCAAATGCCTGAAGTGATTCTGCCACTGGGTTTCCTGTGTCAAAAGATGTGAGAAGAGGAGAGGAGCGTCAGCGGCCAAACAAGGTCCACCAAGATCCTAGTCTCTGAGTCTACCTGAAAAGGACTGGGCGATTTCTTATTCAGCCTGCAAAGGTCCTGAATGCCCCTTGATCAAATACAACTTGAGAACCGCTTCGATAGAAATGGTACCTAAAATCAATATTTAATGGATTTATTTCCTTTACGAATCAGTAACTGGCAGGAACGAAGACTGATAGGAAGCTAACTCTGAAGTCAAATTTATGCCAGTCGGCTTCTTCATAGCCACCTCCAGCTTGAGGATTAAAATCAGTAAACTCATGACAATGAAGGGGCCAGGAGAAGGCAACAAGATCTTTGACTGAGAGAACGCCATTCCGCTCCCTCTCCGCTGTTCCAACTCACTGCTCCCCACATGCTGAAGAAGGGGCTTCTGCTTTGCTGCATCTTGCATGGAGGGCTCAGGGGTGGGGGTAATGGTGGGATGTGGAGGACTGGGGGTTAGGGTGGGAGGGGTGCTGATGAGAGCTCATTATTACCTAGTGGAAAAATGTTATTAAGAAGCACAGAGGGGACCTTCTGGTGGCACAAGGGGTTTAGCATCGCACTATGAAACATCCCCAGCCACTGTAGCACAAGTTCAGGCCCCAGCCAGGGAGAGGGCCCACATGGCACAGCAGACCTCTCCTGCCTTGCCTGCTGCTCCACTCAACAGTATATTTCAGACAATCCCCCTCTTCTCTTCCTCACTCTGTCTCTGGTGAATCCTCCCAACCACCATCTCTGGTCTGCATCCCAGTTCTTGTATGCATAAATAAATAAATCTTTAAGAAGAAGTGCAGAGGAGTAAGAAGAAACCCAGTAATTCCGTATGCCCCAAGGGGAGAATGAAGTTCATCCTTCAGACATGACAACACAATAGAGACATCCTTTCTCCACACTTAATGCTTAATTTATGCTTCTATTCTGCACTCTATTTGCTGTATCATCGGGTAACCAACACGACATGAGGGTTGCTGTTTTCTTCTGATGAGAAACTAAATAACGAGATAAATAATTTTAATGGAGTTGTTGAGCTGCAGGAGCTTTTAGGTATCATTCACATTACCACATTTTCACCATTCAGAAACAGAGGCCCAAAGAGAATAATGTTTTGCCCAAGGGGTAAAACAGACCAGACCAGACTAGAACCCAGAATTTCAAACTTGTATTACTCCATTCTAGCCAAGTAGCCATGAAGCTACCCAAACAACAAGCTTTGGCTACTCATCCTGGTGCTAGATGACACAGGACCGTGTTCCATGAGTTAGTCTTTCCATCACCTCCACTTAAAGGGTTAGAGATAAAACAGACATAGAGGACTCAAGAAAGGTTTGTCAAGAGGCCTTCAACATCCTACAAGCTAGTATAAATCATAAAAGGCAAGTCAACATAAATCAACCCAATGCCTTCCATGTGAATTTTTAAGAACTGCCCCCACCCTTGTTCAAAGTCATCTCTTTGATGTTGTCAACATTTTGCCAAGTATGGGCACCCAGTAGACCAAGATTAATGACCAGACCAGGATTGCTTATAATTGACCTATTCATTGTTCCTATGCAAATGGTTTGACTAAGTATGTGAAAACAATTTGTTCATTTAAATAGGCTATATATTCCCTACCCTCAACCGTGTTTACACTATTAATTTGTTTAGCAAACCCTTTTTTCCATATCTTGTGCAAAGGTAAACTTCAGCCCAGAGGGTCTGAATTATTCATACATTCTAAATTAGCAGGGTCCAGATTAATGAGGTTTTACTCTACTTTTTATCCTCAACTACCTTCCCTTGGGGCACAGAGTCATTGCTAGCCTCTGTCTTTTTCCCTCCCTATTATCATAAGCTATATCCCCCAAGTGAGACCCCTTTAAAGGGGCACCTGGTCTCTCTAGGGTTGCACTGAAGACCCAATAAAACGAAGGACAAGCACTGGTGGAGCTCCCGATTCCCCTTTGCCCCACCTTGCTTCCAGTTCTTTGCAGTAAGTAGCTACCAAAAGCCGACACCAGCTTAACTTCCTTTACTCCCACATATATTTTTCAAAGAACTGGGACACCACGAGGCCATTAGATGGCGGGGGGAGGGGGGAGAAACAGAGAACACCTTGGAAACATCTCAAAAGGGACCCCTCTCCACCACACAGAGGGGGCCGCTGGGGGACACCCCCTGCTACCTGGCCTCGGAGATGCACACTTTCAACCTTTGTTCTGCATGCAAGATTCATGAAAGGCAGCACCCTCCCTCCCCCAAAAAATAGCTGCAGGAAAGGAG
This sequence comes from Galemys pyrenaicus, assembly GCA_019455555.1. NCBI lineage: Eukaryota > Metazoa > Chordata > Mammalia > Eulipotyphla > Talpidae > Galemys > Galemys pyrenaicus. Next base: position 2,876,191 of record JAGFMF010012032.1, read on the forward strand.
GTCTCTCTCCTGCTCTGCCAATGTCATCTTTATGATGCGAAAATAACTATTTTGAGATGGGTGCAATCTGTGAAAACTAAAAGCAAAGAAATGATGTGTGTTTATCCAAGGTAAGGATGTGAGCACCAGGAACGTAAGAGCATGGACATCGGTGAGGATTAGCTGAAAGCCGGTCGTCGCATGCATGCTCATTTCCTCTTTTACTGCTTAATTCCCCCATGATGCCATCTGATCAGTTCGCGAATGTCCCCTGTGTCTTTGCCTTAACAATCGAGCCTGGTAGGCCATTCCACACATTTGTGATTCTCCGCATGAAAAAAATGCTTCCTGACATCTGTTCTGAATTTGTTTCTCTTTAATTTCCATTTATGCTCCCTTATCCTAACATCTGTGTCATTCTGAAAACAGTAACTCAGACTGACGTTATCTGTGCCATTTACAATTTTATATTCCCCAGCTAGAAGTTCCTCTTAACCATGTAGTGGATGTGGAATTCTGGTTGATGTTCAATCCGGCGATGGGGACTCAGCTGTGATTTCAGAGGGTTCAGCAGATGTGTCAGCCCCTAGTCCTTTCTCCAGATCTTTTTTGAAAGAGAAGCCAGGGAGGGTTGAACCTGAATAAACACAACCTTTCGGCTGGAAACCCTCCCACAGAGGCCTCTCCCTGGCCCATCAGCAGCACAGAGGTGTGCTAGAGGTTACCTGCCCGTTATCCCATAGTCTCTCAACAGCGCCATCCACAGCCTGGGTGGGATGTCTCGTGCACTCAGGAACTGGGTATCTGGAGAATGATAAAGCCAAGCAGATAGGCAGGGGAGAAGGAAGGATGAAAGGAAGGTTGGCCGGTTCTGAAAAGACAAAAGAAGACAAGATCGGAAACTCAAAGCCAAGTCGAAAATAGCTGTGTCTTTCTGAAATTCATTTGCTGTCAGAGCTGTTATTTAGATGTTGAAAATTTCTCCCCATCCTCCAGTTCCCACTCTCCAAGCAAATCGCTCTCCAGCGGGGTTGACAGTTTCACTCTGTGCCCAAGTCATTCACATCAATTCTAATCATGGCTGCAGAGGCTATTTTTTTTTTTTTTGGACTCTGCCACATTTTTTGGCTCCTAGTCACCTCTCTGCATTCCCTGTTTCATCTCTTCCTCTAATCTTAAAAGCAAGCACTTGAAATGTGTTCTGAGATCTAAGCACTCTCCCCAAGAGTTAAAGAGCCTTAGATTTTGGGAAAATAATACATTCAAGAAAGTTGTATTTGTACAGGCTCTATGGGCCAGGCGCTGCGCTGCATGCTCAAAATGCAATGAGGAAAAGCAGACACGGTCTGCTCCCTGATGGGACTCAAAGTCCAGTGGGGGAGGTCGAAAAATCAGAGTAGCGAGCACATCAAATTGACCTCCAGCTGCACATCATGCTCAGTCTCACGACGAAGCAGATTCCCTTGCTTTTAGATTAAATGATCAAGGAGAAATCACAAAATCTGATACACAATAAATAGCTAAAGGAGTCAAGGACGTTACAAGTAATGAGTGGGTCAAATGCAGACACTCGAGCAGCTGCCTGTTGATGGCGGAGAGGTGGGGCAAAGGGAGCTGGAAGGTGTCCTCAAACATGGCGGCAGAAATGGCTACAGCTGCACCTGCATACAGGGCTGGAGAAGCAACATCTTGGCTTATTCTCCAATAGGAAACAACTTGTCAAACATTGTTCCACGCTTAAAGGGAGCACTTGGGGAAGATTGGAGATCTCAGGAAAGGCTGTGAGAAGGCCAAGGGATATAGGTGGGACCAAGAGGGATAAGAAGGTGGCAGAGCCCAGTCTAGTTCAAGATGCCACCCTCTCTGGCTATGACAGCGGCTCCAGGCTAGCTGCTCCCATCTGTGAGCCAGAATGAAATTGCTAAGACATAAATCTGACTCCATCACCTCAAGGTCGAGATGCATCCATGCCCCTCACTGTCCTCAGGATAAATGCTGAGCTCTTTCTCGTGGTTTCCAGGGACTGTATGATCTCCCCTGCACCCTTCTCAAAAGTCTCCACAATTTCTTCTTCCCTGAAATTTGGCTCCTCCCTGCACCAACTCCTTCAAGTCCCTGAGCATGTGACGCATGCTGGCTCTCTCTTTAGCCTTCCACTAACCAACTTCCCATGCACCCTTCAGAGACAGGGGAGGAATCATTGCTGTGGAGGGCCTGAATCTCCCCAAGGGAGAGGTGGGAGAGGTGGGGGCAGTTGGGGGCCTTTGCTATGTGCTCTGACAGTCACAGCCCTATAACATGATCCCAAGAACCCTGCATTCTGTCTAGTGAATTGCCCATCCCCCCTGCTGGTACATACCTGTAGCAGCAGGATGGGAGCACAGGAGCAAGGTTTGGGATTAGTTCTGGGCAGACTGGTCAAGGAAGGAGTCTCTTGGAGCCCTTGGTGGCTTTTCATACTTTATTTAGTAGAGGTGGCCAGGTACATGGCAGGCAGGGGTGCCGGGGGGCCGGGAGGCTGGCAGGCCTCCCAGCTCCTGGCGCATCTCACCCTCTCGGCTGCTTTCTACTGCTTCTGCTCTTTCGTCCTGTCGGTTCGGTCGGTCCTCGCAGTTCTGTCTGTTGGTCCTCGCAGATCTGGCGTCCTCATAGATCTGGCGCCCTCATGACGCCGCCCATTTATGCCCGTGTCCAACACAGGTGCGCCCACTTGCGCATGCCCACCCTGGAATGCTCGCAGCACCGCATGTGTCCATCATCAGTGGTGGGAGGGTGGAAATACCTGATCAATCTTTACCCTACAATACCCCACCAGTTCCGTGACGGCAAAGCCCATATCAGTCTTGCCCACTACGGGTTCCCAAAAATTAGCTCTGTTCTCCTTGAAAACAGACGAGTGCGTGCTGATTAAATTAACTGGCCGGCACTGCTCAGCGGAAGGCTGTCTGGCCAGAGCATCTAGACCTTCCCAAGACGAAACTGGCATCCGATTGACAGTCCAAGGTTCATCGTTGAAATCATCCCTCATCAGGGCCTCCCTAGTGGCGCAGCAGGTTGAGCGCCACACTGTGAAGCATCCCAGGCACAGCAGCATGAGTCTGATCCCCAACCAGGGAGGGGACCCACAGGGCACAACAGACCTCTCCTGCCTCCCCGCTGCTCCCCTCAACAGTGTGTTTCAGTCCATCTGCCTGTTCTGCTCCCCACTCTGTCTCTGGTGACTCCTCTCACCTCCCGCCCCTCTGACTCCTACTCCAGTTTTTGTATGCATAAATAAATCTTAAAAACAAAGAAATCATCCCTAACCAGAGAGAAATCGACCTCCCAAATACAAATCTGGCCCAACCTAGAGGAGCCCTAAAGAAACAGAGCCGCGAGTTCAGCTTATTCGTATCCACGTGGAAGAGAAAGGAAGACAAGGACACGGAGGAAGCAGGAAGAGGTGTGTCAGCTCTTCACTGACGCAGCCCTGACATCAGAATGGCTGAGAAAAGCACAGCTGGCTTTCTTCCCCTCCCCCCACATGATGATGAGCTTCCTACGTCAGGATTTCATTTTCCCCTTTTAGAATTATTTATGGGGTGCTGGGATTAAATAAAGAATCCACTCTTTGGGAGGAAACAATTATATACCCCCCCCACCCTCAAATTTTTCAACATTTGGTACGTGGATCCTATTTTGACTAAGCTGCAGTCTGGGAGGGTTAGGTAAGTTTTCTTTCCTGGTTCTATCAGACTAAAGCTTATTCAGATGTGATAACGTTTTTTGCTGCTGTATCTTGGCAACATGATTTATTCTGCAAATGCTCAGTGTTACCGTCTCACAAAGCTGTACCATCTGGGTTGAATTAATAGGCTACCCAGAGAAATAAATGAGAATGGTCTCCCATAATTAACATGTAGGTAAAGTATATTTAACAGATTATTATAATTAATATGTCAGTTACTGATTTCATGCTAAATAGAATTGTGAACACAAGATATTAAGATTAGTTACCCTCTCTGTGTGCGCCTCGAAAAAATGCAATGCGGAAAGAAATGAGGGCATGGAGTTCATTATCAATAAAATTGACCTTAACATTGAGAACATCAGATACCAGAACTCTAAGCAAACAGGGACAATGTCAGGCATTATAAGCTGGGAGCAGCAAATTACTGGTTTCATAAATTCAGAGTATGTACAAGCAATGTCCAGAATATCTCAGATGTGACCTGCAAAGGCGCAAGAATCTGCTTAATTTATCCACAGCTGAAGGCGGCTATCAAGGAAGAGTGGGCTGGGGGAGGGAAGACAGAGAAGCCAGCATTGCTGCCGATGCCAGTCTGCATTCCCTGCAGTTCAGGGCTGCATGCAAAGTGCCAGTTTAAGTCCAAAAGCTCACAAAGGAGACCTAGAGGCGACAGGAGCTGGGGGTGGGGGGAGGTGGGCGGCCCCGCTGGATTCCCTTAGGGAGCAGAGCTTTTGTCAAATGGAATGGATAGCAAGTCCACGCTTTGACATGCACGGGACAACAAATTCCTCCATCAAGGTTATTAAGTTCCATTTCTTTTAAAGCTTGGGGGGGGGTGGGGGGGGAGGAGGAGGAGAGGTTTATCTTGGTGGAGATTCTCCTGGGGATACTGAACTGAACTGCTAATTCACCAGGCAGGAAAGTCCCCTTCTTCATACAGCTTCATCTGACTGTTCCCACAACGGCCGTGTGCGCGCTGCACACCGCTGTGACCCAACAATAATTGTTTTCAACGCGTTTACGTGTGTGTAGCTGAAGCAAGGATACGAATTTGCTTTCATCACTTAGGTCTTGCAGATCCTCGAAGCATACTTTCTTCTGGACAGTCCTTTGTGCCCTGTTCTCCCACGGCCAGCGATCAGAAGCTCTTTACTTTCTCGCAAGCCTCAAGCTTCTAGACTTGCGTGAAAATTTAATTCTGGTTTCACTGGCATGTCCGACTTGTTCATTTCTCTGGGATGAAATGGCGGTCTCCGGGGGTGTCTGAGGACATGTCGGGGTGTACTCATCTCCCGTCTCCCCCCAGCAGCCCACCTAAGAGCGCCTGCTTCCAGAGCTCCTAATTGACAAGCCAATGGATTCCAGAGCCCTCCAAGCTGAGCCTTCTTTAGGGAGTCCCCGAGGCTGGGGTTCAGCAAATTTCAAAACAGCCAGGCCACTGGAGACTTGGGAGAGAGAGTCAAGCGGAATGTGCCTCCCAAGAACCTATCATTTAGCCTTCAGGAACGGAATGGAAAGAAGTTTCTCTCTTGCCCCTTTTCTTCACAGTCAAACAAAGGACAAAATATTGTCACAGCTGAGCCCGCCCTGGTGGCGCAGTGGGTTAAGCAATGCACTATGAAGCAAGCCGCAGCCACTGCAGCACGAGTTCGATCCCTGCCGCCGGCCAGGGAGGGGACCCACATGGTGAGGCAGATCTCTCCTGCCGCGCCTGCTGCTCCCCTTGGCGTTTCAGTCAGTCTTCCTGTTCTGTTCCCCACTCTGCCTCTGGTGGATCCTCTCACCCCCTGCACTTCTAGCCTGTACCCCAGTTCTTGTATGAATTAAATATATATATATATATAGTCACAGCTGAGGGGGGAAGGGAAGTGCTTCTCAGAAAGAAAAGTTAGCAAATCCATTCAAGGACCAGATGTGTTGGATGATTCCAGGGAGACGTGGAGAAGCCAAGAGCAGGAAGGCCGTGGGTCTCAGGGCAGGACCCTGCCCCTCTCCAGATCGCTCCCTCTTGGTCGTCCTATTATGCTCTTCATTCCCTCTGTCAGCTTCCTTCCATCCGTCTTTCTGGCAGTTCCCTTCGCTCTACCATTTGCATGGGGCCGGGGCAAGCTTCCCCTGTGTCAGCTCCTTGAAGATGGTGCATGCACGTCAGATGTGAGAATCGAATGTGGACGGGCCAGTGGGCATTGTGCACCCTTACAGAAAGATTTACTTATTTATTATTATTATTTAAGATTTATTTATGCATAGAAGCACTGGGCTACAGGCTAGAGTAGGGGGTAAGGGGGTGAGAGGATTCACCAGAGGCAGAGTGGGGAGCAGAACAGGCAGATCCACTGAAATCCACTGCTGAGGGGAGCAGCGGGGAGGCAGGAGAGGTCTGCTGCACCCTGTGGTCAGCTCCCTGGCCAGGGATGGAACTCAGGCCATGGCGGTGATAGCGCTGAGACTTAACCACTCGGCCACCAGGGAGGCCCTGCAGAGCAATTTCTAGCCCATCAAGTGGTTTCAATGTGGCGTCCAGTGTCTTCTAGATGCCAGCTGAGCTTTGGCTCACTTATAAACTATGTGACCTAGAGCAAGATGCTCCCACTGGCTTAATTTTTTACAGATACATAATCTGAAACAGAAAAGTTATGTACCTACAATGTATCTATAAAAAAGGAAGTGGGTGAGAATATCTGCCTCATAGGGTCATTGCAAAAACTTAAGTAAATATAAGCAAATACTCTGTGTTAAGGGCGGTGCCTGGCACAGACCCTCAAATATCCTAAACAGCAAATGCACCTCACTCACAAGAGAGCGTATCAGACCTGACAGTAAGTCATCTGGCCAGGTTCTTAATTTGCTATTGAGAACCCCCCAGAGCGCCCCAACTGATGCTGTGGCCCACCCACCCAAATTTGCATAGAACAACTGTGGGGAAGAGTGTGGAAGCATCGTTAGAGGGGAAGGTGTGCCAGCTGACTGCATCCTTCTGGGGAGCCCTGAGGGCGGGGGTCCTCGGCAGTTGCTCCCCTGCATCAGTACCCCACTTGGGATCACCCTTCATCCCTGGGTGATGGGGGGCACGGCCCCCTCTTTCACTAAGCCTGCCTTGGCCACCAAGCCAGTCACACTAAGTTAGAATAAATCCAGCCTCACAACAGGTTGATAAATCCAGAAATACATTTAATCACGGAGCGCACCCGTTTGCCTGAATTCATCACTGCGGTCCCTGGATTGGTCAGGGTCGGTTCAATGTCAAGTGCTAGAAACTCAAGCCTCAATGAAAAAGAAAAGCGCTTGTTCCCATTAGCAGGTGCGGGAGCACAGGTCACCTGGAGCACAGCTACGTGCAGGGGCTCACACATATCTTCAGGCATCTTCCTGCATCTGTGTCTCTGCTTCGCTCTGGGCTGGCTTCAATCCCAGTGACCACATAGCAAAGACGAGGCTAGCTGTCCCAAGCCCGTCGCACCAACAGATAAGGAAACTCGTCCTTCTCACCAATTTCAGCTGAGCTCCCAGCTTGCTCTGCCTGGTCCAGCCTGGTCCTGTGCCCGCTCTTGAACTCACTGCCAAGGCCAGAGAGAAGTGCCCCGCCCCACTGGAGCCGGAGATGCAGTCACCCACACAGAACCACCTGGGTTGAGTGGGTGAAGCGTGGTCTCCCAGAGAAAACTGGGTGCTGCCACCCAAAGAGGGAATGAATGCTGGCCCGGATAGGTGTCTGCTAACCTGCTAGGAGTCCTTTTAAAAATAAAGTTTCTCTGTGGGCTCCCTGGTGGTGCAAGGGGTTGAGCGCTGCACTGTGGAGCTTTGACTGCCACTGCAGCGTGAGTTCAATCCCCGGCCAGGGAGGGCACCCACGTGGTGCAGCAGACCTCTCCTGCCTGCCCGCTGCTCCCCTCAGCAGTGTGTTTCAGTGGATCTGCCTGTTCTGCTCCCCATTCTCTCTAGTGAATCCTCTCACACACCTCTGGCCTGTACCCCAGCTCTTATATGCATAAATAAAATGTTTTAAAAAATAAAACAGGGCCTCCCTAGCAGCGCAGTGGGTTGGGTGCCACACTATGAAGCATCCCAGGCACAGCAGCAGGAGTTCGATCCCTGGCCAGGGAGGGGACCTACATGGTGCAGCAGACATCTCCTGCCTCGCCCGCTACTCCCCTCAGTAGTGTGTTTCATTCCATCTGCCTGTCCTGCTCCCCACTCTGTCTCTGGCGACTCCTCTCACCTCCCACGGCTCTGGCCTGCACCCCAGCTCTTGTGTGTATAAAAAAAGCTTCTCTGTCCAGGTGTCCACTCCCAACGGCCTAGTCTTTTTGAGTCTTCTCAGGTGAACGCAGCCCTGCCCAGCCCTGACTCTGCAGCCCGGGGCCACAGCCCCAGAGAGACTCCCCAGACTAGAGACGACAGTGCGTGCGTCCGCCAACAGAGAGGCACGCGGAGCAGCTCCTGCCGCTGTGTCCTCTCGGCAGCTCCACCACGGTTTTCAAGGCTCCCATTAGCCTGTCAGAAGGAAAGGATTAACATGTATTTTGATTTCTGTTGAAAACACGTTGTTTCAGAAATAAAGTTGGCATGGCAGGCATCTTGGTTGATTTACTCTCTGACACAGGAAGCTTATTTATAGCATCACAGTCTTCTGAATGTTTAAAAACTCGAGCATTATCAGCCTGCTGTGCTTTTCCTGCAAAGTGGGGAGCAGCACTAAATGAATAATGCCACCTGGGCCAGCCACACAGCGTCCTGCAAAATCAAACGTGCTTTCATGCGCCCGGGGACTGTGAACTCCCCTCAGCAGGAGTATACCCTCCTGGGGGGGGCTCCCTGAGCCCCCATCTCCACCCTGGAAGGGGAAGTCCTGAAGGACAGTCTGGCCTCTCACCCCTTGCCCGACATCTCTTCTCTGCCTGGAGACACCAGCTGGTGTTTCTCTCTGCCACCGCACTGAGGCACCTGGGGGGGAGGGGTCTGCTCCATCCTGTGTCTTCCCTCCAAGGTTTATCCTTCTAGTCTGTTCCATCAGACACGCTGAGAATACCTCTGGGAAGTGGTGTTCCAGCAGCCTAAGCTGTTCTCCTCCTGTCCTCCTTTTCCAGGTAGAGCAAGACTCAAACGGAACATTTTCCCCAACAACTACCTCGCACTGAGAATAGATGTTGGCTACAGGGACGTGGGTTAATTTAGGCATTTTATTCTGCTTTTCTGTCACAGGAAAAATTGATTATGCTCAAGTTAAAAGCTGAGTTGTTCTGGGTGGGTTTAAGAGATGGGCGATGGGGCCTCTCTGGTGGCGCAGTGGGTTAAACAATGCACTATGAAGAAAACCACAGCCACTGCAGCACGAGTTCGATCCCCGGCCTGGGAGGGGACCCACAGGGCGCAGCAGACCTCTCCTGCCTCGCCCATGGCTCCCCTCAGCAGGGTATTTCAGTCGATCTGTCTGTTCTGCTCCCTGCTCTGTCTCTGGTGAGTCCTCTCACTGCCCTGGACTCTGGCCTGTGCCCCAGTTCTTGTATGCATAAATAAATAAATCTTTAAAAAAAAAAGAGAGAGAGAGATGGGCAATGGCACCCCCCGGGCGGAGAGGCTCAAATAGCTACCACCAGTATGACCATTCCTTATTCATTCATTTATTTATTTAAAGATATCAATGTATTTATACATACAGGAGCTGGGGTACAAGCCAGAGGTGAAGGGGGTGGGGGTGGTGGTGGTGAGAGGACTCACCAGAGACAGAGCAGGGAGCAGATCGACTGAAACACACTGCTGAGGGGGCAGCGGGGAGGCAGGAGAGGTCTGCTGCGCCCTGTGGTCCTCTCCCTGGCCGGGGATCGAACTAGCACTGCTGTGCCGCGGGTGCGGTGCTCAACCCTCTGCACCACCTGGGAGGCCCATTCTTCATTCAATTTCAGATCAAGCTAACACCACCTCGTTCTAGACTCTGACTGCTGCCAAGGCAGATATTCCAGGCAGGACTTTTCCGTAGGACCACGAACACAAACAGCTAGAAAGTTGCGCTCTGCTCAGGAAAGTGCTCGAAGCCAGCCCCGGGGTCCCTGGAAGAGGCCCCTGGCAGCTCTTGTGAATCTCTAACGTCGGGTATCATGACTGTGGTCACAGTTCGAGCCAGAAATAGAGCGGGTGCTTGGCAAAGCACAAGAGTTCTGGCTGGAGGCAAATAGGGGAGTGAGGCCCGACCCACAAACTGAGAACACCCATAATCACCTGCACGGGGAGTAAAAGGATGAAATTGGGTCTGGGTACAGATGCTCCCATTACACGGCCCTGACTGAGTCATCCTTCCCGCTGAGCCTCAGTTTCCTCACCCGATAGTGGCATCGCTCATAGAACCTTCTTCCTCAGTTGTCACGAGAATTAAGTGAGATGAACTGAATGTTAAGTCCGGTTGCTCCCTGTCACAGACACCCTTCAAGTGAAACGCAGCGAAAGTGGTGCTGAAGCACTCTTGTGGGTTAGCTAACGCATTGTGACCCTTATCCTATTTAATCTTGGCTCATCGGCAACCTTGAGGGAAGGAGGGGGTTCGGTCGAGAAGGCCAGTGGTGAGGATTTTAAAACGCTCCGGTGCTTCCTGGCAGAGTGCGGCACCCAAGGTCATCATTCCAGCATCTTCCACCAGGATAAGCAACTCATGGGAAGAGATCCAAGCAGTGGATGACTTTGGGGGTGTTACTGGCCATTTGGGTCCTCTGTGGGAGCAGACAGGAGCACCAGTTCTTGCATCTCACAGGAGCCCTGCTAGACCGGGCTATTTGGGGGTAAGGGAAAGGGGTGGTATGATGGGACTGGGTACCCCGTAACACAGATGCAATTAAAGCCAGAGAAATGTTTGGAATCTTGTTTGACCCCACATTAGGGTGGTCTAAGGAACTCAGGTTCAAATGGAGGTGAGGGTGCTTGGTCTGGGGGAGCACGTGTTACCAGGCATCCAGCTGTGAAGGCAGAGCTCTTGCCCACAGGACCCCAAAGCCTGGAGCAGGGAGAATGGCGGTGAAACCCCCGAAGGACTCAGTGTTCCCTGGCCACACCCAGTAATGTGATATGACCCGTCTCACTCCTGGAGAATCTGGAAGAAAAAACTGGCCATTAAGTTGGGAAGTTGCCAGTTTCCCTTGAGAAGACTCATAAGAGTTCTGCTTATTAAGAGTTTAGCTTTGCTTACAGTAAAAAATAGATGAAAAAGTGTGTGTGTGTGTGTGTGTGTGCCACAAGACAGGGAGTGGAGTCGGAGAGGTTCACGTGACCTGTGTGTCTCCTCACAGGGGCACCTGCCCTCCCTGTCACCATCATGGCTTGTTTCCAGTCCCGCTCAAAGCAAATAGAAGCCGAAAGAACTTTCTCCAAGGTGAAGCTAAAGTGAGCTTCAGACTCCTCCAAGGGAGGCAGGAGTTTGGAAAGGAAGGGAAGTCAATCAAGGAGGGGGGAAGGTGTAAGGGGGTGGGAGGGAGAGGGAGGGAGGGGGAAGGGAGGAGGGGAGGGGAGAAGTCAACCCGCACAGGAGTCTGGCTACCCAGCAAAGGTGAGTGCCCAGTCAGCACACCTGGTTGCTGGACGCAGCCCAGTGTGGCCAGTGGCAAAAGGAAGGCTGACAGGGTTCCTGATTCATTGATTGTCTTAAGGGTGATGATGCACACTCACTGTTTCTTTCCTTTTGCCTCCCAGGACAGAGAGGCAACTAGGTCACTGCAAGGTGGCTGTTTGTGTGTATAAAAATAAAGTTTTATTGAAACACAGTCATACATATTCATTTACATATATTGTCTATAAAGAGGTGGCTGCTCTGGCAGAAACTATATGTCCACAGCCTGATATAGAAACTACCTAGTCTCTGATGAAACTGTTACAGGGCAGGGAGAGGAGCACCTTAAAACCCCCAAACCTGCCCTCTCCAAATGGGTTCCGCCATCCGCCACATTAAGACAAACATATAAGACCTTTAATAGAAAGGAATTTTAATACAATCAGGGTGCAATTCAGAAAGGACAAAGAACATAGTTACCAAGTTACAGAACCGGGATTCTGGAACTTTCCCCTTTTTTGGGGACCACCCTGTTACAAAATGAACCTGCCAAACATAATACTAAATCATAGTATTTTAACTAGAGTTTCTCAACAGTCAGAATCTTCGTTCACTTAATAATGTAAGACATGTTGCACATGAGAAAAGATTAATGGGGATAAGAATAAAATAACAGCAGAGAAAGCTGGTGCCCCCACATGTTCACCTGTGTCCAGCAGCAGCTGTTAATGTGCATGACCTAACTGACCCTTGTGAACAACCCAGGGCAATAACACCAGTCCATTTTACAGAAGAAAAATCAGAGGCTCAGAGAGATTATGTAACTTGCCTGAGGCCACACAGCTGGAAAGTGGGGGAGCCAGAACTCAAGCCCAGATCCAAAGCTCCTGCTTCCAGCCTTTTCCTGCCATTTCCTCCAGGCTCCTGAGCCATCTCTGTCCTTCCCAGCCAAACAGTAATTTGAGTCTTAGTCTTATTCTGGCTCTGGATAATTCCAGGAGCAAATAAGAACTAAAGAATGTCTCTGTCAACTCCAAAGCACTGGCTGTTATCATGTGCTCTCCCTTTTTCCCTCAGCTCTTCCTTTCTTTCCAAAGAAAAAAAGCAGGACTAACACCCCTTCACCCCCAACACACACACACACACACACACACGCACGCACTCTCTCTCTCTCCTTGCTGTTGTATACCAAAGAGCGTGGATTAAAGCATTGGAGCCGTTAAGAAATCTCGATATGTAGGTGGGCGGGGTCCTTTTTTTTCAAGTTTGCACTTCAAAGTCACTTTGGCCAATTGTCAAAATGTCAAGTGTGGGTTTTCCTCCTTTTCTCTCTGCCTCCTTCTCCACTTCCCTGCATTTCTCCGAGCTTGCTGTTTTTGTTGGCCCTGCCACTGAAGAGGGAGCAATCCTCCGGTTTCATTAGCTCTTTGAAAAATGAGGTGGGACCAAGTTGGCGAGGTGACCAGGTCACCAAGAGTCATTTATCATTTTCGATGAGGCATAATGAACTCCTCGAAGCTGGACTCTAATTTAATTGTCTTCTACTTAATTGAGGAGAAGGAAGCCAGTTCCAAGGTACTGACTGAGGTGTTTTTATTGAAAAATAGACAGTTCTTATTTGTACCCTGTAGGTGACAGGTAAAAAACGGCTTTGAGGGAAGCTGTCTCTCTCTCTCTCATTCATTGCCATCTTCATTTTGTGTCTGGGGGAATCTCGATTTCATGCTTCAATTTGATTCACCCTCTTTCAGTAAATGGTACAACATCCGCCCAGCTGCCCAAGCCAAAAATAATGTGTCCATTTGATTCCTTACACCTCCTAGCCTCATCGGGACTCATCTACAAATCACAGGTTACCTCCCAGTGTGGACCGTTCCTAGCACTCCCTGTTAGAACCTGCATGATTCAAGTTTCCTGGTGCTCACACAAACACCCACAAGGCCTTCTCCGAGTCTTCCTTGTTTTCTTACTCTGCACTCCCAAAGTTCTTTTGTCTCCCCAGCAGCCCAAGTGTGGAAAATCTCAATCAGCTAAATATCTATTACTCCCCAAATTTTGCACCTTAAGATTAGAAAATAAACATGAACAATCTTCCATACTTTCTGAGAATCAGCAATTTGAAAGCAGCTTCCCTGGAGGACCCTGACTCAGAGTCTCTCTTGAGGTGGAAATCAAGATGGCGGCCCTCACTACTGTGAGGTGAGGCTGGGTGGCGGCTGAAGGACACACTTCCACGGTGGCCCCCCACATGACTGCAGGCTGAAGGCTCCCATTCCTCACCACATGGATCTCTCCTACAACCGCTCGAACGTCCTCTTGGAGGGCAACTGGCTTCCTCCAAGTGAGGGAGTCACAAGGGAGCTGGGCAGAAGCCGCGTGTCTCTCACAACCTAGCCTGAGAAGTCGCATCTGTCACTGCCACTTAGCCTGTTACTTAAAGTCAGTCCTGTTCAGCGTGGGATGGTGTGAACACAGGAAGTAAGGGTCACTTGGACATTGGTTATCAGGTGACTCCCTGGTTTAAAACCCTCCAAAGGCTTCTACCAAAATGGAATAACATTCTGACTTGTTTTATGCTCTACCAACCCTGGGGTCTCTACTTACTGCTTCCTTGCCAAGTGTGCTACTGACGGGGTCTTTCAGGTGTACCAGCAAATGCCCCCACCCTGAAAAGCCTGCCCCTACCCCCATATAATAGAGGAATTGCCTCTCCCAGCCCCCTCATTTAGGGTTCAAAAAAGGAAATGAACAAAACTAAATTTGTTGGAAGCTTGTCCTGATCTGATCATTTAATGAGGTGCTGTCAGGTAGAGCTCAGGTGCTTGGGCGACCCCCTTCCCTCAAGTTTCTCTGTGTCTCATGCCAGACTCTCCCATGAGTCAACAGTTCCCCCGAGATGAAGAACTCTTGGGAGCCAAGTGGAGAGTGCCAGAAGCAAGCCCTTGAGAGCTCCCTTCCCCCCCCCACATGATGTGGAGGGAGGGGATGTGGAGAGGGAGAGGAGCCCCATTATCTCCCACTGATGTACACCAAGGGAAGAGGCGTCACTCAAGGCTTTCCTGCCTCTGTGCTTCCATAAGCTGCTTCTCATGTCATTCTCACAGCAGACTGTGATGTAGAAAGCCTTATGTCGGCATCACAAAGGAGGAAACTAAACTTGTGTGGGACTCTACACCAATTAAATGACAGGAGTCAGAATTCAAGCCCTAATACAAAGTTGGTCTCTTAACGCTCCGCATGTACAAAGGCGGTATATGTATGTGGTGCGGCTTCTCTACATCATTTATATTAACATGCGGGTCTTATTTATGTTAACAAACATTTGTTGAACATGTGCTATGCACCAGCTCTCTGCTAGTTGCCAGGGAGATCCTGAGGCGCTGACACCATCCCAGGCTTCAAGAAGCTTGTGATTTTGCACTGATTTGAGAGACAAAACAAGAGCAAGTGATTTCTCTAATACTTAAGGGAGTGAGAACCTGACAAGTTGAGTGGAGCAGGGTAGGGGAGAACATTTAAGGTCAGAGAGAGAAAGAGTTTGCATCAAGTCTTGAAGAATACGTGAGATTTAAACACAAAAGGTCTTTCACTTCTTTTGTTGTTAGAATTTTGTTGGTACAATTATGAATGGGATGGTTTTCTTAATTTCTTCTTCAGATAAATTTTTTGCATTTAAGAAAGCTATAGATTTTTATGTGTTGATTTTGTAATCTGCTACTGTACTACACTGGTTTATTATTTTAATTAGTTTTTCTGTGGAGATTTTAGGGTTCTCTATATATTATCATATCATCAACGAATAGCAATAGTCTTACTTCTTCTGTCCTATTCTGGATTCCTTCTATGTCTTTCTCTTGCCTAATCACTTTAGCTAGGACTTCCAGTACAATAGGTAAGATATGGAAACAACCTAAATGTCCAAAAACAGATGACTGGATCAAAAAGATGTGGTCTATATACACAATGGAATACTACTCGGCAATAAAAAACGATAAACTCATGCCATTTGCAGCAACATGGATGAAGCTGGAAGGAATTATGCTCAGTGAAATAAGTCAGAAGGAAAAAGAAAAATGTCAGATGGTTTCACTTATACAAGGAATATGAGAGAACCAAACAAAGGGTAGGGAAAGAAAAAAAAGACAAAAATAGCAGGCAAACTATAAATCAAAGACATATAGCAGGAGAAGGCAAAGCACAAGACACTGTGGGGACGGTTCACAGGTGACTTGGTGGTGGGAATTTAATGGGGATTACACCTGAGAAGAAAAATCAAACATTACACAAAAATGAATAATGATGTAAAATATATAAGTTAAATAAATATATTTAATAAAAGTAAATAAATGCAGAAGGTGGGGGATGGGCACAGGGAAGGTGGTATTGTCTGAAAAAGGGACCATATTCTTGCAAAAGTGAAGAGGCAGGACAGGTGAGAAAATAGATAACAATTTTGAGTGAAACCGACACTGCCTGCATGAATGTAAATCGTCTAAAAGCATAAAATGTAAAAGGAGAATGATGTGTGAGGGTAATTAGCTGATTGACTAGACAGAGGTCAATAAATATCCGTTGGAGGAAGGAATGACGCATAAAAAGTAGTCCTTTTCCAAGAAAATATCGTTGGGCAATTAGTCTTCCACCCTAACTGCTCTTAAGTAACCTAAATATAAAATTGAGGAAATTGAAAGGCACATGTTTTCAATCAACCATGACTTGTAGATCCTATAAACAAGGTACCTGGGTCCTTGCCAGTTTTTCAGTTTCAGCACAGTTCAGGAGAACTGAATCCTTCCCACATGCTCAGTTCTCTGGGAAGAATCTAACAGAGTTGGTTTCTAAACCTGGTTCAGTTGCTTCCTGGTTCAATGACCTGATCAAGGTAAATAGCTTTTCTAAGCTGATCTGTAAAATATGGAAACGAGAACCATATTCACAGAGCAGTTGTGGGCATTAGTTTAGATAACATCCAGATTTTATAGGCATCCAAATATTAGCCTTCTCTCCCTTACCTTGAACTTTCATTCTCTAAGGCAGATGGTTTAGATTGGGGTAGCCAGGGAGAAAGGAAATGGGCATGACAGGTGTGGTGACCCTCTAAGCAGGTATTGGGGTGGATATCAATTATTTTGGCTGTACAGAAGAGCTAGCGCCCTCCCTCTCTGGCTCTGTTCCATGTGCCTATTCTAATCAAGTTCCAGACCTTACCTTCCGATAGAATTAATGGGGGAGGAGCTTATTCTAAGCCAACATGGCCACTGACAGGGCTTAACCTATTGGCTACAACCATTACCCAGAAGTGGTCACCTGACACACACCAGCCAATCAGAGCTCTTCCCTGCTAGTTTTTATCTGGAACCAGAGAGACCAGCTCCATTTCACGTCTACTCTTGCGCTATCCCCAATCCTTAAGAGGAAGTAGGTCTGCACTAATAGAAAGTGTGACTAGAAAGTAAGAAACACAGTCTTATGTCAAGGAGAGAGGAGGCAGAGAGAGATCATCTAAACAACATTTGGATCCACGTTCCACCATGCGAGGCATCAGGTCATCCCTGCCTTCCTAGCTTTGTGCGCCAAGCACCTTACCCAGTCTATCTACAAAATCCTAAGTGTGGCCCCTGTCACTCACAACCCAAAGACCCACCAAAATGAAGAAGGAAGTGAATTTGCTGTGTTTCTGTGTTTGGAGAACAACCAAGAGACAAAATTCACTAGAATGAGAGACTGACCTTAAGGACTTGTGGGATCAAAGCTGAATGAAGAGGAGTGTGAATGCCACGTGACACGTACTTAGGCTGGGGAGAGGTGTAGATGATAATGACAGCAGGTAGAGGCTGGAGGCAGGGAGACCACCTCAGAGTAAATTCCATTGCAACTGTCTTCCGCAAGCGATGGAGTCCCAGGGCTACACCTTGTTGGCATATGAACACCGCAAGCTGCCTGTACCTTTGGAATTCAACTTGACAGTGGCCTCATTAGGGAAAAGTTCTATCGACAGTCACATCAATAACTAGATGGGTAATTAACTTAGAGTCCTGCCCCCCAGGGGGTGGTGGTAGGGAGGGCTGAGAATATAAGAGCTCAATATCATCGTCAAAGCTTTTACTGATGTGTCTTTCTCCAGTGGGTGCCACACCAACAGGGTGGCTAAATGAGGTTTAATTTGACAATCCCCAACAATGCATTGTTAACGACATGCCATTGTTGTAATTTGCATTGGTAAGTGCAAAATTTGGATTGTTTGTTCTCCCCTAGCTTTCTCTTCTGGGTTTCTGGACCCCTGTGTTCCTTGGGGGGCAAGTTTCCTTTTCAACACCACAAATACCATCCCAGCTATTGGGACACAACAGTTAAATAATGTGAAATTGCACTGATGCCAGTGAAATAAAAGTGAGTTTTACAAAACCGAGTTCCTTCCCTGAACATAATAACAGTAAATTTCTAGGGTCCTATAGTGTAATATCCATTAGATTTATTATGTTGCAATTCCCAGTCCCACTAGTTCTGCCTGAGGGTGAGTATATTACATTTCATCACAGTTTCATTTTCTCCTACAGATGAGAAATGGGAATGTGATTGCAGTTATGTTGCATGCATGTGTTAAATCTGATCTCTAATAAAATCAAACACATCACAACTCAGAGCACTTTAGCACAGTGTCGGCAAAATGAAACACCATCTGTCATCATGTAGAGATTGCCTTATTATAACACAAAATCAAACTGCTCAGTGTGAACATTGTTACTTAATAAATGGGTAAATGAAAACTGATAATTATGATCTTATTTATTTTAAATGATTACTTAAAGCCACCAAAAGCGCAACCTAATTTGTCAATTAGACACTCTGGACCCCATAACAGCATATAGAGGAAACACCCACTCCGTAAAAATGGTAAATAGATTGGGGGGGGGGACACAAAGGAGAGGGATGAAGAACTTTCTAGGACTGCCAGAAGTGAGTGGACATGAGTCAAAGATCAAGATTTAAGAAACTAAGGTCAGTCCCAACCCGTGCTTGCTTTTTCTACACTTGAATCACTCAAAATTTTCACTTGGAAAGAAATCAAGTGTTGCCTGACGTGCTCAAAGGTATAGTGACAGACAAAGTCCCCAGGGAGAGCTGGTGGCTCTGCCTTGGTCCCCACGTGACATATCTCGAGTGGTGATCTTGTTTCCAACAGTTGGAGACGGGAGGTTTTTAACTTGGTTTTCAACCCTGTTCTTTCATCTGAATAGAACATGATTAGTCTAGGGTTATTCATTTCTGAAAATGGAGATGAAAGTAGGTATAACATACACAATTTAGAAGAGAGGAGTGTGAAACTGAAGACAAATCAGGGTACTGGCCACTGTGAATACCCCATGGGATGGAGGGACTTGCTCTTCCTTAGAAGAAAATGGAAACATCTAGATGATTTGTGATCCTAGAATAACAGTGATAGTCTCTTCCTCTGCTTTTACCTCTATCCTGATGATCTGCCCTGATGAAATCGTAACCTGGGACCCTTCGAGATGGGACAAGCAGGAGTCTGTAAGCCCAAAAGATAGAGACACACTTCCTGTCTGGCTGCCATGTGATTTGATGGAGGCACACGAGGCAGGGGTTAGCAAAGTTGGACTCTCCCGGTACCACAGCATCCAAAGAGTCTTGCAAATACTGAAAATGCTCTCAGCTCCCAAGAAAGTGATGGCAGCATCTACACATGTCCCCTCGGTTTCCCAGAATTTTCCCCACAACCTGGAAATGACATCTAAGTTACAGGGAAATAAATTGAATTGGAAACATGAAGTCATCTTGCTATTACCACAATGCTTTAAGGGTGACTTCATGGAGAGTTGGTCTTTAGCTCCATCTCGAGTGATTATCTAATTTCAAGAAAACTATATGACAAGGTAGTTTCATTGCTACTATTTAATTCAATTAGGTAAATATTTTTGGAACTCTATATTCAGATCAGTGATTTAAAGAAAATAAGCAGTTTGTGTTTGCATGTAATTTGAAACCCAGTTAGGGGGAAAAATTGTCACAAACATTGGGATTTATGGTAAATGAAGGTAAAGTTACATTGAGAAAAGAACAATCTTTGTAGCTGTTTGAATGAAGGTGGCAAAGAGGCTCAGAAAGATCCACCAAGACGAGGCAATCTGGGGTGGGTTTTGCAGAACTTCAAGAGGTAAAGTGGATGAGGTGGAGGAGAGGTATGACAGGCACATTCTAAGGTGACCTTGTGAGGTAAAAGAGATGTATCTGGCCTTGGTCCCAGGGCCTTGACACAAAGCTCCTAAAACCCTTGTTATTTCCTGAGCAGGAGAATTGTCTCCATTGTGCTGAGAAGTGCCTGGTCGTGGGCCCCAGTAGTCACAGAAAGACCAGCTGTGTGATTAGAGGGCTGGAGGTTGAGTTCGATCATGTGGTCGATGAAGGAACCAAGTACAACTATGGAATGAGGCTCCAGTGAAAACGCTGACCACTGAGAATGAAGAACTTGCTGGTTGGTGGCCACATGGAATGGATGCCGGGAGGTGACCTATCCAGATGCCTCAGGGAGAGGGTGGAAGTTTTATATCCCCCTATATATCATTGCAGGCATTGCTCAGCTGAGTTCCATGAGTTGTTCAAGAAAATTCTAAAAATGGAGGGGGGGGCCTCCCTGGTGGCGCAGTGGGTTAAGCAACACACTATGAAGCAAACCGCAGCCACAGCAGCACATGTTTGATCCCTGGCCAGGGAAGGGACCCCTGTGGCGCAGTAGACTTCTCCTGCCTCGCCCGCTGCTCCCCTTAGCAGTGTGTTTCAGTCC
Source organism: Galemys pyrenaicus (assembly GCA_019455555.1). Taxonomy (NCBI): domain Eukaryota; kingdom Metazoa; phylum Chordata; class Mammalia; order Eulipotyphla; family Talpidae; genus Galemys; species Galemys pyrenaicus. The sequence continues at coordinate 2,896,234 of JAGFMF010012032.1, forward strand.
ATCTGCCTCTTCTGCTCCCCGCTCTGTCTCTGGTGACTCCTCTCACCGCCCTGGACTCTGGCCTGTACCCCAGCTCTTGTATGTATAAACAAATAATTCTTTAAAAAAAATAAAAATGGAGGAGGGTGTAGGAGCCTCTAAATTTAGTCAGTTGGCCAGAGGTGTAGATAGCCTGGAACCCCACTTGAGGCAGCCATCCAAAGTAGGGTCAGTCTACTCAAGACTTTGCCTTTCCTTTGATGGAGATGGCTGTAGGGGAGTCTGACGTAGGCAAGTGCTCCCTTGAATGGGGTGGGGCCCTGCCTAGCATGTCCTAGAGTTGGGACATCGAAGGGGTTTAACCCGAGGGACGTTCTCCATTGCTAGCTTTGAAGATGGGGAGGGCCATGAGGCAAGGAATATGGCAGCCTCTTGTTGAGTTATCCTGGCTGACAGCAAAGAAATGGAAATCTCAGTCCTACAACCACAAGAACACCACTCTTTGAGCCTGTTGCAGGGCCCTGAACTCAAAGTAAAAGCCTGATGTTGGCCTGGATCTCGGAAACTCCAGACCGAGTGACGGGTTAGTTCATGGCTAGTCTGGCATTATAAAATGTAAAAATCAAGAATTAGTGGTGACTCTATTTTTGCAGAAGTTGCTGCTATAGGAAAGAATAAATCAACACACAGAGAGAAACAGAGACAAGAAATATCATGGCTTTACTTATTCCTGGTTCTAGTTGTATCTTAGACCCAAATACTTGAGAGATACTCAGGTATCTTTTACAATAAATGCCCTTGTTACATATCAAGTTGGATTCTGTCTGTCATCATGAAAACAGCCCTAACTAATGCCACAGTATTTTTTCAAAAATTCATAGTTTCCTGATTTCAACTAGGCCAAGTCTCACTTCTGCCTGTTCCACAAAACATCTCACCTCCAGGGAGCATTTTCACGGATTCTCTGCAGACAGTGCTGGACTCACCACACACACAATCTAAATAAGTCCTATTTTCTGTGTGCCAAAATTATTGATTCATTTGATCAATTCAGTAAACAACATGTTAAGATAAGCTAAACAGAGTTCAGTCAAAGTTGGTCCGTGGACCTCACCTTGTAGGTCAGCCTCAAGCACATTCTTGAAGCAGAGGCTCACCTGAGTTACCACATACCCATCAGGATGGAGCATGGAGGCCTTCAGAGCTCCCGGGGCTCTTCTTCCTCTGCATTTCCCTCATTAATCCAAAACACCCAACACAGTGGACGCTCTCCAGGAAGTGAGGATGCCAGCCAGCATCTCCTCTCATCTGTGAGCCTGTCTACCAAAGCCCAGGAGAGTTTCCAGACAATTTTACAGATTCAAGGAAAACACTGGGTCTGGGGAGGAAACTTGGCATTTCAGGCCTCCTACCCATTTTTCATGAGAAAATCAAATGTAAGAGCAACAGTAATGAAAGAATGAGTATAATAGTACTTACCCTGTTGCCACCGACTGAAATACAAAATGCAAATTCGCTTCAACAAAAGGAAAACAAGGGGTCCTGGGAACCAAAATCTGGGCAGTGTGGCCACATTGAGGTGTGGTGCCATCAATCCCCCCCAACCCCTGCTGGTCCCCCAAACCCACCTCCAACCTAGGCTCCTCCCCTCCCTCTCATCTCTGCCTCTCCCGATGCTGCTACTTTAAGTCAAGTGCTCCCCTCCAGACAGATGAGCATCCTCAGAGCTCCAGGGATGGAGGATGGGAGATTCTTCTTTCTCCCACTGTTGCGCAAAATGTGCACCTCCAATACTAGAAGGTCAATTTAGGTCACAAGGGCACCCCATTCACTGGGCGGAGGAAGCTCTATTTTATATTTTGCTCTATTTTATATTTCAGGAGGGCTGATCCCCACAAGCTCCATGTCCCAGACTGAAGTGTTAGCTGGTTGCCAAATAGATGAAGTTATTGAGAAAAATGGCAAGAGACTGGAGGGTGGAGGAAGGGGGATGCCAGGGAAGGTGTGTCCAGCAGCAGGAATGGCTTGTCCTTGGGTTCAGCAACTGCTAATGAGCCCCACTCTCTGGGACCAGCGCCCCCCTTAGCAGAGGCAGCTCTCCTCAACGTCTCTGCTGAGGGGGGTCAGTGCAGAAAAGCCCCTGCAGGTACAGGGCACAGGCAGACAGGAGGCTGCTGCCCTGCAGAGGGACCTAGAATTAGCAAAAGGAGCTCCTGCAGAGGCACAGGTGGGCAGAAGGATGGCTGCCCCAGGTCAGGGCTGAGATTGCATAGCTAACAGCCTTCTCTTTGTGTGTGTTGGGGGGAGGGGAAGGGGGCTCAGGCCATCCTGGAGAGGTTTGTTTGGTTTTGACCTTGAATAAACCATGTAGAGTTTGAAAGGGGCCACATTTCCACAATGGCCCTCAATCTCCAGAACTCACCATCAGGTCTGTGCTCAGACCCTCCCTATAGCATCTGATACCTCCTTGGGTCTTGTGCTTTGAGATCTGGGCACTGGCGCCTAAGGGCCTTAGTTCCTACAGCTCGGTTCATGGCTGTATCTACTTCTACTCGCTTGCACCTGCAGCTCATGGCATTGTGTGAGCCAGGTTTCCGATCTGGTGGCACCTACATTCCAGGTGCCCCTCACCCTGCCCTGTACCAAGACTGTATGTGGTCTCACTTGCACTTTATAAACGCCTTCAGAAACTGAGGTCAAAGCCCTTGGAAAAATCTTCCCTCTAACATAAAAGTAATGCTGCTGATTTTCCTTTTATGTGGAAGTATAAATGTTACAGGGCAGGGAGAGGGGCACCCCAGAACCCCCAAACCTCCCCTCTCCAAATGGGTTCTGCCATCCACCACATTAAGACAAACATATAAGACCTTTAATGGAAAGGAACTTTAATACAATTAGGGGACAATACAGAAAGGACAAAGAACATAGTTACCAAGTTAAGCATCCAAAGTTACCCATCTCCTTGAGGGTAAAAGTCCAGCCAAAGAGGATTGACCCAAAGCAAGGCCCAAAAGCCTGCCTCAAGTCTAAAGGACCTTTCAGTGGAGACCCATAGAAAAGGGTCTGAAAGAGTCAGACAAATCCAGGAGGAAAAGAGCAAAATCAAAATCAAGATGAAAGCTGCCATGTTCACCTCCCCACGGGTCTCTCACCCACATCTGTTCCAGCCAGTCCAGGACCAAGAAGCAAGCGCAGTTTCTTCACATGTCCCTCTGTTCCTTCCACGTGCCTCATCCAGGTCTCCTTGCTGCTCTCCATCTGCTTCCTTCTTCCTCCCTTCCTTCTGTCCTCCTATTTCCTCTCTCAGGCATCTACTTATCCCTGCTCAGCTCCACCCACTTAGGGGGGAACTGGGATTCTGGAACTTCCCCCTTTCCTGGGGACCACCCTGTTACAGGGTCTTGAACTCCACCACCATCTCTGCCCCCCTTCCCTGCAGCTGTACGATGCTGTGGACACACATCTAGAATTAAAGAATGAAGCGGGGTGCAGACTTGGGGAGTTTACCCTCTAGTAAAGTTTGCAGTGCCTCTGAGATCGACCCATGACCTCCAAGGTTTCATTTTGCCAAAACATCCAAAGAGAAATGCCATCTGCCATCACCACTCTTTTACAATATAAAGGTCATTGCACTATCCAAAAATAAGAAAGGAAATATCCCCAAATTATCTCCATCTTAAGTGTTTCTTTGGCCTCATTAGAGAAACTCTCCGCTTGTCTTTTTTTCCATTTTGCCTCAAAGCAGCAAAAACTTCACAGATCAGCACAAGCTCCAACGAGCTCTGGTACAGGCAGCTCCCTTCCCTGCGCTGACGTGGCTGAGACTCACGGCAAAATCTTAACTGTCCAGGCCTCAGTATCTCCATCTGACAAATGGGCACAGTGAAACCTATTCTGTTTCCTTCCCAGAGTTGTTACAAACGTAAAAGGAAAAGTACCTAAAAATCAAGACATTATCTTCTCAGCACTGTCCTCAGGAACCCTTTCTGTGCCACCCAGAATCAAGTCTCCAAGTTTTTCTCCAACTCTCCAGCCTTGACTGGTTTAATTTAGACCCTGAACATTAGTTTAACAAAGTGCTTTCATGTTTATTATATTGGATTAGCAAATTATAAGCTATCATAGGAGGCTTTCGAGAACTCCCAGACAAATGGCCCGTATGCAGGGAACCCTCATACAGTGGCCATATGGGCTTCATTTATTAAAGCTTTGGACTTTGAGCTTGGGGAGAGCCAAGCTCTTTACAGAGGGACTCCTGGGGATTGGTTGCTAGGAAGCTACAAAAGCTAGTGTTTTTAATGAGATTTAAAGTATCATAAATTATATATTATTTTCTGCACTTAGGACATTCATAGCTCTTTGGTTTATTTTGTATTTCATTTTGCATCGGTGACATATAATCCCTTTACATACAAAATGCCTTGCATAAGAATTCCCTCAGAAATCAGAGCAAAATTACATTTCAAAATTATTTTTTTCTCCCTAAAATAAAAAGTTCACATTTCTTTGTCTCCTCTTGCATGTCCGAGGCTGGCAATTGCTAAGAATTTATTTTCTCCAGCTTAAAAAAAAATTAATCCCAGCCTTTACCAATAATAATTACTCAAGTGAATACTGTGAGTTGAGTCTGGAGCTGCTGTTAATAAGAATTCTCATAATTCCATTTTCTGATGAGAGTTAATGTGGGTTCTGTGGGTTTAATTCCACAGATAATTACGGAGGCAGTATTTAAAAAGGCTGTTTAGTCTATAGTCTTCCTCAACTCCCTCCAGTTTTCAACATTAAATAAAGAGGCAGCTATTCCACAAAAGAAATTCAAAAACTATTTGGTTTAACTGCCCATCTTTAAGGAGGCAAATCATTATGTAAATGTGGCATCCAGAATTGGCTTTGAAGGCCCTTCGCTGTCCAATCTGCATAATAAAAGGCAGCTCTGGGTCGCTTGCAAAGGGCTACAGGCATTTTCTGCAGAAAGTGGCCACCAATTCGACAAATTAAGACAGTGGTTTTCGAGAAATTGTTTTGATCAGGGATCCTTTGTGAAATGGGATTTTAACATCTTTAGGAAACAATGGTCCCGAGAAACACATTTTCTTTTTTGCTTTCTTTTGTGAAGTCTCCTCCATCTTGAGCTATTCACTGGAGGTCCTCAGTCTTCTTCTAGAAGCTTTCAGGAACTTCGCGATTTAATCTAATGGGTGCTGCTTTTCGCTTTTAACAAAAATCCGGGGTTCTAACCAGGTGCTTTTAGGAGCATGTCTCGGTGGAACCCCATGGGCTCGTATGTGGCCGTGAAGAAGTGGCCTTGGGCTGTGAGGCCCCATTGTTTATCTTGCCTGGTGGTCCCCAGGAAAAGGGGAGGTTCCAGGTTCCCTGCCCCACCCACGGAGGGTGGAGCTGAGCAGAGAGGAGGGGAAGCTAGAAAGAAGAGCTAGAGAGGAGACTGGAGGAAGGAAGAAGGATGGGAGCTAGAAGGAGACCGGGAGGAGGCGCATGGAGCAGAAACGTGTGAAGAAGCTGCACTTGCTTCTTGGCCCTGGACTGGCTGAAACAGACCAGACGAGACTGAGAGACCGTGGGGAGATTTACAATGCAGTTTTCATCTTGATTTTGAGTTTCCTCCTTCTGCCCCTCACATGCTGGGTACCCACCGGGAAGTGCTTAGACTGGCAGACTTTCAGGCCTCCGCAGCCCTGCTCTGGGCCAACCCTGTTGGCCTGGACATTTCCCCACAAGGGGATGGGTACATTTGGGTGCTTGATTTGGAAACTATCTTACCTATTCTTTCCTGTCTCTTCTTTATTGCATACTCATTGTATTAAAGTTCCTTTCCGTTGAAGGTCTTAACATCTTCATGCAGCTGATGGCAGGGCCGATTTAGAGCGGGCAGGTTTGGGATTACTGGGGTACCCCTCACCTGGCCCTGTAATACCTTCATACCAGTCAGTCTGGCGCCTTTTGCGGTCTCCCCAGAGCGGGGCCCTTGACAGTCAGCTCCATGGTCTTAGGGCTCTGACCTGCATTTAGAATCTTGAGACCTGGATTCAGTTTACTCCTCACTTGGCCCCAGGCCCCTTCTCCACTCTCTAGCAAGATGCCCCTCCGGCACCGCATTCTGAGGCTGTTCCTAGACTTGTCGACTTATGAACTATGTCCTCTAGCTGTAATCTCAAGAAAATCAAGAAGGATGACATGGAAGGCTGGAACAAGTGGAAAACTGGGAAAAAAAAGTAACCTGTTGGCAGTTTGAAAAGAGCACTGGAAATAGGAAAAAGGAAGAAAAGCTATCCTCGCCCTAGAATCATTACAGAGGCTGTATGTGAGTTTGGATAAGTAATTTATATATATATTCCAATTATATGTATTCTGGTCCGCTTGTTTTTAGTACATTTCTACAATGATCATGCATTATAGTGACCACAATTACAAATATTCTAAAGCTGTGTTTCCTTAAACACATACTGAATTCCGTTGCTCATATGCTAGAGGGGGTGCCCAGCTGGATCTGCACAGTCTTAGATATAGCTTACCCTTCTGGACCTCGATTTCCTAATCTGTAAATGAGTAAACTGATTCCAAGGTCTCTTCCAGGGCTCCAGTGTTGAGTCATCTACGAATATCTGTTACATGCTAGGGATAAAAAAAGAATAAGGAAGCATAAGGATACAAAAATAAACGAAATCTTATTCTTACAACTCAGCAACGCTAAAGCTATATAAGAGTGCTTGGAGATCTTCCAAAATGTTCTTGCGTAAGAATTATTGGAAAAGAAATAGTCCACTTACAAAGGGGTAAGTGATTGGGAACATCTGATGTAGTTTAATGCTTTAATTAACAAATAAGTGACTCGAGGGTGACAAGCTGGGAGGAGGCAGAGCAAGGATTCAAACCTCCAGTCTGAGGTCTGTCTATGGTTTTTTGACCACTAACCTTCCTTGCATTTGTAATCTGCCCCTACTTGTCCCTTTAACAGGGGGCCATTGACTGCACTTTGCTTGGAATCATATGGGTTTAGGACTGTTGTTCCAGGGCCTATTAACAGCATCTCTTTTGTTCTCACAAGGTCATGAATCAGACGATGGTTTTCCTGGACAAACCACACACCCCACAGCCCAGTCTTCGCCCCTCTTAGTCTGTAAACATCTCACCTTGTGACTCAACCTTTACCCCAGCTCCTGTTACGGGGCAATCCTCAGGGAAAGGGGAGGTTCCAGGTTCCCTGCCCCACCCAGGGAAGGTGGAGGTGGGCAGGGAGGAGAAGCAGAGGAGACAGAGAGAAGGAAGGATGGAGATGATGAGGACCTAGAAGAGGCACATGGAGCAGAGCACATGTGAAGAAGTTGCACCTGCTTCTCAGTCTTGGACTGGCACCAGGGACTTGGGGTACATGGAAGGAGACACTTGAAAGAAACAGAGATGTGGGTTGAGAGACCCCTGAGGAGGCTGACCCAGGCAGCCTTGACTTGCATATTGATTTTGTTCTTTTCATCCCAGACTTGCCTGGCCCCTTCTGCCTCGTTCCTAACGGTCCCCACCAGAAGGTGCCTTAGATGCTGTGGTAGGCTTTTGGGCCTCAAGAGTTCTGCTTTGGGCCAACCCTATTTGTCTGGGCATTTACCCGTGAGGGGATGGGTGACTTTGGATGCTTGATTTGGAAACTGCATTTCCTCCTTCTCTTCTCTTTCTGGCATACTAATTATATTGATGTTCCTTTCCATTGCATGTCTTATGCATTAAGTTTTGTCTTGATGAGGCAGATGGCAGAACACATGGACAGCAGGCAAGTTTGGGGGTCCCGGGGTACCCCTGACCCTGCCCTGTAACACTTTCTCCCTGATATCTGTCTTCATCAGAGAGAGAGAATTGGCCATGACATCTTGGATTGGTATTCATTCATGGGGGACCTGATAGTCTAGATGACAAAACAGAGCTGGGAGACATCAGCTGAGCTTGGCCCCCAGAAGCCTGGTTGTGAGACAGGCAGAAAAGAAAGGCCAGGTCCACTTAAAGGAGTTGCACACCTACCTGGTGCAAGCTTCTCTCCCCATCATGTGCCCACCTGGCAATCCTCCGCATACAGCTTCTTTCACTCATTTCTTTGACAATTACCAGTCAGGTGCCATGTTTTTCTTGAGGCGACACGGAAATTACCTAGGCATGGTCTGTGTTCTCAAGTTCATGGTCTAGTTGGTCCATAGAGGATGAGGAGGAAGTTTTTACACATCACTGGCTCATTTTATCACTTCTAATCTTCTCCAGTATGCTGTATTGTAAGCATTCAAAAAGACAGGTTGAATGCATGCATGCATGAATACATGCATTAATAAATACTGCTCTGTTTCCTAATTGCATTGTGTAGCAGTTTCTCATCTCCCAAAAGATAGAGCCTTATTCAGAGAGCATGCGGACTTGAGCACGAGCAGGTGAGAGTTTGGATAAGAGGCCATGCTCCTGGGTTTGAATTTTGGCTCTGCCTCTGGCTAACTGCACCTCTTTGGTAATTTGCTTACCTCTCTGTGCCTAAGTTTCCTATTCTGAAGATGAAGATAATGGTAGTTGCTAAACTCATAGAGTGATTGAGAAAGAAAGTGCCAGATGACAGCATTGTGCATGTACATGCTTGACAAGACCCTCTCTCACGTGTAGCACTGGCTAATTTCGGGGGTAGTAAATGCTCTTGCCCCCCAGCGGGAAGCCACAGAACACAAAAATGAGACGAGCTGTGTCCAGATACTCCTGCAAGTCAGCGCTCAGTTGACTCAAAGCTAACGAGATAAGGCACAGATAAGCCTCATGTCTGTTTACATTTGCTCTGTTAATCCCTTTTTCTGTTTTGGTTCTCGCTGTGTTCAACAGAAGAGTTAAGACAAGGGATCACATTCTAAATAATTTTATGGACTAGCCAACTATGCTCACCAGGTCTGTCTGAGCATTCAGGAATGAGAGGGGACCCCCCCACACACAAACTGCCCCCCATTGTCTGCCATGCACTATAATGTACTTTTGGGTTCTTTAATGCCATGACCACAGCTACCTTTTTAAAGACCTTTACTAGAGTCCAAGAGCATTTGGTTAAAGGCAGTGGCAGCAATAGAGTGAGATGACCCAAATGTACCCCAAAGGATGATTTTGCACACCCCGCAAATCCCTCACCTGCCCAAACACACTTAATACATCCCCCTCTGCACTGCACTTACCAGGTTCTCCAATAAATTCTAGATCTTCATGCATTACCTCTTCTGTACCGAAAATGATAACACAATCTAACTACCAATTTACAAGATTAGAGGTTAGAGGAATGAGAGCAATAATATCGCTGGCATGCAATCAGCAAAACTGGGATTCTATAGGATAAGTGGTCTGCTTAGCAGGGAGGGATCACTGCAGATTAAAAGAGACTCTAGCGCCACATCAATCAAACGCAATGTGTGGGCTTCGTTTTGGATCCTAATTTGAGCAAACCAACACCAAGTGTCATGGTGAGCTCATCTCCTACAGGCTGAACATTAATGATATTATGGAATTGTCATTCATGTTTTTTGGTGTGGGGAACATGTTGCATTGATGCTTTTCAAAAGTTCTTAACCCTTCAAAATGTAGACTGCGGTATTTATGGCTGAACTATTGGGATAGGTGGTATATACTTTAAAATACTGCAGGCAGAGTGAGGAGTTGAGGGTGAAGAAGCCAATGATCCCATCTGGCTATGTATTACATACTGCCGGGTGATAAGTACATGAGGGGTTATTATGCTAATCACCCCACCTTGTATATGTATGAAGATTTCCATGATAAAGTCTTCCTGACTTTCTGAATCTCAAATGTAGGAACCCTCTGGGACTCCTCTTCTTTCCTCCCCTGCTCCCACCCCATTCAGCGATGGAGGCTGGGTTTCCTCTACAGAAAGCAAACTGTCTCCTTTCCACCCAACAACCTTTTTGGTCAACCTTAATTTCTTCTTTCCCACATTATTGCAGCAGCCTCTTAGCCTCCCCTAGTCTCGAAAGTTCCTAAGTCACCATCTCTCCCACCAGAGGGGTCTTTCTAAAATGCATGCCCTTGCCCACAGCCTCCACTGGCTCATCATCAGCTTCCAGAAAACATCTCTGCAGGGCCCACCAGCACATCCTCAAATGCCTGCCTGCCCGCCCAGCCTCACCATCCCGTCTGGCCTCCAAATGGGATAGATTCTCGTGCAACCAGATTACTGGTCATTGAGCTGACAAGAACTGGGCCCCTGTTAAGAGCGACACTACCCTAAGCCAGGGAACCCCAATGGCAAATGCCACTGGGTCCCTACCGCAAGGTGCTTCCATACCAGTAGGAGAGACTGACCACACACAGACAAAGAAGGGAGGGTGGGAAATGGCAAACGTACTCACCTTCCCCTCCCCCCGCCCCAGGTTTGCTGCACTCTTGATCTTTTGTATCCTCGTTTAGCAGTTGCTTGCTTTTTTTTTTAATTCTCAAATTTTATTTATTTATTTATTTTACAATGTCTGCTTTCTTTTCTAGGTGTCGTCCCCATAGAATTCCCACCACCCTTTCACCCATGTGCCGTCACCATATAGTCTCTTGTGCTCTTCCGGTCCCTGCCTGGACCCCAATCCCTCCCTCTTCCCTGCAGATGACTGATTTGTAGTTGCCTGTTTATTTTTGTTTTGCTTTGGTATTTTTGTCCTTGATCCCCTATCACCGTCCTCTAAGTGAGACCATCCAGTATGGTGCTGGGAAAACTGGACTGCTGCATGCAAAAGAATGAAGCTAGACACCTCTCAACATGCACAAAAACCAACTGGAAATGGATCAAAGACTTAAACATTAGCAGTTGCTTCTACTTGGAACCTCTTCCATGCCGGTGCCCTACCACGTGCTGAGAGCCAGTCCATCGATCCTCCCTTGACGATTCAGTGCAACCATCGCTTGTCTGGGAAACCCCCCTTGGGCATGGTTTTCCATCATCGTGTGACTGACACGGCCTAGATCAGAGTAGAGATTTAATAAGTACTGAGTGAAAAAACGCAAACGAGTGAATGGACTGGTAGATGGATTTCTATTTTCCGTGAACTGGCAGTCCTCCCCGGTAGCCTGGGGGTTAAGTTTCAATACTATCCCTGCTGCAGCACGAGTTCGATCCCCAGCCAGGGAGCTGACTGACATGGCGCAGCAGTCCTCGCCTGTCTCCCTGCTGCTCCCCTCGGCAGTGTATTTCGGTGGATCTGCCTGTTCTGCTCCCCACTCTGTCTCTGGTGAGTCCCCTCACCCCCCACTTCTCTGGCCTATACCCCAGTTCTATGCAAAAGTCAAAAAATAAAAATAAATGGATATTTGCTGGGTGCAGAAGTTTCCCTGTATTTCCAGTGAATTGCTAAGTGTGAAGATATGTCTACTATGAAATACATGTAGTCAACGATATACTGAGTTGTTTTCTTTAACACTAAGATTTCTCTGAGCCTTTATATGCTAATTTGTACTGTAGTCCTCCAGGATAAGATCTTAAGAAAATATCAAAAACAGACCCTTTTTTGACAAACAGACTCTATTCTCAAGGCACCCCAGCAGACTTGTGGCCTAAGTACCCTTTGGGAAATATTGGCCTGCTTATCGCTCTGCCTAAGAATATTCCCCTATTGGTCCAGACTTAGTTTCAAGCAAGGCTCTACCACAAGACTTTGCCCCGGTGGCTGTGTGGCAGCAGGAAAGTGATGAGACTCTCTGTTCCTTGCCTCCTCGTCTGTTGAACTATGGTAATAACATGTCAAGATTGAATCAGCAGAATGTGAAGTACTTGGCAGGATGGAACATAGTGGTTTCATTGTGTGGTGGTTCATTTCAGTGTTGTTATCACTATTTTCCAGCTTTCTCCCTTCCTGTCTTTATTTCACAATCTACACAGTCAAGGTAGAAATGCCTTAGTAATTGAGAAAATGGCATATCAATCAATGCTTGTTAAAACAAATGTACAAAAATGAAAATCTCTAAGGACAAAAATCAGTAGCTGCTAAGGCTGCTTCTACATATGTGAGAAATGAAATAAGAGTAGACAATATGCCATTTGGGAAAAGAGAGTTTCTTTTAACACAGTGGTTTACATTGTTTTCGAAAACGCAAAGAATGCAATAAAATACATACGAAGGTGTGATTTTACACAATATATGAATGCCCATCTCACACTATCGTGTGAGAAAATAAAATTGACAAGGGATTTCTTTTCAGTCTGCATCTTTGTAGTTTAAATGATGGCTAGTCTTACAGATTAAATCCAATCACTGGATTATTGATATTAATTCTTTCTTTGGGTTGACAGCTGTAGGGCAGAAATGGCAGGGGAAACACTGAATTTGACTGAGCCCAATTAAGCAGGCAAGACCTGGGCAGACATATAAAAAATACATCAATCATAGCTCACAATCTTACTTTTAAGTCAGAGTATTTTTGTAACCAGAGAAAGTAAGTTTAAAACACCGCGTTAACAGCAATGTTATTTTCTATGATGATTTATGTGATGGTTTAAGCTTTATTCCATTGTTTTAAACCTCATCTGTCAACAAATGGTGAAAATTTTCTTAAACTCTTTTGAAGCATAATTTGACCGAGAAATGTTCCAGCATGGAGGAGGCTTTATCATCTTCAGTATTTTAAGCCCTGCTTTTAGGCAAAGCTTTTAGTTAAACAAGGAAAATCTAATCTGGCAATTTGCAAATAGGCTCATTTCTGCACCCGTTCATTAATGTGCTGATTAGAATCATAATGTGGAGTAGGGGGCATCTTAAAGTCAACTCATTTATGGAAATGCTCATAAATTTAGCGAATGGTTGTTCAAATAGAAACATTCCATGATTACAGTCTATAGAAAAAGAGCAGAATTTAAGCAATAGAAATGGAAGAGCAGACAAGTTCCTTGTTGCAAAGTTATCTCGACTGAAATGAGGATAGCTAAAATCAGAAGTGACTGGTAACCGGTATCCAGTGCTGGAACTGACAGATTCCAGCAAGACTGTCCCGCCCAAGAACAGAAATGGTGGGAGAGAGGACAGCAGGGGGATGGGGGCAAGAAGTGAGATTGGCCGTGATTCGATTATTATTCAAATGACACAACTGGTACACGAAGTTTATTAATTTTTTAAAGATTTTATGCATACAAGAGCTGGGGCACAAGAGCTTATATGCATATAAGTCCTGGGAGATGAGAGGATTAACCAGAGACAGAATGGGGAACAGAACAGATGGATCTACTGAAACACACTGCTGAGGGGAGCAGCGGGCGAAGCAGGAGAGGTCTGCTGTGCCATGTGGGTCCCCTTCTTGGCAGGGGATCGAACTTGTGCTGCAGTGGCTGTGGAAGCCCCACAGTACAGCGCTCAACCCCTTGCGCCACCAGGGAGGCTGGTTTATTATTTTTTTATTTAAAAATTTTAATGATAAATATATATATAATATACACATAGTATATCTCTTGCTAGAAGACAAATATATGTATACATAAATGAAAAAATATAAGGGGATGAAAAGGAAATCAAAAGCAAATCAAAAACTAAATGTATCGACAATAAAGAGGGAGAGTAGTGAGAAAAACCAGAGGAAGAACTAAAACTGTATAAAAATTCTTTGAGAAAGCACAGGTTGGAGAATGATTAGAGATGTGTTTTTGACAGATAACACATTTTTCAGTTTCAAAAAAACCAGAGAACTGTGTGTATCTGAAAGAGTACTAAGAAAAGTGTACGGGCAGAAGAGGTACACATGGCTGGGACTAAAATAATAGAAAGCATTTAAAACAAAATTCTCAAGGGAGTGTGGGTAACACAAAAGACAATATTAATTCCCACATGTGAAAGGGGTACTTGGGGCCTCCCTGGTGGCGCAGCGGGTTAAGCAACATACTCTGAAGCAAACCGCGGCCACTGCAGCACGAGTTCGATACCTGCCTCCTGCCAAGGAAGGGGCCCACATGGCGTGGCAGACCTCTCCTGTCTCACCCGCTGCTGCCCTCGGCAGAGTGTTTCAAACAGTCTGCCTGTTCTGCTCCCCGCTGGTGGATCCTCTCACCTCCTGTGACTCTGGCCTGTACCCCAGCTCTTGTGTGCATCAATAAATAAATCTTAAAAAAAAGAAAGGGGTACTTGTGTCACCCCAGAAAGTTCCAAAAACTTCTTTCCTCCCTGCAACAGCATATAATCCACCCAGACCAGCTACCTGTGTCTTCTGCAGCCTGTATTTCTAACAGTCTTCAGCATGTTTCTAAGTGGTTCTAGAATAAGACAGGTTGGGGGGGTGGGAAGAGGAGCGGAAATGGAAGGTGACCTAACTTGGAGCCACATCTGAAAATCTGTTGCCACTGATTTTTTTTTTTTTTGAGTTTTTAGTATATTTCTTGTGACTTATCTAGGCAGCAATTCTCAATAAGTGTTTGTTGGAAGAAAAATGACAACGAAGCAAAAATAAACAGACAACTACAAATCAGAGACATTCTGCAGGGAAGAGGGAGGGATTGGGATCAAATCAGGGCAGGGAAGAGCACAAGGGACTGTGGTGACGGTGCACAAGTGACTTGGTGGAAATTCTATGAGGACTACTCCTAGAAGAGAAAGCAAACATTGTAAGGAAAAATAAACATAAATTATATATTAAAATAAGTGTTTGTTGGGTGAGTAAAGGAATGGATGGGGGGGCCAGGAGGATGAACCCTAGAACTTCCCTGCATGACACCACTTTACCTCGATTGTGTCACTAGCTCCTAGCTAGGCTTGCCTTCAACCTTTCCTTACGCTAGGTGAGCCTCCTTAATTGCAAATTCATCGTGCCTCTTCCCTTATTTAAACACCCTTTGTGTCCTCACAGCTCACTGGGTAAAATCAAAGGCCCTTAGCACAGAAAAGGCTTTTTAGAGTCAGCATTGACTTCATCTTCCAGGACCCCATATGTACCCTCATGCCAGTTTCTTCTGCTTCTGTTAAGACAGGCTCCATGGGGCTGTGCTGACCTTGCGTGCTTTTCTCTTTTTCCCTAGCTAGGGCACCACAGATCCTTTGCAGATGTCACCTCTGAAAACCTTTCCTCTCTTTCCTCTCTTCTACACACACTGAAGTTACAGGCGCTCGTACATTTATCAGATCATCTTGGAATTGTTAGTTGAATTGCTTTCTCCATTAAGCAATGAGCTCCCCGATGAGGAATATTGATTCTTATTCTGGTCAGAATCCCCATGCCTATCAGACCCTTGACACATAGTAGGCATTCAGTTCATGTTTGCTGCATTGACATAATCTATATTTGGGGATGACATCAAGAAAGAGGAGGGACTGTCAAAAGAATGCTATGAAAAATTCACAAATATCTTGAAAAAAATATAAAAGTAGGTGCATAAACTAACACATAAAAACCCTAAATTAGGGCCTTCCCGGCAGCCTAGAGTTAAGTCTCAGCTCTATCGTTACTATGGCCTGAGTTATACCCCCGGCCAGGGAGGGGACACACATGGCGCAGCAGACCTCTCCTGTCTCGCCCCCTGCTTCCCTCAGCAATGTATTTCAATCGATCTGCCTGTTCTAGTCCCCATTCTGTCTCTGGTGAATCCTCTCACTCACTGCACCTCTGGCCTACACCCCAGTTCTTCCATACAAAAATTAAAAAGTTAAACATATTTTAAAAAAACAAACCCTAAATGAGCAATTGTCTGGGATGCAACAAGCTTTCCAGCCCACTATGACTTCACCATTAGGAAAAAGGAAACCCAAATTTCACCACCATTCAGTATCATTCTATCCACAAATATCTTTTTCTTTGTGGCAAAAGGAAAAGTTTGATCCAAAAGGGAGATCTTGCCATGGATTTAAGGGGCCTCCCTGGTGGGTTAAGCGCAGCACTGTGGGGCTTCTGCAACCACTGCAGTGCTGAGTTGGATCCCTGGCCAGGGAGGGGACCCCCCTGGCATAGCAGACCTCTCCTGCCTCGCCCGCTGCTCCCCTCAGCAGTGTGTTTCAGTCCATCTGCCTGTTCTGCTCCCCACTCTGTCTCTGGTGGATCCTCTCACTCTCCTCACCTCAGGCCTGTGCCCCAGCTTTTGTATGCACAAATAAATAAAATCTTAAATAAAAAAAGACTCAAAGAAATGGAAAGAAGAGAAGAAGTGAGGAAGGGAGGAAGGAAGAGAAGAAAGAACTGAAGAGATCAATATAATGACCTCATTACATTAGTAACTTGTTTATCAGATTTTGGGGACCCAGTGCTCTTTGTGACCTGCTAGTAATAAAATCCTGTGCCAGAACATGGACACTAAATTGTGGTGAGGTGCTCTCAACTGTCTTCTTGTTTCCTTCTTGGCTTAAATGTCCTTGATTTCCTCCCATTAATTGTACACCCGTTCTTGTAATATGCAGAATATCTTCTAAATTACCCACTCGTGTGAGCGATATGCAGTGTATGAGATGAATGAAATACTCAGCTCCTCAAAAGTCCCCAAATACTTTCTTTCAAAAATGATCCACTATTTGCTTAGCTTGAATAGTCTTTTCATACCAACCTCAGTGACTACCAAAACAGTTTAATGTTATTAGAATATCATCAAGTTTCATTATGTTTAATAAGAGATGGTGACAAGAGATAATTTTAAATACATTTTCACCAAAATTAAAATCACAAGTTGTAAAATTAATCCTAGAAGTGTCAGTTATAATATGATGTAATTTCAGTCTCCTTAAACTTATTCTCGTTAACTGCTCTAGGATGGAATGCTAGCAATAAAATTATAAATATGGTAAAAAGGCTAAAATCTCAAATACCCATCTTCATTCTCAATAATGCAAACTGTGGTTTGCCTCATCAATTTATTCGGCACTTTAAATGGATTAGCTAAAGGAAATTGATTGACACAATCAAATGTCTCATTGTCTATTCATCATTCAGTGTACATTCATCAAGTATTTATGTGTAGATTATTGGTAGACTAACAAGAAAGGTAAAAGACATTGCATGCTCACTTTCCTCTGCTCTCCGTAAGTGACTCACTTAGAGAATAAGCTAGAAAAGTATAAAATTAAATGTGATTTCCATTTATTTATTCAAATCCTGTTTCATATCAAAAAGAGTATTTGAGTTTCCTTTTTTAAAAAATCATGAACTACAAGAGCATAAAACAAATAGAATGAATTAGGCTGAAAGGAAGCAAATGCTTAGGTGAATATTCTGCTAAAAGGCTGTAAATGAAGCAGACTGCTGTCTGAGGGTCAAAGCAAACCTCACACACGCATGTGCACAACCACACATGAGTGTACATCCACACATGAGTGTGCACACACACGTGCACACACCAGTTGCCTAGAGGAAGCCAAGCTTTTCTGGAACTAAAGCTCTAGTGATGCTTTCATGGAACATAGAAAGGGATGCTGCAATGTTTCCTTGACAACATCATCTCCGTATCTAATGGCGCAGTGAGCTTCACGTAACTTAGCTGATGGCAGAGTGGTAACAGCAGCCGCCAAAGCAACATGGCCTGGGCTTTCTGTTTTCTAACCCTCATCTCCCAGGAGCTAATTTTTAGATGGGGTCTCCAAGGAGTCCCATCAGAATCGCAGCCCACGTGGCAAGAGCTAGGGATGATGTAAACTCAAGGTACCCTGAGAGCTGAAGCCTGCTGTAACAAGGTGGAGTTAGCTTGGCCCAGAGGAAGCTGACCTGCAGGGCTTAGATACCATCTGAGCCTCACCATTTAATTTTTGAATCAACTGTTTTAAAAATTGAATCTAGTTGTTAAAGTGGTTTACAGATCAGATCACCCATTTCTCTGAAAAATATTGGAAGGCTTGTCAGCACAGGGCCCACACTGCTGCATGAAAACAGTTGGCCAAGACTCAGCGGCAGGTTCATCTTTGGCTATGGCAAGCCCTTTGCCTCACGTTCCAAGCTCTACCCAATCCATTTCATTCATTTAGCGTTGCCTCCTTGGGCTCATGGACATGCAAGAGTAAATGAAGGAAAGAAAAAGGAAGAAAAGAAAAAGGAACAGCACCTTCTAAGACACGACACAACATGGCACCTTGGGGGGTGAGTGACAGGAGCACTGGAGTGATGGGCCCCCAGGGGCTGCATCCCTCCCCAGAGCTAGCACCTGTTCAAGGCTGCATTCATCATAGGCAGAGTAAAATTGGTCACTTCTCCTCTTTTGCTTGCCAGTGACTGTGCTTGCTGGGAAAAAACTCTCAGGGTCTTCTTGTTACTGTGGATGTAGATCTTTAGTGGAGGGGCTAGACTGGGTACTTAACACTCTCCCTGGTGAGACGTGTCCTAGAACGTTGGTGTTCCAGGTCTTGCATCTCAAGCTCTTTGCTGCAACAGATTTAGTTCCTCATTGGCTTGTGACAGTTCTAAATCATTTCCAGGAGTCAGTGTCTTTTGGATACTTCCTCTGTATCCAGGAACTCATGGTAAGGCAAGTCGTGTCCCATGGTCTCTGCAGGCCCAGCCCCCAGCCCAGAGTCCACCTCCTACATGAGCCATCTGCTTTTCATGCTTCTGGAAGGGAGCTCTGCCTCCTTGATTCCCTGTGGCCCTCTGTGCTTGGTTTCTTTATATCATGAGTATTTGGGTGTGCTTTTCCTCTCTCATTTATTTGATTGTTCGGATCTTGAAAGCAGAATATCACAAATCCATCCAGGCTGAGGGAGGACATCTTTTGTTTGCTATCCTCCTACCCCCCACAACCATGGGTCCACAACCACGGGTGACCATCCACCACATGTCCCACTCTAGAAGACATCCGACAGTGCTGGTCTCAAGGAATTTACTTTCTGGAAGGGTGACGGGGACATAAAGTGTCAACATTACTTCAAAAGACAGTAGCTGGGAAAGGAATGCCCCTTTGCAGGTGGTGGGTTGGGAGGGGCCTCTGTGAAGTGCTGGCATTTAAGTGGAGACTCAAATATATTATGAGATGGAAACTAACCTTGGGAACACATGAGGGCAGAATGTTTCAGACGAAAAGATGGGAAAGGCCAGGGACTGCACCTGGAGCAAGCTTGTTGGGTTCGCAGAACAGAAAAGAGGCCAGAATGGCTGGAGGGTAGCGAATTGATGGAGAGATGGAGAGAAGGAGAGGCAAGAATGGTGAGTTCCTTGTGCTCATGGTCGGCAAGCTCAGGCCCACGGACCAAAGCCAGCCCACCATCTGTCTCCAAAGCAGAGGAATGAATTGTGCATTTTTAATTGGTTGGGGGAAATTAAAAATATTATTTCGTGGCCGGTAAAAGTGACATAAAATTCAGGTCGCAGCATTCCTAGACAAAGATCTACTGGAACTCAGCCTTGACTGTTCACTTAACGTGGGGTCTATGTCCACTTTCACTTTCAAGAGTTGAATGGTTACCACAAAAACCTAAGTCTCACAAAACCCAAGAGGTTTACTATCTGGGCCCTTCCAGAGAATTGCCAACGCTTGGACAAGACCATACACTTCCTAAGGCCCATTCGTTTATTCCACAAATATTCCTTGAGGGCCTTCTCCCTGAGACATTCTGCTGGCTTCTGAAGCACAGTAGATTAAGTGATACAATGGGGAGTCCTGAATCCCAGTGTAGCTACGCTAAATACTGGGTGAGACGGTTTTCTCTGAGTTCAAGAATTTATGAAACTTGATGACCCTTGTCTTCCTTCTACAGAACAAAAGCATCTGGCCCCATTTTTATCAACCCCCAAAGAAGAGAGAAGTTAAATCCTGAGAAGTGACCAGCTTGTTATAGAATTGTAGCCAATCAGCAAACTTTAGAGGCTCTGAAATATGTTGAGTCAAACTTTTTTTCTTAGAGCAAATACGAAAAAAGAAGATGAAGTCCTCAGAAACAGAGTATTATTTAGCAAGCAAGGGAAAGTGTTCTCACTGCACTAATGAGTCATTAAGTGAGGCGTTTGGGAACTGGGGAGGTGCTATAATTAGGTTATCTGTATTTTTAACACAAGAAAAATAATCCAAAGCAGCATTAACCAATGCAGCTGTATTGGAAGGGGGACAGCTCTTTGCCAGGCTCCAAGCAGAGGGGAATCATTTTTAACAACTAGGAGCTCAGCTGAGCAGTTAATGGAACAAAATGCTTGAGAACAATTCTTCAGCCTTGGGTCGTCACCCTCAACTGTCTCGTAGCTCTACCCTAACTAGAAAGCGATACCCCATTCCAAAACACCAGGCCTGGGTAGATATCAGTTTAGATGGGGTGCAAACAGCGAACCTGATCATAACAAAAGGGGAACAGAAATGAAGTGAGTGACGGGTTGGGGATTTCACATAATTAAATTGTCAAAGGCCACAAAAGGAATGTGAAAATCGGAGGATATCACCATCGTGGGGGAAGAGAGAGGGGATTTAGTCATAAATACATTTCTGAGGAAGATGAAGAAAAAATAGATGTCCAGATTGCTCATTTTTGGCCTAATGAATAAATCATCTTGCCCCCCCCAACCCTCAATGCACCTGCTGCTTTGAAAAGTCCTTCCACACCAACCCAACAGTAAATGCCTCACAATGGCTCCAACGAGGCTGGAGTCCCGCCAATGAAAATTACCACTCTTCAACCAAGATAAACATCATATTACTTCATTACCCTTTTAAAACATATGCAAATTAAATCCATTATTCTTTTTTCACCCAGAAATGAAGTTCGTTTGGCTGGAATTCAGCAATTCCTTTTGTTGCAGTTGACCGTGAATGGATGAACTTCATGTAGATGGTGCCCACTCCCCATCTTTGAATCAAACATTAATACCATTTGACAGTAATAAATAACACTTATCACAATAGGGATGGAATAATGATTTTCCCACTCAGCTGGCTCATCAGAGCCTATCAGCTGACAACTGCATAAATGAGATTAGCATAACAGCTGCCTATGACAAATGTATCTAAATCCTTCTAATGCCAGCTAGTGCTTTGATCTCCCTATCAAGTCGATGCCAAAACCCAAATCCATTTCTGCAAAATACATCTTGTTTATTATAGATACATATGTATGTCCCAGCACAGTCTGCAGTCCCAAGGCATCCTTAATTAAAAGAACTTGAAATACTGATTGAAAATTGTCACCTCTGGCTTTGGACTTCCTTCCATGACTTTGCTGAATATTTTAAGAAAAATATTTCCAAAATGGAGCCAGCGCTTTCCCTTTCCATCCTTCCTTCTGAGTCACTCACCAGAATGTAATGAGGTCCCATTCTGATGTTTTCAAATGAAAATAATTACCGTGGTTTCATTTTGATGATTGCCTTTCAGAGGTATCAGGTTCATAAAAATTTAAATCAACTCCAAGTAACATAAGCCACAGTCCTTTACTCCCCATTATACCAGCGCAGTGAAACACAGACTCGTTCTTTGTTTGGGAATGCAAATGGGGCCTGAGATCAAACCTGAACTATAATGTCTTCATTTATCCTCCTCAACAATCCACAGGGCTGATGAGGGTTATCCGAGGAGCAGTAAATACACATTTCTGGTGTTCAGGTCCCCACAAGTCTCAATTTGTTTCTCCTGGTGAACTTGAAGTTGAAGCAAGACAGAAAGCCCAGTGTCCAGGGAATAGCTTTGGATATGAAGGAGATTAGGATGGAGGGAGTTGGGGAAAAAGGAGACAGTTTGGAAAGCAGAGCTAACACGTGAATTGTGTGTTCCTCATTATCCATGCTGGTGTGTATTACAGGTGAGTGGTTGTACTGGCTGGTTTATTTTCTGCTCCTTAGTGTGATGCATTTTAATCATACCCATATCACAGCACTCCTCCAAACAATTACGTGAGCCAGTCAGTCCACGGTTATTCATTCATTCAATAAATATTTATCAGGGGGCTGCCATGTGCTACTACAGATGCTGGGAATGGAGCAGGAGCTTTATGAATAAGTTCTTTACCCTCATGGGACCTACATTCTTGGGGACCGTTATCAAGAGCTATTGAAAAATAATTGTGTGGCTGTGAAGAGACACGAGACACTTTTCAGATCACATATTAGAAAAGACTTGAATCGATTTGTACATTTGCACCAACATGGGGATCATAAATAAAAGCAGATGTAGGTGCTTTAAACAAAGCATGTTGATGAAGACCACACTTCAGGCCCAAGTTTTGAGCATTTGTTAGACAGAGCTTTAAGATTCTTCTACAATGAATGATGCAGTCCAATGTAACTACCCAAAGCTCAATATAAAACAGCAGGATATATTCGTTAATTTATTCAACAGACATATATTGATCAGCTATGACGTATGCAAGACCAAGCCTCAGCTTGTGATACTGTACCATCCCTATGGTGGAATCATAACCATAACCATGCACTTGCACAGCAGAAGGCTACTAGAGAGGGAAGCAGGCAAAGTCTCCATGAAGAAGTAGCCCTTCAATTGATGTGGGCTGGTATTATGATACACAGAGGAGGATTCGTTGACAAATGTGGACATCCAATAACAAAAGCCAAAGGCAGGTGTGTCAGAGCAAGAATTTTAGCAAGATCCAGTTAAGGAGGTCTTGGCCATATCACAAGATTCCACTGTAGTTGTCATACACAGTGGTTATTTGCATTTGGTTGGACATATGTTTCTTTCCATGAACTCTTGATGGACCATCAGTTTCATTGTATAAATGATCAGAAAGCAATACACTTAGCTGAAGGGGTTGGGTTGAATCAAGTCCCTGCTAGTTTGGTTACACAAAAGTTAGACATTGGTAGATATTTGTTAGTTGATTGATTGATCTTTATGTCAGTGATTCCATGAGAAAGAGCTCTGAAAATCTGTACCTACTCCATACATTGTCTGTTATTGGAATAAATATTATGTATCATAAAACCATATTCTATTATTTGTCAAATATAGGTAAGATGCTACTATCACTAATAAGATATCAAAGATGTTTAAGGCATCAAGGAATTTGTTATAAAACTGTATTTTCTCCATCCCCAGTCACAAAATTAGCATTATATCATCAAATGGGCATCATAATAGGAGGTTTCATATTGGAAAAAATTAGAAACATCTATATGATGAAAATGTCATATGGCAAAAGGATCAATTCTGTGTTCTTAGTCTTAACTAATGAGTCACAATAATTCACAATAAGCAAGTAGTTGATCCACTTGACTTCACACAATCCCCTTTCTCAAGGGCCTCCCTGGTGGCCCAGGGGTTTAATCTCAGAACTATCACCTCTACGGCCTGAGTTCAATCCCCTGCCCCGAGCTAACCCATATATGGAACAGCAGACCTCTCCTGTCTAACCCACTGCTCCCCTTAGCAATATTTTCCAGTAAATTCACCTGTTATGCTCCCCCACTGTCTCTGGTGAATCCTCTGGTCTAACCCCCGATCTGTGCAAAAAAAAAAAAAAAATACCTTTCTCATGGAACTATCCTATCCACCAGCTTGAATCTAGACAGCCATGTTTGGAGAACAGGAACGGTCTCTTCCGGCCACTGCTATGTAGAACAAGATAGGAGGACACCCGAGAATTAGCCAGTGGAACTGACAGGTGCTAATCTAAGATCCAGTATGTGACTGCAACTGAGGGGTCTGAAGCAGAAACTACAGAGGAGTCACAGGAAGAGAGAAGCAAAGAAAACCCATCTTCCTCAATCGAGAGAGGGTTTACAAAGACATGTGACCCCAGAGGGATAGTTTCCATGATTCCCACCCGAACCCCTTGTCTGGCATGTACCCTGTATGCTTAGAGTAAAGTCCCCTTCTTGCTTAGCAAGCCTGGTGTGGGTTTCTCTTCCTTGCAGCTCAGTTTTCACTGGGATAGTGACATCAAGGATCTCCTAGTGCAGATGACGAATGTGTTTGCATTTATCAAAGTGATATTTCAATGGGTCCCTGGTCAAATAAGTGCTCTCGCCTTTTTTGCACTTTTTTGCTTCATTTAGCATGTCTTGGAGCAGGGTTCACTCTGTGGTTTGGAGACAGGACATTTTATGTGGCTTTTTCATATGATAATGTAGAGTATATTTTCAGCTCAGTTCTCAATCAAATGGGCATCATCTTAAGGAGATATAATTATAGCAGCTATTCTGCTGGCACTTAACTGAAGACAAAGCAAACAGCGTGTTAAGAAATCATAGTCAATGACCAGCGTGGGGAAGCGGGTCATTCAGCACAGAGGGAGTCACATGTCCCCATCTGAAACATTTTATCCTCAGAGGAACCCCCTAAACTGAAAGGACCTGAGGCCCAGTGGGTATTTTGAGGGTTGAGCAGATTGTGGTTTCTTTAATAGGTTGTGAAATGATTGATATTCACCAAATCCAAACAAAATAAGGGCAAATTGCCTTGATGAACGGGGAATCATTCAGTAAAAACCACTTCCATAGAGTAAAAACAACCTGGGAAAGCGTCCATCGTTTCAAGTTTTGTTGTTATTGTAGTTCTTTAAATCGATTTAATGCTCACCATTCAAATTCATACTGGAGATGTTGGTTCTCCCATGAAGATGGTGTTTCGGTAACCTTGGCATTATTCGCAGTT
This sequence comes from Galemys pyrenaicus, assembly GCA_019455555.1. Taxonomy (NCBI): domain Eukaryota; kingdom Metazoa; phylum Chordata; class Mammalia; order Eulipotyphla; family Talpidae; genus Galemys; species Galemys pyrenaicus. Next base: position 2,920,700 of record JAGFMF010012032.1, read on the forward strand.
GCCAATTGCACAAAAGTTGAAACACTGTAAAAATGATTAACCATGGTAATGTATTCGCTCTTCATGTCACAATCAGAGGGTGACACTTAACCAGAAACAGTGGTTTGCAGCGCGATTATGTATCAGCCTGTTTGACACGAGAGAAACTGAACTTGGTCCGTCATAGAACTGACCAGAATACATTGCCTGTCTTCTACTGTAAAATGGTTGTTTCATATATGCCATAAATGTGTTTTGAAAAAGTGGGGTGGGGGGATGAGAGAAAAGAGTTTCAAGAAACAGGGACCTCTCTGGTGGTGCAAGGGGTTAAGAACTGCACTATGAAGCAGCTGACTCACATGGCGCAGACCTCTCCTGTCTCCCCGCTGCCCCCCTCAGCAGTGTATTTCAGTGGATCTGCCTGTTCTGCGCCCCACTCTGTTTCCGCTGAGTCCTCTCACCCCCTGCACCTCTGGCCTGTACCCCAGCTCTTGTATGCATATATGAATAAATCTAAAAAACAAGAATTTCAAGAACACAAGAGACATGGTCCAATGAGAACCTTTCCCATTCCGTTTTTCCTTCCAAGCACCATGTGAGGGTTTGTGTATAAACACAGCCACTGGTTCTCAGAGTAGACCCTTTGCCACTCGGCAGCTAATAATATTTCCCTTTTGTTCCACCTCATTACTTCGAGCTTCCCTCCACTGTTCTAAGTAATTTCTCTCCCTCTTCACTGTCTGCACCTCTACAAATATTTGCAAACGGCTCTCATGCCCTATCCAGGTACTTATCACGAAGCAAAAAAATCTTCAGTGTCTTTAATACTTAATAACTGGGCCAGTGTCTTAACTGTTTTTCTCCCCTACAATTTCAACTGTCTCACATGTTATGGTAATTACCTCATGCAGCCCTCTGCATCACAGTGTTGAATTCAGAATTCATGCTGCTTTCTTCCGCAGATGCCGTCTTGGGGGGATCTGTTCTAAGAGATTCTCAGGGCCAAAGAGACACCTAGAAAGGAGACCTTGGTGGTGGGATCTAGCCTTAACGCTCCTTCTGGGTGGCTTTGGGCCAGTCATTGCTTCTATGACTCTCTCTTGTTCCCGACAAAGTAAGGGTTCAAATAGATTTTCTCGAACATGCTTCCTAAATCCAAGATTCTAAGACTAACTTCCATTTTAGGGTATGCTTTTCATTTTCATGGGTTTTATTTCCTTTAAAAAAAACAACTGGAGGTACTTGGTTTACAACACCTTGTGTGATTCAGAGAGTAGCTTGTACAGGTCACGTGTCTTCAGAGGTGTGTTTCCACCCCACACCCATGCTCAAGGTGCCCCCAGTCCTCAGACTTACAGCCAGATTTCTAGGGTTTGTACTGGCTTGATTTTGTCTGACCTTTGTTTTGCTTTTCTGTAGCTCCCGTGTGATAAGTCAGTCCCCATCTGACTCCTGGAAGGCAGAGGAACTCTTCAAAGTCTTTCAAAGTCTCCATCTCATCCATCCACTCCTTTCTTAGGGTGCGTCCATTGCACTTAGAATAAAACAAAACTTCTTGACAAAGACTACAGGGCTCTGCCCTGTCTAGCCTCTACCTGCATCTCCAAATTCAACTTCATCACCTTGTCCTTGATCTTCAACTGGGTTCCTCCACATGAAGCCCTGAAATCTGAGTATGACTCTGAGTGGTTTATTTGAAAGGGGGGTTGATAGGAGCATGAGGGTGGTAGGCAGAGAAAAGGGGGCAGTCAATAAAAGGTATGTTATCAGCAGCTTTCCACGATGGGCAACTGAGATTCAATCCCGGTGGGGACTCCTGGAAGAGGGAGGGAACACAGAATCACCATCCTATAATCCCATCCATGGGGCAGGAAGACTGGGACCTTCCATCGATCACAGGCTGGAATAGCTCGTGGGGCATCAGCTCTCTGGCACCTCTAGTCCTCCCAGCGTGTTGACCCAGCACACCGGGAAAGTGGCCGCTGCATCCACAACCGCTAGGCTGGAGGGATGGGGGAGGTGACTGTCACCTCTGCAGCTCCGTGGTTCACTAAACTCCAGCCTTGTGGACCTTCTTCCAGTTCTGTGGCTTGTGATCCTGTCCCTGCACTTCTGCTGTGACTCGGTCACTTTGTGAGTTTTCCTCCTTCTCTCTATAAGCGCTACTTTGCCCAGAAAGTCTCACCATCCTCCTGATTAGCATCCCTCCCTTCTTTTACTTCTCCAGTCTTGTATTTTCTTCCGTCTGTTTCCTTCGTAGCAATCTTTATGCTCTGTAGCTACCTTATTATGGTAGCTTACGTCTGTGTACTCCACTGGGGTATGAGCGACCCTAAAGGGTCTGAGCTATTTTATTCATCAATGTACGAAGAGCCAGCATCTAACGCAGCAGCCGATACCTGACTGTTATTCACCAGGTAGAGTGTCCTGCGTGAGTAAAATTTTGAAAGCTCACTGTGGTTTACAAAAATCATCCATTTATAGTCAATACCCCAAAAATGTTTTAGTGAGAAAGAAAGAAAATATTTTCTGTAATATTATCCTGTACATTGAAAAGTACTGATTGTGATGATTTAGTGGAAGAGATCATACCATAAAGGATTAGGTGCTTTAGTTTAAGTAACTTATATAAATGCCAAGATAGACAGACAGACAGACAAGCAGGATGTAGCATACTAAAGCAGTTAGAAGACAGATTCCAATCTCAGCCTTCTTGACTCTTCCCCCCACCCCCCCACCCCCATACTACAGGCAGTAATTCTGACGTTCTGAGCCTATGGTATATTTACTCTCTTTTTTGGAGTTTTAAATGTTCTTTATTTAAAAAATAATAATGAGGAAATTGGGTTATCTCTTAAGTCTCTTCTTAAGTCTCAACAGTCTCTCAAGCTATTAAGTAAGGAGTAAATATGACCCTTGCATGTTATAGAAGTTCAATAAAAATTATGGATTTTTCAAATGTTTAAAATATAGGTGGCTGACAAAAAAAAAAAAATACCACAATGAAATCTTGCTATTTGTGACCATGTGAATGAATCTTGAGGGGATTGTGTTAGGTGAAATAAGTAGGAATGAGAAAGAGAAAAACAAATATTGTATGATTTCACTCATTTGTGGAATGTAAAGAAAGCAAAATCAAACCTTTAATTTTTTTAAAGATTTATATGTTCATGCATACAAGAACCAGAGGTGTGGGCAGTGAGAAGATCCACCCAAGACAGAGTGGGGAACAGAACAGGCAGATTAACCAAAACACACTGCTGAGGGGAGCAGCAGGGAGACAAGAGAGGTCTGCTGAGCCATGTGGGTCACTCCCTGACTGGCGGCAGGGATCGAACTCGTGCTGCAGTGGCTGTGATTTGCTTCATAGTGCATTGCTTAACCGCTTGCGCCACCAGGGAGGCCCCAAAATCAAACCTTTAGAGGCTGACAAGAGAAGGTGGTCACCAGAGGGGAAGGTGAGGGGAGGAGAGGCAGGAGGGTAGGTTGGTGGTGAGTGGTAAAGGGACATTAGGTGGGGGCATGATGAGAAAATGTAACCTTGGGAATTATATAGTGTTGCAAACTAGTGTAACATCAATTTAAAATAATAATAAAATATAGAGAGATAATTAAGCCATATATATAATAACATGGAATTCTGCTACCTAAATCTCAATTTCTTCATTTGCAAAAGTGGCTCTCTTCAGAAAAGACTGACTCAGAATGACTAACTACAATGTGGTACCTAGGTGGCCTCCTGGAACAGAGAAAGGACATCAATGGGAAAGCTAGGGAAATCCAGATGAACTCTGGAGTTGGCTTAATAGGAATGCACCAATGCTGGTGTCTTAGTTTCTACAAGTGGTCATGTAAGGTGTTAAAGTAGGGGAAATTGGGTGCATTGTATATGGGAATGCTCCATACTTTTCGACAACTTTCCTATAAATCTAAAACCATTCCAAAATAAAATGTTAATTTAAAAAAGTGTTTTAGGTAAGAGTGAAGAACAGCAACTACTTGTTTGTGAGTACCTCTGTCGCCTGATTCTGTGTTCACGGCAGACATCACTAATCAATTGCTACACTCTTTACCACTGATGCAAAATGTGGCCCCCAAAGCCTAACAGGCAGTAGCTACCATAGCCAAGCAATCACAGCTACCATTGAAAAGTTATACTGGAAGCAGGATAGCATGATATGTGATGAGAAGGACACTTCACCTCTGCTATTCTTTCCAAATATCTATAACCTGAGTCAAATCATGAGAAAACATCCAAATTGAAGATCATTCTATAAAATGCCTGCCCACTGTTCCTCAAAAAAAGCCAAGGTAGGAAAAACAAAAAAAGACTGAGAAATTGTCATAAAGCAAAAGGAAAACAAGACGGTATGACATCAAAACGCAATGTTAAAATAGAATCTTGACTAGGAAAGGGGCGTTATAAAGGAAGAAGCTGGAATAAAGTCTGGAGCTGAGTAATGAAACAATGTTAATGTCATATTTTTGACAAATATACATGGTTATGAAAGATGCTAACGCAGGTAAATGGAGTAGCAGGTGTGCAGAGACTCTGGATTATTGTGGTGATTTTCCTATAAATCTAAAATTTTTCCAAAATATAATAGTTATTTTTTAAGATGTCACTGAGCAAGGCTCCCTCACTGGCAGTAAGTTCAACCTGTTTGAGCTGTCTCTTTACTCTAAGTATCTTTAATCTTTTCAGATATTTGCATGCAGTTATAGGAGGTTGAAATTAAATACTATTAAATACCTACCATTAGGACACCTTGTTTAGGCACAGAGTAGGAGATAAATAAATGACCCCGCCAAATCCAGTGATGTTTTTTCCCCTACTTTCAATAATTTGAATTGCTACAAGTCATAGGCTTTCCTAAATTAATGCATTTTTTTTTAATTTTAAAATGAATTTTCCAAAGTACCTATGAAACCAAATTTAATTGCCAAATTTGACAACAGGGCATAGGAAATATTTATTGAGTATTCTGATGCAAAGGAATCTCTGCCCCTAATACCAATAATCAACTAAATTGCTACAAATCTTCTCCTAATACCCTCCAGATGACAGCAGGCTCTGGGTAGTCTTTGTAAGATTCATACAGCTTTCCCTTTGAAGATACATATCAAGAGCAGAATTCAAGCTTTCTATGTACTTATGGATCCCATAATTCATTGTCTAGGTGAAATGGGCTGCTTTTGAAAACTTGGAGACTACAGCCTTCACTTTTCAAATTGTGTAGCTAGCAGATTTCATTTACAGTCTATTGCAACAAGTCCCTGGGAGTTTCCACCGAAAGCCATAAATCAGAATCAGTTAAGAAAAATGTTCAAGAGAATTTCCCATTTCTGCAGATAGACAAGGTTGAGAAATATCAGAGGTAGAGTTATATAGTGTGAAATGACACTTTCTAAAGGCCTCTTTTGAGCAATTTATTAAGAATTTGTCAAAGACATGCCAAGAGCTCATCAGTGAATTAGGCGTGTATTATAATGCTCATTGTAGCATTTAAAGATCATGATACTTATCGCTTAGATTGTACTTAACATGCTCAAAACATTTTCAATTCTAATTAAATATTCTCCCACGTGTATCTGTGTAGAGAAATAACCATTTACAGGAGGAAGAAATGCCCAGACTCACAAATAAAAATTCCATCAAAGAAGGCTTGGGAACTCGAGAAGGGTATTAAATATGTAGACAAATGTATAACATCTTGAGTTTCAGCCAGAAGTCTAAGTTGGTCCCCCAAACAACCATTTGGAGTTCTGTCTTCTCATCAAAATGAGCCTTCATATTTTTTTTCCTAAAGTTTTAGCTGCCCTAGACAGAGTCTTTTGAGATTTAGGCTAATTATATGGAGCCAAACAGGGAAACCAAGCAATTCCATTTTCCCAAATGTGGAGTTTGTCTTTTCACAAATCAAACTCAATGAAGATGTGTTCGGAATATTCCAGCTTCACGACTTCCTTTTCTTTTTCATTTTTTTCCATATTGTAAACCAATATTATTACCACAATAATAAAAAAGTAAATAAAACCAAGCCAATAAAAATTAAAATTAAAAAGGCATCACTATTTTCCAAAGGGTTGACATTTTAAGGAGAGAGAGCTAACCAAAGGAGAGTTCATTTTCAAAGGTAATGATTTTGATACTTTTGAAAATATGGGTTGAAGATTTTTCTCAGAGAAGTTTGGGATTCAAAACTCAAATTCAGTCAAATGTGTTCAAACTACGAACAAGCCTGGTAGACAAGATGGCAGTAATGATGCAAATGCGACTTCAGCCCAGGCACCAGGCTTCTGAGAATTGGCCCCAAGGTCACACCACGTGAGAGGTGTGTGTGGAGTGTGCCGCCTGCAGCACTGTCCCCCATAGGAAAAAGTTAGAACTCTCCAGAATGCCCCTTGATACAGAAATGCATATTCATCTGTCTAATACGACCCTGAGTCGCTTGAGTTGGAACTACATGACATTCTGGTGCTCCAGGGAGATTTGGCCTCCAGAGATTTACCCAGAAGGGTGAAAATGTAAGAGTTAGAGGCTCTGAAAACTGCAATTGTTTGGGAGACCATCCCGTGTTGCCATGAAGCATTTGGACTGCAGAGCCAAATAACCCAAGTTCAAATCCCAGCTCTGGCCTCCACGCATATCATCTACAACGAATGTGTGGATGACACTGACTGCATGCCTCCTTAGCCTTCTCACAAGACTGAATGACACAGTACACTTGGCATGATGCCTGACGCACAAGACGTAGTCAGTATCCCCCATTGGGATAACAAACAGCTAAAAAGGGTCAAGGAGCCTCACTACTTGGGCCATAGCTGGTTCAGCAGCAGCAGCCTGCGAGCTCACTGGAATGCAGATTCTCAGGCTTGTCGCCAGTGTACTAAATCAGACATAGTCCCCAGATAATAGTTTGAAAGTGGGGCGCCTAGCGTAGGGACCGAGTATCTGCATCTCCAAGGGGCTTCTGGCCCCGGGCCCATACTTCTTGGAGAGGCCCATTAAGACAATCTGCCTTTAAGATTGCCCCATTCTGTCCCTTGCTTTGTAGCTGAAGGAAGTGAGTTCTGAGAGGCTGACTTGGTCACTTCCCAATCCCTAGTAAACTGGGACCCAACATCCCTTACTTTGAAACTTCTATTTTGAACAAAGTTTCAGGGTCTCAGATTGTCTCTGCAGAGGATTTTGTCTCTGCGGACTCACTGTCAAATTCTGAGGCTATGTGTGTGTCAAGGTAAGTGAGACCCTAAATGGTTGTTTTAATGAATGCAACGTTGTGATTCACGCAGAGTCACTGTTGTACCTAGCAAATTCATAATTAGAGGTAATTTAGCACCTGCTGTCACGAGAAGATGGCATTTCCTTTAATTTAGCTTGATGCCTTGATTATACTGTGGGAGCGGCAGGAGACAAGGCAATCTCTCACTCGACTCCTGGAGGAAACACACAGCCTTTGGTTTGTGGTTATGATTAATAAAGCCATTTAGCATCCTTGGAATCTTCAGCTGCTGCTTCGTGTGCTGATGCAGAATCTTCCATGAGGTAGTAGCGCTTCTCATGGCCCAACCTGTTGCAGAAACCACGAGGAGCTTCTGGATTCTTTGACCACCCCAAGAATTCCCACCAAACTAGCTGCGACTTGGCTTTGGAGAGACTCCCCAGATTTGGTACTGACCCACCAGCTACACCCTGAGTGGTGAGGGCCCCAGCTTGGAGACATCATGGCTGAAGCAACTACAAATCTTGGGTCATGAAGCGAGGGCCCTAAGAACCGTAATGGCATTGTTCTACTGGGTTTCCTTTCTAGTTCGAGACCTGGCCAAAGGAGTGGGGTGGGGGGGGGGGTGTTCCTCCTTTTTTCATGGGCTGCTTTTTTAGGGAATCTATCTGAAGCCAAGTCATTAGGGCCGTGACAGTTCAAGATGTGTCAACTTGATTGGGATAAGGGTTTCCAGAGAGCTGCTGAGAAATCACCTCTGGGTGAGTCTGAGTCTGTGAGGATGTTTGGAGAAGAGATCAGCATATTGGGGAACTGAGTAAAAGAGATAGCCCTCCCCAGTGGGGGTGGGGGGGTGGGGGCAGGAGAGTCCTCATCCAGTCCCTCCAGGGCCCAAATAGAACAAAAGGCAGAGGAGGGGCAAGTTCTTTTCTCTCTCTGCTCCATGAGGCCTGGGGCCCAAGCAGGCCTCCTTCTCAGCTTTCAAATTCAGATCAGGACTTAGCTCTGCTCCTGGTTCTCAGGTTTTGGACTCTGACTAAACTACACCATCAAGTTTTCTGGCTTTCTAATTTGGGACAGCAGAAAGTGGGACTTCTTGGCCTCCATAAGCAGGAGTCAATTCCTATAGTAAAGTTTTTGTATCTGTCTATCTACCTACCTACCTACCTATCTATCTAAGCATCCACCCATCCATCCACCTGCCTGTCCATCTGCCCATTGCTCCTGTTGTAACAGGGTGGTCCCAGGAAAAGGGGAAGTTCCAAAATCCTGATTCCGCCCTAAGTGGGTGGAGCTGAGGAGGAAAAGAGGATTTTCTGCAGAGAAGAGAAAAGGAAGAAAGGAAGATGGAGAGCAGCAAGGAGACCTGGAGGAGGCATGTGGAACAGAGGGACATGTGAAGAAACTGTGCTTGCTTTTTGGTCTTGGACTGGTTGGAACAGATGTGGGTGAG
>JAGFMF010012032.1:2929660-2985050 GCA_019455555.1 Galemys pyrenaicus
TATTAAAGTTCCTTTCCATTAAAGGTCTTATATGTTTGTCTTAATGTGGTGGATGGCAGAACCCATTTGGAGAGGGGAGGTTTGGGGGTTCTGGGGTGCTCCTCTCCCTGCCCTGTAACACTATTTCTCTGGAGAATGCTGGCTAACACCACGAGAGGAAGTTCCAGGCCAGCTGAACTCCCCTGAGAGGGGCCCACTAGGTGCAGATCACTGGCTCCCACGGTCACTGTTGTATCCAGCTACAAGAGGGAGCCAGTTCAGTGCTCTCTTGGTGACGCCAGGACACCAGGTTTCTTTGTGCTGGTGTGTCCCCCCCCCCCAGGGAACAAGGAGGGAACGAACAGGTGGAGCCTGTCCTCGAGATCCCCTCAAGGCCACCACTTTTGCACTGGTGCCGGGCTGGGTTGGGGAGAGCAGTGGGGTCTTTCCAGCTCAAGATTCTGGGAGGCTGAGTCCCCTCTTAGCCACTGCCCTACTGATTGTCATTTTCCCCATCAGTGTTCATCTTGTCATAGGGTAACCCCGAAATGAAGTGGGTGGCCCGACTGTCGGTCCTCACCCATGTGCTTAAAAGGGACTTACACTGAGACTCAACCGCAGGCACGCACAAAAAGGTTAATGACGGGTTTATTTGCAAAAGAAGGGGAAATGAAGAAATGAATAAGTCAGGGAGAAAGAAAGGGGGATAAACTGGTGAATGTGTCCCACTAGTTCTGCTGAGCTGGAACCCCAATCGCTGCTGAGAGCCGAGAACCACATTCCCAGTTTGATACCACGCCTGGCTGCATAACTCCACCCTCAGTTCCCAGCATCCTCCCGTCGGTGATGATGACGTTGTGGGATTTGTAGCTCTTGGTGTCCTGCATCTCTGGTCTGGGGTGGGGTGGAGTCCATAAAACCTGTGTTTGTGGAGTCTATTCCGGGCATCTTTTCCCCCCCAACAATCTCACAGAGTTCCAGAATGTGGGGGTCTGGCTAGCTCACAGCAGACACCTGAGACCACTTGGGCATTCAAGGGATGGAGCAGGGAGATCAGGATGGGGACCAGGGGCAACACAAGGATGGCCTGGGGCCCGTCCCTCCACCTGCCTGGCGTTCTCCTCCATGGCTGGGGGTGCTGCACTGTGGGCAACCCCCCCCCACCCCAATACATTCATTCCTCTCTGCTGAGAAGTTAGGTCGCGTGCACGGTTGGCTGTTTCTCTGAAGCCAAAGCAGACATCAGAAAGCACCTGCTCAGGGTGCAGACAGAGCGTGAGGTCATGCCATTAAAGGTCTGGAAGCTTCCATGGCTCCACTCCACGTTTGTGTGCCTTGCGCTCAGCCATCTCTAGTGAGGAAGAGCGAGTACCACAGTGGTTGGGGGGGCACCTGGGAGCTGGAAGACACGGGTTCATGGCACGGTGCTGCCACTTACCGATTGTGAGATCTTAGGCACATTTCTTGACCTTTCCTGACCTCACTTCCTCACCTATAAAATAAAAATAATGCCCACCTCATGGGTATTGCAAAGCCTAAATTAGATGCTATAAGGAAAACATATAAAACGTTCACACATGTTTCACTATTGCTAAATATTCAAGAAGTGCTTTGTTAGTACTTAATTGGGCAGAGAAAGAGAAGAGGAAGAGCTGGGAAGAGAGAAAGGTGAGCAGACCTATATGGAGGAAGTTATTATTCATGGGTACACTCCGGGGTGTGGGCTTGCTCTGAAGTAGCCACCAGGTAAGGTGAATGGCCCCTGCAAGGGGTGGACAGCCCCTCAGCCCCCCTGCCCTGTCCCCAATTCCTGCTCCCACCTCCAGGAAAACTGGAGCACAGCTGAGATAACTCAAGATCCTGAAAAGGCAAATTACTTCTCAGGTGTGTTAAATTCATGATAACTAGCTGGTGCAGCAACTACAAAATCAACATGAATTCCCAATGAAATGTGATTAACTCTACACTATTTTAGTAAATGTGAGAGTCAAAATTCATGATGACTTGAAGCCAAACTACTACCCAAAAGGGTATGTGTTGCTTGGGGTTCACTTTTTAAGTTCAAGTAGTTGTGGGAGATGCAAACTTATACAAAATATAATTACAGAGCATAATTGGGAGGGGGGTTAGGTCTTTGTTGTTGGTATTTTTAAGAAAGATTTTCTGGACTTTTTTTTTTTTTTTCTATTTGCCTCTCTCGAGATTCAAACTACAATTGAGGCTGGTATTAAAAAACAATCATTACCCAAGCCCAGAGGATGAAAGACTCAGCAGGTTGTATATTAGCCACTTGATTTCAAGTGGTGTTAAGAGGGTTTTTAATTACTCAGCTTTGGACGCAGGTATCACCTTCCCTTACAAAACAGCAAGAGAAGAACAGCTTTCTAAGTGGATTAGGTAACTTCCCCACCGCAAGCCCCAAGACCAGCAGCCATCTTGCCACACAGGAGAAGCTATTTTAAGCTAGCTCATTAGCAGGGGCTGGGCGAGGCACTATTTAGAGTTCCTGATGTCTATGGGGAGAAGAAGGAGGGGAAAGTAGACAACTTTCTTCAGCAGCCAACATCCTCATATTTCCTCACCTGAAGTCAAGGACAGTCTTCAAACTACGTGGAACAATAGGTAAGACCAAGCAAGGGTTTTGGAGTTGACCATAAGAACAGAAGTTCTAATCCCATCTTAGGGTGCCGGCAAGTACAGGCGAGTCCTTCAGGGATTATAGGATCACTTTCCTCCCTTATGAATAGGGCATACTAATATTATTTACCCGATGGGGTTTTTCTGAGAACTACTTTTTTGAGAATTAGGTAAGGGTATTGGCACAATGGCTGACCTTCAGTGGATGTCTCTAGGGAGCAATTATAATTACTGTTATGAAGATGGCTTCACTCCTCCATCTTTCCAACACAACTTCATACCTCTAATCTCTTTAATCATCCTTCCAAAAAGCAAGTCAACTCATCATTGGCATCTGTGCTTTGCACAAGCCCTTGATGGTTCTGCTTTCCAGCCCCACCATCTCTTACCCTGCTTCAGATGCATAGTGCAAACTTCCCTTCTAACTCTTGCCCATCCTCCATGAATCCAAACCTAGAACACAAAGTTCTGTTGATCCCTTAGGTGGATTTGCCCAGCACCATAGTTTCACCCTTGTTTCTGCAGTTCTGTCACTGCAAGTCAGTCCCTTAGTCTCTCTGGGTCCATACACGATAAAGTCTATGGCAATATCAACATCATTCATTTGAAAGAATTATGAAAGTGCTCTAATGAAAAACCCACGTGAACATACTAAGTAGGGAGCAAAGAGAGGTTGAAAGACTAGCTATTGGTGGTTATTACTCTGTCTCTTCTTGTTTCTGCTTCTCCCAGCTCCACACTCATGTTCCCCATTCTTGGCCTCTGCGGAGTTTACTTTCCCCAAGAAGAGGTCTGCTTTCTGTGCAAACAGTCTCCAAAGGCAATTAGGGCTCACCCTCCCTCCCCAGGGTTTGTGAAATTCTATGCGTTCCATGCTTCTAGGAACATTAACCATGACTTTGCTTGGTGACACGGTCCCAAAAGGGACCAATTGGCTTTGGGGTGGCAGACGATGACTTCACCGGGAAGGCCATTAATCATAATTATGAAATAATGAAATGGCTGTCAATTTGCCCATGCCTAATAACACCTAGTTAATAAGAGGGTCTTTTTATTTCTCGCAGTGGAAATGGATGGCAGAGGATAGTGTTTCTGGGAGAGCATTACACGTCTTGGATGGCTGAAATGCCTTGGCCAGTGGAAGTCACTCGACTCTTGGCTGAATGCCTCAGCCACACTCTATGAGCCGTGCAATAACCCTCTGAAATGCACTGCTGCTCCTGTCTTATTGCTTAATTAATCCCCTTCTAATTGATAGAGCCATGCATTACCATGTCTGCTTTCCTGCCGTGAGAGCCCATAAAAACATACTTGGCTTTTTTAACTGGACTCACGGAACAATGTCAAGAACATGAACTTCTCAATGACATCATACTTTGTCAAGAAATGTGAGTCCCGTGACTTTGGCCAAATAATATCCTGACATCTAATAAAAACGTCCAGGTCCACTGAAAGCATTATTACATTTCGAAGGATTTATATTGTAGGGAGGCGGAGAAACTGGGGGGTGGAAGAGGACAGGAGCTAACTGGAGAGTGGGGGCTGATGCTTCCTTCTGCACCTCCCCTGGAAGAGAGCCTCCTTCTTTCTTCCTCCTAAGTGCACCATTATCATCCCCCAAAAGTCCGTATCGGGTGTCTGAGAAGTAGGCGGTCTGAAGAGCTGAAGACGAGTCACTTCTAGATCAGTCAATTCCAGGCATTTGTGAGAAGAAGCTCCCAAAAAAGACCGAGTTCCAACCCCAGCTCTATCCCTCTCTAGCAGGATGTCCTAAATATGTTCCCCTCCAGCCCTAGTACCCAATTCTCTCAGATATTTAAGACACACATATCAACACGTTAAGTTAGGAACAAAACCTTTGCCAAATGTAATAAAAATCATCTTTAGAAAATTTCTTAAACTACTCTTCTTGCTATAACCCTATTGATAGAAACCCTTGGTCACATTCAGCTGCGCGACCTTGGAAAGAAGGGCCTAGATCAATGTGAACTGGTCCAACCACCATGGAAGGCTGTGTGGACGACCCTCAAAATACCAAAAATGGATGCACCATATGACCCAGTGATTCCACTCCTAGCAATCTACCCAAAGGACACAAAAACATTAATTTGAAAGGAAACCTGTACCCCTATGTTCACTGCAGCACTATTTACAATAGCTACGATATGGAACAACACAAATGCCCCTAAACAGATGACTGGATCAATAAGATATAGTCTATAGACATGGTGGACTACTACTCAGCCATCAAAAAAGATAAACTCATGCCCCTTGTGGCAACATGGGTGGAGCTAGAAGGGATGATGCTCAGTGAAATAAGTTAGAAGGAAAAAGAAAAATATTAGATGGTTTCACTTATAGGAGGAATATAGGGGAACCGAACAAAGGGTCAGGATAAAGACAAAACTTACGAGCTGAACTGACCATAGATCTAATGTATCCAGCAGGGCAGGGAGAGGAAAGGGGTCAACACATGGGAGGGAAAAGCACAAAGGACTATGGTGATGATTCATGGGTGCTTTTGTGGTTGGAGAATTATGGGGACCACACCTGAGGGGAGAAATCAAATACTGTACAAAAATGAACAATGCTGTAAGAAAATAAAGGTGTAGATCAAGGGCTCACAAACAACGGCACCGTCACCCAAACCAGCCACCACCTGCTTTCGTAAATTGAGTCTCATTACCTGTTATCTGTGACCGCTTTCTTGCTACAATAGAACTGAGTGTTTGCCACCGAGGCCATACGGTTCACAAGGCCCAGAATATTTACTACATGGTCGTTCACAGAAGTTTGTTGCTGGGCCTCCCTGGTGGTGCAGCCGGTTGAGCGCCGCACTGTGAAACATCCACTGCACAGCAGCGCGAGTGCGAGCCCTGGCCAGGGAGCATCTGAGAGGATGATCCCCCCTCCCCTACAGCTGCTGTGAACCCCACATCCCATCACAGCAGAGCCAGAGTTGGTGCCCCAGGGGCAAACCCTTCCCCTCCCAGCGCCCCCTGCGGTTCTTTCTTCCCAGCACCCCCAGAAGTCAATTAGTGAACGCTGAGAACTCACAACCCCAGCTCGGCCTCACCCAGTTCATGACCAGGTTTATTTCCATCTCCCCAAAACATAAAAGAAGCCGCTAACCTAGTATTTTCCAAGCTTACAGTCATTCGGGTATTTTTCACGTCCACTGATCTATTTTACAACATACTTAATATTTTTCTTCAAGTGGGGATTTTTTAAATTAAATGTTTATTTAAAGAAATGTTGTATCTTTAACATGAATAAACAAACAGGTCCTCTTGCCTTCAAGTGATTGCACAAGTAAAAACATAAAATAAAATAGAATCCCGTGTTGCACAGGTACCCTCTCCAGCCATCTGTTCACAGGGGAGCAGAGGAAGTGGGGAGACTCAGGGTTCAACTAATTCCCAGCCCCGTGTGAATATCTGACAACACCCCAGCATAGGAGCTATTTGTGAGTCTTTACATTTTTTTAAAGATTTACTTATTCATGCATATAAGAGCTGGGGTGCAGGCCAGGGGCTTCGGTGGGGGTGAGAGGATTCACCAGAGACAGAGTGGGGAAGGGGCCTCCCTGGTGGCTCCTGGGCTTCAGTGCTGCATTGTGGGGCTTCTGCAGCCACTGGGGCTCGAGTTCAATCCCTGGCCAGGAAGGGAACCCACATGGCGTAGCAAACCACTCCTGCCTCGCCTGCTGCTCCCCTTAGCGGTGTATTTCAGTCTTTGCATTTTTAAATTTTGCATATATTTTACATTATTTTTCATTTTTGGACCGTGTATAGTTCTCATCCCCGTGAAATTCCCATCACCAGCTCACCCGTGCACCATCACCCTTCTTCCTCCTTCTCCCCTCCGGAATGTCTCAGATGTACAGTTGTCTGTTGATTTGGATTTTTAATTTGTTGTAATTATTTTTTCCTTAGTCCCTTATTTGTTACCTCAACATTCCTCCTATAAGGGAAACTTTGCATTTTTCTAGCAGAATCTTGGAAACGTCGTGTCTAGGCTGTAGAAATAACCTAGGGGTGCCAGGCAACTGGCAACAGAGACAAGGTATTTCTGCTTAGAGATCGGCTTTCCAGTGAGGCTGAAAATGCATGGGCAGCCACCCCGCTCATCTCTGAGGAACGAGGACCCCAAACACTCAGAGTGGGGGCCGGACTCCCCAGGGAAAGGAGGGAGAAAGGTGACCTGCTTTTGCAATGAGCTCCCTTCGCTTTGTGCTTCGTTCCGTTCCCGGTGAAGCCAGATAAGGAACTGCTGTCAGGTTTCCTGTCATTACAAATGACTGGTGGAGGTGTGAGTTATGGAACAAATAATCTAACAGGTATCTGCTGCACGGAAGCTCAGGTGCTTATCTGCGGTTGCCGGGCCTGCCTGCGGCAAGACAAAAAGGACGGTTCTGTCGATCTTGCAGTCCCCTCGGGGTCACGGCCTCCACTCAGCCTGTCGGGCTGCCCCCTCTCAGCAGGCACCTGCTGCCTTTTGCTCCTCTCTCCTTATTTATGTTTAACCACTTGGGTGCAATTCTTTGGGGACCTGCTCTGGGTGCTGCAACTACAACATGCATCGCGATGCTGGGCACAGAAGCTTCACATCTTTCTTGCCAGCGTGGCTTAGAAACCTTCCTCCCTATCTGCCCCATGATTAATCACTTTCCTGGATGAATGACAGTGGGGAAATTCATTTGCTCCAGAGAAAATCTCTGTGTCCTCCCACTGGGTGTCATCTTGTCACCACGCCTCAAAAGAGTCAGCCGTGGGTACATTTCACAATGTCCAGGCTGCCGGTCTTAGCCAGACTTAATTGTCATGTGTATAGATAGACCCCTCCCCAGGCTGTAGACCCCCATTGTTGGAGGGTGATGACCTCCAGGAGGAAGATAAGGGGGTGAGTCTGGACAAGCCAGAAGGCCAGGGAGAAACGCACCAGGGCCTGGTGAGGCCAAATTGCATTTCTTTTACCTATCAAATTATAGTGAATTGAGATCCCCAGAGGCGTAGGCTGTCTGATGTCCATTGGTTCATCCCAGACCTGGACCAGCCTCTTTGCTGTGCCTGTGCCACCTTCCACATGACACAGACTCCAGTGTGGCTGTGAAGCTGTGGTCATCTCATCCCCTGCTCTTTGTGGCCTAAACACCTCTCCCTCCCACGGATCAGTGACCCCACCGGTAAAACCCCAAATGCTCAAGAAGGCCAAGGAAGTGCCCCCGAGATTGCCTACTGCCTCTTAGGCCTCAAGCATCTCCGTGGGCTGGTCTCTGCAGACCGGCTCTGGCCTCGGTGGTTGATCAGGCATAACAAAGGACAGTCACAATGAAAGAAGTTCCGTGGTGGAACTGCCCAATACGCAAAGCAGCTTTGCATGAAGTAATCGATGAGCTCGATATTAAGTGCCGGCTGGGACTTTTCTACATGAATCCCAGGCATTTTGCAAGCGGAGGCTATCGCTCAGCCGGAGACAATGTGAGGGAGCACTAGAGTGTGTGTCTTTCTGGGTCAGTGAAGTCTTAGGTTCTAGACCTTTCCTTCTGCTAACCCAGCAGCTCACCAGGATGTGAGGACCTGCCTAGATTGGAGTTTGACTTGGGCCAGCTGGTCTACCAAGGTGTGTCCTTCTTACTTCTGTAGTCATGAGAGGGTCAATCAGCTGAAATGTGAACCCAAATTGCCTCTGTCTTTCCTCAGCTGTTAGTGCCTCCAGAGGCAAGCATCAGAGAAAACAGCCAGGGAGTAACTACCTCCCTGTCCACAATGTCTATCCAACAAATGAGGACATGGATAAAACTAGAAACTCTTAAGAGTTACTTTGAAAGCCTTGAATTCTTAACAAAACCTCCCACTAAGATTCTCCTAGAAAAAAACACAACCGAAATGAAGACTTTTGGAAATGAAAAGAAATGGCACATTTGACAAGGGTCAGCTGGCCAGACTCCTTTGATGACAGCATTCTGGGAGTATTAATATGTACCAAGAGCTGTAAATGGTTGCAAAAATGTACATGGATTCCTTGACATAATGTACTAGCTCACACCATCTGCCACTTTCAGCAGTCACGGGCTGCATGCTTGAAATCCTTTTTAATCACTTTCACTTAACAAGGAGTTGAACAACAAGCTAATTTTTGAAAATCTGCCACTGGCGACCTCCAGGGATATCTAAGACGGGCAGACGTCTCCTAAAGAATGCGAAGAATTTCAAAACTTTGTGTGCTCATGCACAACGGGTATTAAATTGACCTACTCTGAGGTTAGCATCAGTTGTACATAGAAGGGGCGCCAGTGCAGGCCCCACATACCAACACAGTGTGCATAAAATCAACTGAATGTGCTCAGGGGCAAAATATAATTAAATAATGTGGCCTGACATAGGCACCAACTACTCTCTCAAGAAACTCAAGGTCTATTCAACTCAAGAAACCACAAGGCTTCAAAGACCAAGGAGAATACGATAGCGCTGAACTGGTACTGTCTACCCCAACTCACCCCAAATTTGCTGAATTTCCTAGTGGAAATAAAATATATTTTTAAAAGATTTTATTTATTTAATGCATCCAAGAGTGGGGGTCCAGGCCAGAGGCGTGGGGAAGGGGTGAGAGGATTCACCAGAAACAGTGTGGGGAGCAGAACAGGCAGATGGGCTGAAACACACTGTTGAGGGGAGCAGCGGGTGAGGCAGGAGAGGTCTGCTGCCCCATGTGGGTCCCCCTCCCTGGCCGGGGATCGAACTAGTGCTGCAGTAGCTGCAGAAGCCCCACAGTGCAGTGCTCAACCTCTTGCACCACTAGGGAGGCCCCAAAGCAAAGTATGTTAAGGAAATTTTTGTACATTGCTTTTGCCTTATACCTTAGAGGATAACCTCAATCTTAAGAGTTAAGCCTTCTTTGGCATACCATTCAAATCCTCAGAAAGCCAGGTTCTCTTTGGAGCCTTGAGGAAATACCTGGGAGAAAAACAAGAACAACCACAGCCAGAGCAGGTAAGGCTCTCTAGGGAGACGTCCAACTTACAATGGATTAGTTTTGTCTTCCCAGGGATAAGTCAACTTGGCAACATTTTGCCAAAATGCCAAAATTTAAGACCAGATCATGGGACATTCTAAGAAGGTAAAGCTTCCGCCCATCATTCAGAAAGAGCAGAACAAATCCCATATCAGAGCTGTTTGCACCAAAAAACTCAGAAGGGATAGAGTGGGAACCTCAAGTGACCCTAAACAGGGGTAGTTATGAAATGAGACTTTTATGTATAGACAGCAGGTGTTCGTCCCTCCCTCAAATAAATGGTGTTTGGGGTCTCATTGGCCAAAGAAGCTCGCTTTGCACCAGATTCCAGTGCTCGGTATCGGCTCCCACATTTGGTCACTAGAGTACCCTTGTTTCCCGCCATGCCTCAGATGGATCTCAGGAGAGTTGATCGAATATCTCCCCTAGACTGGGCCCTGGGCACCCAGATTTTGGAGATTATTCTGTCTGGGTCTGTAAGAGAATTTTTTAAAATGAGATTAACCTTTAAAACATAAGTTAAGCAGATTGCCCTCCCTGACGTGGGTGGGCCTCATTCAATCAGTTGAAAGCTGAACAGAACAAAAAGCTTGCCAGACAGCTTGAGCGAGGAGGTGAGATTTTCCTGCCTTCAAACTTGAACCAAAACATCAGTACTTGTTGGGTCTCAAGCATGCCAGAGTTTAGACCCAAACTTAAGCTGTTGGTCCTCTTGCTTCTGAGGGCTTTACAGTCCTGGCTGGTACTCCTCCCCTGGTTCCTAGGTCCCCCATATTCTGAGTGTAGATTTGGGGGATTTCCAGCCTCCATAATCATGAGACAATTCCTCATGATAAATCTCTTAGCACACATAGACACACATACACACACATCTCCTATTGCCTGTTTCTCTAGAAAATTCTAAGACATACATCCGTAGGCAGAAATTTTTCTATGGTTTGTGCCTCAAGCCAGGTCTCAAACTGACTGTTTGAAAAGGCTAAACTATGCTCTGGTAACAAGCAACTCCAAAAGCTGAGGGACTTCCAGCAACAGGCCCGTAACTCATGATGCTCAGACATCCCGTAGCAGCAAAGGGGCTCAGGTCATTACAGTCTCTCAGAGATGCAGGTTGAAGGAGTAACCCCTCCACCCCCAAACCCCCAACTTTGCTGGTCAATAAACTGGGGGAAAAGAAAGCCCTGGTCAGCCTCACACCTGCAACATCATAATGTTCCAGCCCAGAAAAGAGAAAGCTTATTTTCCATTATAGCTCATTGGCCTGGACTGTGCTTGGCCCCATCCAACCATTAGGGAGACGGGAAGTGCAATCCCACCACGTGCCTGGAAGGCAGAAGCTGGAAATCTTTGGTAAAGACTGCTAAGGACTGCTATTTTCATTTAAGACATGACTCACTTCCTCTGCCATCTTCTCTAGCCGTCTTGAAAATCACAAAGCAGTCTATTTGGCCAGATCTGGTGCACTGATTGCTAGAACAGTTTTAAAAATAAGAAAATGACCTAGCATAGTTGTTCAGCTCGTAAATGTTCATTGAAACAAGCAAGTAACTAAACAAACACACAAACCAATTCGAACCCTTAGGGTAAGGGCCTGTGATTTTTCTTGGCCAACCCAGTTTTGTCGTGTGTAGTTGTAAAAATGTAGTATCCAAAATGAAGCTGTTCCACTTAGGTGTCTTTTTATCCACTGTTCCACACGTGGCCAACGAGACTTCCAGAAATCTCATTACCTCCATTCTTTAATTCTCTTACATTTCTCCAAAACTTCTCTCTCTTCCATTCTAAGCACTGATGTTCTAACCACGTGTGGGGTAACATCTCAAGAACAGCACTACATAATTTGTGAAGGAAGGCAAGATGAAGAGACTCTTAAAAATCTGTCAGAACAATTCTTTCATTTTACAGAGGAGAAAACTGAGTTCCAGAAGACAAGTTATTTTGCAAGGGCAGAGTTTTTCAAGGCTTCTAATGATTTGACTAATTCTATTTTTGCCAAACCATCCCTTTACCTAACAGCCCTAGTGGGACGAACAAAGGGATTAATTTGCCCAACAAAACAGAAAAACTCCACAAGGGAGAGAAAGAAAGATATTGACAAAGTGATGTTGAAGAAAAAATTGGGGCATGCTTTTTATATTTAAGATTTCCCTTAACCATGTTTTACCTTGCTTGTGGTTTATCCTTCTTACCCCCCACCCCCGCCTTCACTCTCTCTATTCATGCACAAAGACACGAGTTAAACAACAGGATATGAAGCCATCTCACTGAGCATTTGAGTACAGCTGGGTCATAAAAAAGAAAGACCACTGACTCATTCCTTTGAAGGGAAGAGGAAAAAACAGCGTTTCCAACAGCATCAAGTACTTGCTTACTACTGCCTTTTTCTTCATGAATAGTGTTTTCCGGGAAAATCGTCTTCTTATTTATATTCATAAAGGCTAGCACAGAAATCCAAATCAAAAGATAAATAATATCACTGGCCTTAGCCACCCACCTCTTCATAAGCACAAATTGTATCCTAACCTCTCTTCTAGCACTCTGATATTTGACACATATTTAGAGTAAATATCGATCATTTAGAACATCTACATAATCTTGGAGAGGGTGATTGTTATGCAAATAATAACTCTAGATTAGGTAGTGGGGGACGAAGGGGGTGTTAGCTCTAGGTCTTCATTTGAAAGCGAGCTCTGTGACCTGTCAACGTAATTACACTAGTCCCGTCTTCCACGGTTCCGATTGCACATACGTGTGCCGTGGTGTTCACAGAAGGGACAAATCCTCTCGGAGAAGCCACATTAGTGTTCTTGTCAACTACACAGCTATCCATACTAATTGTGCTTTTGATCTCTCGCTAACAACAGCATTAGAGACCTAGTGAATACACATAGTCCCTGAGATATGGTGAAACCTAAAATGTTACTGACACCTGTCTAAGAACAAGTTGAGCTGTGATGTGAACTGGCTCAGAGTTAGAATGTTAAGCACAGAAAAGAAATTAGCATTCTACCAGCTCCTGTTGTGATGGCAGGCACGGGTCTGTAGGCAGAGAAGAGCTTGGAGCACATCAAATCCCCGTAAGGGGAGTCTTTTATTTTTTTAATTTTTGATTTTCTTACATCATTGTTCATTTTTGTACAGTATTTGATTTCTCCCCTCGGGTGGTCAACATCACTGAAAATCAGGGAAGTGCAAATCAAAACCACAGTGAGATACCATCTCACACCAGGGAGAATGGCCCATATTTTCAAAGCTGGCAACAACAAATGATGGCGAGGATATGGGGGAAAAGGAAACCTCTTACACTGCCGGTGAGAATGCAAACTAGTCCAGGCACTGTGGAAAACGTGTGGAGGTTCCTCAGAACACTGAAAATGTATCTACCATATGATCCTGTGATTCCACGCCTGGGAATCTACACAAAGGACACAAAAACAATGATTTGAAGGGAAACCTACACGCTTATGTTTATTGCAGCACTATTTCCAATAGTCAAGATACAGAGCCTACTTAAATGTCCCAGAACAGACCAATGGATCAGGAAAATGTGACCTTGCTACATAGTGGAATACTACTCAGCAATCAAAAATGATAAATTCATGCCATTTGCATCAACATGGCTGGAGCTGGAAGGGATGATGCTCAGTGAAATATGTCAGAAGAAAAAAGAAAAATATCCAATGAAAGGGGAGTCTTTCTGAACCTTTTGAGAATGGAGGGCCCAGTGTTTTCAGTCTGAGAAAATGTGTATTTGTTTGAACACAGAAGGAAACCTGGCTTGGTGGTGTTCACCTTCTCGGTCCAGTGCCAAGGAGAGAGAATTACAATGGTGACTTTCATACACCAGTCTCTACTTCTCACCTGGAAATTTAAGTGTGCTTTGGTGGTGGGAGAGCTATGATGACTGCACCCGAGGGGGACTCCTAGCCTGTCTAAATACTAACAAGGATGCAGGCCTCCCTGGTGGTGCAGTGGGTTGGGCAATGCACTGTGAAGCAAACTGCAGCCACTGCAGCACTAGTTTGATCCCTGCCGCAGACCAGGGAGGGGACCCACATGGTACAGCAGACCTCTCCTGCCTTGCCCACTGCTCCCTTTAGCAGTGTGTTTCAGTCAGTCTGCCTGTTCTGCTTCCCACTCTGTCTCTGGTAGGTCCTCTCACCTCCCAGGACTCTGGCCTGTACCCCAGCTCTTGTATGCATAAATAAATAAATCGTAAAAAAAATACTGACAAGGATGCAAAGCAATGACACTTTAATAAAAGTAAAGAAAATAAACTTAAAGAATAAATTTCTTTCATTCTGAGCACAGGCTTCTAGACAAGAGGAAGGAACATATCTGTTCTTTTGCTGATAGAACTAAGAGCTTGTGGGCCCCCCTGGTGGATCAAGGGTTAAGTCTCAGCACTCTGAAGCTATCAGCCAACACTGCAGCACAAGTTCCATCCCCAGCCAGCAGACCTCTCCTGCCTCCCCTGCTGCTCCCCTCAGCAGTGTATTTCAGTCCATCTGCCTGTTCTGCTCCCCGCTCTGTCTCTGGTGAATCCTCTCACCCACCCCCCACACCTCTGGCCTACACCCAGCTCTTATATGCATAAATACATAAATCTTTTTTTAAAAAAGAGCTTGCCTTGGTGGGGACGAGGGGGAAGGTCTCCCTCGTAAATAGGTGCTTACTGCTTATACCTGTGAAAACACACGTGCACACACACATACACACGCACACATGTGAACACACCGAGACCTGAACACATGCACGCACATGCACGCATGTACATGCACACCCCTCTCCCAACCGCACTCTGCAGAGTGCTGCAGCTCAGCTTTAAAGGATTTCCTCTCCATCCCGTTGGTAGAGCCCTTCTTTTCACACTTCTCAGTGGGCCAAGAGACTGTTCCAGATGGTAAAACAAACTCCCTTCATTTAACTCGAATTTCTGTCAAGACTTTTGTGCAAAAGATTTGGGCACAGGGATTTTGCTTATCTGCTAGCCTTATAGTCCGGTTCCTGCTCTTCTTTGGCCACCACCCTCTGCATCGTGCTGAGCAGCTCTCCCCACAAGGTTTAATCCATTAACTCGTGCGATCATGCTCTTTGCAGGGAAGATGTCGTTGGTTTCTCCCCTGGAGCAGAGGGCAGTCTTGACCAGCGGTCAAGGACATGCAGGAGACCTTGTCAAGGCATCTCTTGTCTCAGTGGCATGGACCATCATTTTCCTGCTTTGTGCTTCTGTTTCCTCAACTGTTAAAAGAGGGTTTTAACTACTGCTTCTGACTCCTTTCAAGGCTGTTCTAGAGAGGAGTGGATAGAAATGCACGCGAAAGGGAAAGGGGATGTTATACAACAACTAGATAGTATTGATCAAAGGAATTTTTTTTAAAGGAGCTGAGATGGGCAGATGAGAGAGTAAAAAGAAGGAAAAGAACAGATGACCATATTCATTAATGGAACCATCCACTCCCTGAGCGACTAGAAAATGTTGCCTATTTCAGGGGATGTTAATAGGTATTATGAATGAAACATTCTAGCACTCTCATCCCAGGCCCTTGCAAGAGAGACCCCTGACCAAGTATTGGGGAGCAGAGGCCCTTCGGCTGTGCCCTTGAGGCCATACATCCTTGGGAGCATGTCTGCTGAGAATCCACTCTGGCCCATATCTGCACACCCAATCAGCCCCAGGCTTCTCTGGGAAGAAGCCAGGATGTGGACGTACAAACTGAAGTGTCCACACGTGTACACAAAGGATTCTATGGAATGAACAACCAAGGGTTATTGCATGATGGGAGACTACCCGGTGCAGTATGGAAGAGACTAGATCATGAGTTGGGGTCAAGGAGTCACTCCCCCAAAGCAGAAGTCTAAATTCAAAGCTGGGTTTCCAGGTAATTGGGAAGGTGTATTTGTCAACTGCTGTTACACAGCAGTTTGACAGTTTAAGTTACAATTTCCAAAGATTTCGATGTGGGCTGTATGGGCCTCCATTCATATTCATTCTTCAGAGCCCTGAAAATACTAGAAATCGGCCTAGATTCCAGGGTCAATTACATTTGGGAAACACTGGGATAAGCACTGTTAGACAGACTTATTTTAGTGCAGGATATCTCCAAGCTTCAACATGAATCATGCATTATTCATATCCAAGAGCAGATTATACCATATTTTCTTTATTCCGGGATGCACTTTTTTTTTTCACATTTTAACATTTCCAAAATCAGACTGCATCTTACAATTGCAGTCAGCCGAGAAAACAGCTGTCCTGAACATGTGAATTATGTGTCATATGTGTCAGTGGCTTGGAAGAAAATCCCAAAAACAATAATGGAGCATGTTTTTAAGAAATGTTGCATCACCCAAATGCTTGATGGCCTAGAAGAAGAGACTTTGTGTGGTAAAACAAAAACTTCAATCATTGATTTGCAGTCCAAAAATGATGCTGAAGGGTCAAGGTCAACGAAGTTTGAGGAAACCTAAGCAATTATTTTGCTGGAATTTTCTCAGATAGATAGATAGAGAGATGGATGGATGGATGGGTGGATGGATGGATGGGTAGAATAGATAGGTAGGTAGGTAGATGGATGGATGGATGGATAGATAGATAGATAGATAGATAGATAGATAGATAGATAGATAGATAGATAGATAGATAGATAGATGATAGATGGATGGATAGATGGATATAGATAGATATACACATACAAGAGTAATGATGACAAAAATCTGCATCCACAAATATATTCTACACCTCTTTGAATAAGTATAGAATGAAAATTCTAGGTGCTAAGGAAGAATCATTTCAGGTTTAGTTGATAACAGTTTGTCTCTCTTAGTTGAAAATAATGATATGTATTTATTTAATGGCATGTTAGATTCTATGAAATACAATATATGCAAAGTTTCTGAGATGTCTTTGAACCCCTGGGGAGACCTCTTTGATTTTAAATCATTACATGAGATTAGTGCTTTCTGGACTATGCTTTGAAAAGGCTGCATTAAATCATGCAATATTGATTAGAAGGGGCTTCAGAAGCCCCAAATTCTTCATTTTCAAGATAGAAAAAATGGAAATATTAAAGAAGAGACTTGACCGGCATTACACAGAACATAAATGGCAAATACAGAACGTGAACCAGCTATTCCAACCCCTGATGGAAAAAATTTGAACCCCAAGGTCACTTGAATTTTAAGAAATTAATTATCCCTGTCCCACCTGAATTGGTCAGTGAATAGCCTGCTCTTTGCTGTTTTAGCAAGTTCACAATTTGTTTATGAATCAAACCTAGACTTGCCACCTCTGCCCAAAGAATGTGAGAAGCTAACAGCCACTTTTATAGGGAACTTGCCACGGAAATCATGGGGACAACAGCCCCATTAGGGCACACTTACTCCCTTTCCAGTGTCATTTCTCTCTGGATAAGGCTAAATGTGTGTTTGCTAGAGGATTCCCCAAGTGGCGGCTGGACACAGCCATGGCCCCCAGTGACTCATGCCCACTCTGATCCATGCCCAAGTGCAAGTCCCACCCACAGCTGGTCATCTTGGTCATGTGACTTGCTCTGGCCAATGGGACATCAACAGCCCTGCACAAGTCCCACCCACAGTTGGTCATCTTGGTCATGTGACCTGCTCTGGCCAATAGGACATCAGCAGCCTTGCCCCAGCCAGAGGTTTGATGTGTCACCTGTAAATGGGGGTTTACGCTCTCTTGTTCTTTGTAGAAGACAGGCATCATGTAAAGAAACCTGAGGTAGCCTCCTGAAGACACGTCGGTCAGTCCACATTCAACCACCAAACATAATTGAGCCATCTTTGGCCTCTCCATTCAAGCAATCAGATGTGACCACAGAGGAGACAGAAAGAAGCCCAGTCCAAATTAGTGACCCACAAAATTGTCCACAATAAAATGGTGATTTCTTTAGTGTTGAGGTGGTTTACTAGACCGCATGCACAAACTTGTTAGACCCCAAGCCAGGGCTGCCCCAAGAAAGGCAAGATTATTAACCACTGCTCTGGCTACTCAAAAGAGAGACAGAAAAGGTCTCATTAATATCGCCTAAGAATTCAGGCTTAACCTCTTCTGATGTAGCCTGCCCCTCAGCCCAGCAAATCAATGCTAATAAAACACATGTGCTGGAAATCCCCGGGTGCCCTTCTAGGCAGAATTTTTTGGTTAGGGAAAGAAAAAGAAACTTAATTTGAAGCTTTAATAACCTCCCAATTAGGTTGTTTCTGTTAGCATTAATATTTAATCATGACATTATTGTGACAATTTTAGAATTGAACTGAAATTAAGTAAAAATGTTTGATCATAAATAATTTCATTATTAAAGATAATCTTTGTTATGTATGTTCCTGTGCCTATCTTTTATTAAGTTTACTTTTCATGTTGACATTTTTAAGGGCATAATTGTATGTTTTCGGTCTTAGTAATATTGTTACCATATATTAATTATGGCATTGTGCCAGGAACACCAGTAATGAAATCCACTCTTTTTTCTACTTTAAGAGCCAGCAATGAGCTCTCTCTTCTTCAGAACTAACGAATAGATGATGAAGCTATATTGATTTGCTGAATTATTTTCTTTCCTTAATTTGTGCATAAGCATCATTGGTCTTGATTTACTGCAAAATCAGTGTCCACGAGAGCGGGAGGGATCGTTATCTTTACCCTTTTTTCAGGAGTTTTCTGGAGACCACACACAGGTAGCACCAGGGAAGGGTGATGTAGGCAGCATGACCGTGCCCTGGAGATGTCCACATCCTAACCCTCACAACCTGGAACAGATGTCCACATCCTAACCCTCACAACCTGGAACAGGTTGCCTTCCATGGCAGAAAGGATTTTGCAGATGTGATCAAGTACTTAGGGATGGGGAGATCGCTCACATCACCCAAGTGGGCTCAATTCAACCACAGTTGTCTTTAAAAGTGGAAGAAGGAGGCAAAAGAGAAAAGTGTCACCATGGAAGCAGGGTGAGAGTCACACATGAGAACTCAACCCCTGGTTGCTGACTTTGAAGATGGAGGGAGGGGGAACATGCATGCAGAAATGGGGGGAAGCCTCTACAAGATGAAAAAGACAAGGCAACAAAGTCCCCCGTAAAGCCCCAGGAAGGAACACCGGCCAGCTGACACCTTGACTTCGGCCTCGTGAGACCAGGTCAGGCTTTTGACTCATACAACTATTTGTCTTGTTTTAAGCCACTAAGCGTGTGGTGATTTGTTATAGCAGCCACAAGACACTGATACAGGCAGTGTTCCCAGACAGCTCCGTGGGAATCCAGGCAAACCCACGAATGAGCTGTGTGACAGGGCAGGCTGTTTAACCTCTCTAAGCAACCATTTTTCTCTTCTGTAAAGTGATGATAATGGTGCTTATTTCATCAGGTTATTGGGATAATTAAATGAAGTAATTTGCACAAAGCTCTTAGCACAGTGTCTAGCACATTTTAAGCACTTGTTAGCGGTCAATTATTGTTGCCATTATTAAAACTTGTGGTGGTTGATTGTGTTATTGTTCACACTCACTTGCACCCTGCTCTCAGAGAGGCACCTCCTGCCTGTCAGCAGGTCGCTCACAGAGCCTTCCAGAACATGGCAGATGCTCCCACCCCACAGTCAGGCGTGGCCACGGGGCTCCTCTGGCCAATGGCCTGTGAGCAGACATGAGCCAAGCCACATCCAAGGAGGACCTTTCCGAGCAGGTGCATAGTTTGGCTCGGCCTCTTCTTTCCTCTTTGTGACAAGAAAGACATTTCCAAAATAAAAGCTGCTCCTTCCACCTGAGTCCTGGCTGAGAAGGCACATGGCACAGAGCCCCAGCACATGTAAAGTGAGATAGAAATGTTTATTGTTGTAAGTCATTGAGATTTGGGGGTTGTTTGTTTTCATAGTAAAGTTGACAAATACACCTCTCATAGATACTATTTAGAAAGTCTGCCAGCACGCGCGCATGCACATACACACACACACACACACTCTCTCTCTCTCTCCCCCTACACTAGCTACAAGAACTACATTTTGCTTACAACTACCCCGACGTTCATAGCTTGTATTCTGCAAGCCCAGAGGTTCCTATCCACAGTTAGTCCAACTGGATGGATTAAATAATTCCCTTTCCAAGAAATGTGGACTTTTGACCTAGAGGCAGGCTCTTGCCTATGCTAGAACTAAGGGGTGTGGGTACAGGGCAAATCTCAGGACTTATGGACTTACATCTTGGGTCTTGCAATTAGTGACTCCAAGAAGACATTATGCAGGGAAAGAAGAATAGAGATACAAGACGGGAAGAAATGACTGCCTGAGGGAGTTCCTAAATGTTTTCTAATCACTGGACTTGGTCCACCCTGAGGGTCTTGAGTTCCATGAGATACTCGCTAGCCTCTTTAATAATTCTGTTGGCTGGTGGCCAGCGGTGACGTCCCCATCTTTTTTGCAAGTCATAGAAATAGAATCTTTCTAGCTTGGTAAGAAAAGAAATGCATTAGAGGAAAGGGGTTAGGGGTAGGGAATGGACGGGATAGCTCATAAACCAAACTCTGAAAATACAGAAAAGAGGGCAGGACTGGAGGGTTCTGGGTGACAGGAGTGACGTAATCTTCATCTCATTCTCCCCCACTATGATGGATGAGCTCTTCATGCATCTTCTCTTCATACATCTCTTGATACATACATTTCTTAAAATGTTAACAATTCCAAGCCCCAAGAGAGTCGGGGTTCACATTTTGACTAGGGAAACAGCTTGATTTAAGCTCAAAAAACCAGCTTATCCTGGGTGGGAGACAGTTGTTCTTCAAAAGGAAAGGAAGGAATTACTTCTTAAAAGAGTTAGTAATAAATGCTGGGAAGCCAGAGAAATTAAATTTCCAGGACAATGGCGGGAGTAGAGCAGCGGACACAGACACCTGAGGTAAACAGGGCTTTTTCCCACCTACGAACATGGTCCCAAAACCATAGATAGGTCCTCGGTACCAACCTCTAAGTTGTTTCTGGGCTCCCACACTTTTCCATTCTAAACCCCCAAGCTTTGAGCACAATGGCTGACCCAATATTTTAGTCAAGAATCGTGGTCTAGTCTCTTCTAAGTCTTTCCTTTCCCCATGGGTCTTAAGCCCTCAAAGGACCAAATTAAAAAGCAACACAAAAGCAATGGTGTGAATTCACCAGCGTCATCCCAATTCCTTCAGCCTCAGAACCCTTCTATGCAAATAACACAGAACATGCAATAACCAACCGAGTTTGTGTCGACAAGGTACCAAAAACGTTTAGTCAATTAGATCAAGTTGGCAAACAGCCTGTCACTCTGGTCGAGGGCGGGAGAATCTGCCAATTTGTTGTTAGACTGAATTGACAGCCTGTCTTGGTCAAAATAAGTCTTTTTTATTAAATGTTGACAGATCACAGTATATCAAAAAGAAAATCTACCGAAGCCAGTTTTCATCTATGTAAACAGCAAAATGATGGTGGCATATTGGAAATCTCTAAATAACACTTTGTCTACATAAAAGGGTGTAATTCTTTAGGTCAGAATAAATTAGGAAAGAAAGTCTCCTTTTCGAGAACACTGAGCCTAAATTACCCAGAGACGGTGTGTGGCCAAGAGCAGGGTGATTTCTCACCTCTCTGTAGAATCTCACTGAGTGGGCGCCTGCTAGTTATTATCTTATTTTATCTGACCAACGACTCTGCAAGGCAAGGACTGCTGTCCCCATTTGTGAAAAGAGAAAACTGTGGCTTATGCCGTGGAAGTGGTTTGCCCGCCATGGAAGTGGTTTGCCCGCTGTGACACAGATACTACGTTGCAAGAGCGGAGATTGGACCTTATGTGTGACCCTGAAGTCCTTGCTGTCAACCATCACTCTGGGGCTGCCTGCTCAGTGTGCTAAGCAACTCCGCCCAGACACACCTCATACTTGGCCTGACCCAGAAGCTGCGGTCAGGGTATCCCCTTTCGTCAGCCCCCCTACGTGCAAAGGCGGCCACTGAACAATGTGGGCTCCCAAATGCCCTCACCCAGTGTGTCCTCAAGGTCATGGAGTTCAGACGGTCGACCCAAGGCTTTCTCTTTTTTTTTTAAAGATTTATTTATTTATGCATACAAGAGCTGGGGTGCAGGCGGTGAGAAGATTGACCAGAGACAGAGTGGGGAGCAGAACAGGAAGATCTACTGATCCACTGCTGAGGGTGTAGCAGCAAGCAAGACAGGAGAGGTCTGCTGCGCCATGGGGGTCAGCTCCCTGACCGGGGATCGAACTCATGTGCATGGGGGCTTCCTGCTTCTGCTGCAGTCACTCTTGGAGATAAGAATCTTTCCATGATAGCATTTGACCTGGGTGTCCACCAATGCCTGATTTTGTTCAGCTCATGCAGCGGTGGGGGGGGGGGGGAGCGGGGGGGTTCTTTCTATAAACACATGGTAAGATTTCATCGCACTGTTACTGACTTTCATCTTATATTCATGGCCATGTCTTCTATCTCCCCTTTCGATTAAAGAACAAGAGTTGCTTAAACAGCACTGAGGTTGATTTCTGTCTCCTACCCCTTCTGATGGCCTCTTGCCTTTTGTCCGTCCCAACTACGATCCTTGTTTGTGTCTCGTGCCCAAAACCCAGAGGGACTCACAGAACGTGAACAAGCAGCGGGGAGTTAACCCTTGTCTTAGGGATCATGCCTCAAGTGCATGAACTTGAGTCCTTACAGTGCATGAACTTAAAAAAACTCTTCACCTTAAGGGAAATGACAGGAATAAATAAGCAGGAATAAGCATCCCATGATCTGGCCTAGGGAAAAACGAAACTATTTTGAACAACTGCCCAACAGCCTGGATCAATTTCTTCAAATTCTAGGACTCTATTTTCAACACTTATCCCTTAGGTATAAATAGGTAGACAGACAGACAGACAAATAGATCCATATATCTGAAACTGAGCTGAGCTCCAGGATAGGGATCAAACCCAAAATAAAATAGTCACAGAAGAAATGGGGTTCAGATACATATCTTCCTTCTTAAAAAAGGAAAGAAATCTTCTGCCCTGTGGCTAGACTTCTCGCCTTTATTCTTACCCATCTCCACTGGCAAAACATAAGACAATATGTTGCAAGAGTTCTATAACTCTTTTTCTGCAGGACACCAAAGTAGAAGATGAGTGTTGAGGAACTTACTACATGAAACCATCAATTCTCCCAGGTTCCTGCTTGGAAAGGGACGACGGGGGGCAGAGAGTAAAATTGTGGTGGAGAGAAGGCTTGAGAGGAGGGGGGGGTCCATTCTGAATTCGTTGCGTTGCACAGGGGAACAGAACACAGCACTGAACGTGGATGGTGGCCCCGAAGCACGGAGCATAAATGATAGTGGCGGCAGCACCTGCGGGTGCTATGTCACGTGCTAGCCCAGAACATTCTCTCAGCACTGCACGTGCATCCCAGGGAGAGGAGGCAGGCAGTAGGCCAGCAAGACACTTTCAATCCTGTTCAGGGCTATGAAGAAAATAAGCTCTCAACTCTATAGCTCCGATATGGCTGCGCCTCCCTGACATGTGAGTCATAGGGGGGTTTGGAGGTCCCCATGCTCACTTCCTAGAACGCAAAGAACGGCGCCTTGCAGGTCTCGTAGTAGCTGGCATTTTTACTGGCACCTGCAATGTGTCAAGCACAAGAGATTTACACGTATTAGTTCAAACAACAATCCCAGGAGGTGAGTGTAATGATCATCCTATTTTACAGATGGGGACGTTGAGGCACAGAGTGGTTTAGGAACTTGCTTGAGGATGCACAGCTAAGGAGGGATGAAGGGGATTGAAGGGCGGAGTCAGTTCTCATAGCCACTCAGCTGCACAAATCTCTGTTAGTTGCCGGCAGAGTCTCTAGAAGGGTCCATCCCACCCATAACCCCTGGTTGGGCTCCAGGATCACCAAAGAGAAAGATCCAGCTCTGCCAGGGTCTGCTCTTTGCCAGTGAGTAGAACTGTCAGCGTGACCGTCACCTTAGAAAAACCCCACGCCTGGATCTGCGAGGCAGACCTTTTACACAGAGAAAATACGGACCTTTTCTTTTAATAATGCTCAGAGAAATAATGAAATGTGGTATTACAAAAACATAATTAGGTCTTCAAAAAAAATCTCCACTGGAGTCCTATAAAAAGACCACAGGTGTTCGTCATTATTTTTTATTTAGCAGACAGTTTTAGCCATTGTTTGTTTTTCCCCCATTTATTAACTTCTGGTATTTTAAGATGATTTGTGTATAATAATAACAATAATTTCCTGTTTGCCTGTCAGTTGTGAGCCGCTTTAATTACACATATTCATTTTCACAAGTTAATTTGGTAAACACACTCATTTGTTATATTCCCTGTTCATTAAATCAGTTAGCACAGCTAGTAACTATGTTAAGCATCTTTGTTTTCGGATTTCAGCAATGGATCTTCATCGGTTTCCAATACTGTTCTCGCAGAGACAGATTTGACAGTCCTTCCCGTTGGCTTGGAGAGGCTCTGCCTTCCCTTGACACTGGGCATGATGAAAACATTACGTCCTGAGAGGGCCTCCACTGGAGGCTCGTGTATCAGTCAAATTCATTCATTCATTCAGACTTGGTTTCCAAGGGCAAAATACAGAATAAAGGGAGAGGGACACCCAGATGAGGGAGGAGTGGAGAAAAAGTCTTTGGAGTCACCTGACCCCAACTGGGCCTTCAGAAGGGATGGGGGTGGGGCCTATGTGAACACAGTTGGACCAGTTGACCTTGACGTCTGGTGATTCCAGCATCCACGTGAGAGGTCATCAGTTGCCTCACATAAGCACTTGAAGATGAACGTCAAATTGGAGATGTAAAATTCAGAGCTGAAGCTAAGTCTCGGAACCATAGTAGCGCTAACCCACAGAGGAGCTGCTGTTACGGAAAGGCACGAGACAATCAATAAGGCAGACACTCCTTAGCAACGAGAGAGCTTGCACCAGAGAAGAAAAAGCAGACAGAAAGGAGGTCACCCAAAGACTTAGCACTTCCCAAGGAGCACAACTATTTGTTTCTTCGAGACTCCTGGGCGTCTCTACAATAAATGAACTGCTCAGCTAATTTTGTGGGTCTCTCTTACTTACAAGCAAATGCCCTCTGATCAATCCTTTTTAGTCAGGGTGATGGAGGATGGTGGTTCCACTAAAAATGTTACATCTAGTAAATTCCAGTTTATCCAAAAAGGAACCACAGATGCTGGTGCCAGTTCTCTAGTCACCTGTGGATTAGCTGTTTGACTCAAAATTTCCCCCTAAGCTAGTGGGGCCTACAGCTATGTTCTCTTGCTACATCGGGACGAAGAGAAATAAAACGTTATGAGCTCCTAGTAGGTAAATCACAAGGTTCAGGAGAAGTGGTTCATCCATCCACTAGGGTGGATGAGTTAGGATGGCGCAAAAGAGCAGATATTTAAACAGGATAAAAGTTCAACAAGCTGGGCCTTCCTGGTGGCGCAGTGGGTTAAGCAACGCACTGTGAAGAAAACTCAGCCACTACAGCATGAGTTCAATCCCTGCTGCCAGCCAGGGAGGGGACCCACATGGCGCAGCAGACATCTCCTGCCTTGCCCGCTGCTCCCCTCAGCAGTGTGTTTCAGTCAGTCTGCCTGTTCTGCTCCCCACTCTGTCTCTGGTGAATCCTCTCACCTCCCTGGACTCTGACCTGTACCCCAGCTCTTGTGTGCATAAATAAATAAATCTTTAAAAAAAAAAAAGTTCAACAAGCTGTCAGTTCTACAGCCTATTCTTTTTCTTGACTGCCCTCTTCCTTGGCGGCCTTGCTGAGCCACAAGAGAAAGGTCCATTGGTTGGAGTTGTACAAGCAATGATGAGAAATTCAGAACAATGCTCGCTGTGGATATGGGCAATCAGGGAAGACACTTAGTCACACTGAGTTGATGGTGGGTCATCTAGGTAAGGTGTCGGCTGGCATTGGTCACCATTGGGCAAGACCCCCATCTGAACATAAGTTCAGATCAATCTAAGGATCTTCAAAAGGACCTGAAATTAGTCCCATGCTCTTTCCTCCTGGATACGAGACATCTCCTTCCCTAGAGTGCAAGTTCAAATCCCCCTTGCTCAGTCTGCTCATCACATGCCTGTCGTTAGGCTGATGGGTCTCGTGATCCCTGGATTCTCTCTCCTTTTGGAGAGAATGACCCAGGTCAATGCTGGAAACACTTGTTGGAATTTAGGAGAGCGGAGGGCCTCATACTCCAGCCCTGGAGGCAAGAATTGAAGCCACCTAACCCATAGAGCCATGGGGAGAGGGTTTCAGGGTAGGTAGAGATGGAATTTCTGCAACGAGACCCCTCAAAGAGGTGAATGATAATAGAACCTAGCGTTTGTGAAGGGTTATACTCTTAGAAGAGAAACAAAGTTGAAAGGAAGGAGAACCGTTCAACTGGAACTGGAATATTAACAATCTCCCTTTAGAGACCTTTGTCTTCGCTGCAGGGTGTGCTGGGAGGAGAAGCTCAGAGACAGAACTACAGGCATGAATGTGGTGGTAAATATTTGGCGAAGGCCATGCCAGCATGCTTGTAAGACTTGCTTTCATGAGCAAATAGTCCTGTGTGGGCTGGATTCCTAGAGGCTTTGCCTGCCTCGCATCTATTCTCTCTCTTGCGATGATAACGCCTGGTTTTCAGTTGGAACCCCCAGTGGCTATAATCTTTTGGGGACTGTCCATCAAAGTGTCCCAGCCCCCCCACCTAACGGGTGGACAGTGACCCCAGCTAGACAAGTCAGAGGTCTCTCCCCAGAATTTCAATCTTGAATATAGTAACAGAAAACCTAAAATCTCTTGGTGTCAATTTCAGTCTGATGGAGGGTTCCAGAAAAGACTACTGCTGTCTTAGTTCCTGTTCTCCAGAGGCGTGGAACAATTCTGACGGCGGTCTTGCAGAGGCCTAGTTCATCAAGCCTTCTTTTGATTTTACAAGCCACCTCATAGCCTCCCAGTACGTTCCTTCCTGCTTACATTGGCCAGAACGAGGTTCTGTTGCTTATTATTTAGAATCCCAAGCAAGGCATAAACAGTAGCACAAGTGTTACATCTAAAGCAAGACATGGCAGAAAGAGCTGAGAATTCCAACACCAGGGTCTGACTCTCAGCATCTCTGGTGCCACTAAGATGCTGGGCAAGTCTGAACAAGTTCCTCAAGCTCACGAAGCCTCATTTTCCACATCTGCAGAAGAGGCTGAGCACAAAGCTGCAAGATCCTTCTCTGTCTTCACAAGACTAGTTTTCCCCACATTGCAAGTGCTTTCAAACAGTCTATAGTCTCTTTTCTCTTCTGCCCACTATCACTCGCCTCAGCCATAGGACTGAAAGGATTTTAAGCAAAGAACAGGAACATTCCGATAGCCTTCATAAAAAGAATTCCAAATCCCACACCATAAGCCAGTTTTGTTAAGCAATAGAAGCTTGATCTGATTTCATTATTTTTTCATTCTTTCATTTGGCGTTGGCTAAGTACTTCTTGCACATATTTTACTTTCTTCAGGAGCTGAAAAGGAAAATCCAGACATGATTTCTGCCCCTAAGAAGCTCGAAATTTAATTGAAGAGGTACACAAAACCCCTAGAGAGAATTTCCAGGAGAACTAGAATTCTGTAACCACAGCCTATATCAAGTATACAGTCGGCATTTAATAAGTATTTGTTGAGTAAATGAGGGAGAGTATTCAGGCACACACTGTGATAAAGACTAAAACATTAAGAACTCAGAGTAGTGACTAGAAGATGAATATTTTCTTGCAACTACGATGCACCGCTACTTCATAGTAGTTTAACAGAAGTTTCAATTCTGAAAACGTTGCTCAAAAAGATGGGCTGCGAGGGATGTTATGCATTTCACAAAAGAATATTCTTAATGTTAGAAAAATGATTGAAAGACTTTAATATGCTTAAAAGAGATTGTTCTTTGTGAGATGGTTTAAGAACATTTTTATAGTCAATGGCTAAACCTGAACTTGACATGCCAAACCTAACTCCATCCAAAAACTTGGGCCTGGCCCTGAGATGCCAGCATAATACACTGTGACACGCAGCGGTGTTAAGCAAATGGAGCTGTTAAGGCTCCAGCCCCTCGCCAGGCCTGTCAACACTTAGAGGCCTGAGGAACACAGGGACTCTTGTTTCAAGAGGCCAAGTTCACCCTGAAGATCAGAATCCATTAGGGAGTAACGAGAGCCTTCTGGCATGGCCAAGTGGACGAGGCTCGGGCAAACCTGAACAGTGAATGCAATAAAATTAAAATGCAGTGGGGTGCACCGCCGTGGCGGCAAGCATAACCTTCCTGGTGTCTTTAGCGGTGTTAATGGATCTACTTATGGCACAGATGGTGGTTTTCAGAAAAGTCATTTTTTCTTTAACAAATTCATGACTAAACTAAAAAGACCACTATCAACTTCATTATGCTTTCCAATTGACTTGCTTTAAGGGTTATTCTTTTATTATAGCTCTTAAGCTCCCATTTCTTTTTTAAAGTACTTCTTTTAATACCAATTTTCACAGCACTAAGAAATTTAACACTCTTCGGTGGTTATATTAATGGCAGGGAGCTGTTGCAGGCTGGAGAGACGCATCAAAGACACCCCGATTGCAGTGGCCTACTACAACTTAGGGTCCCACATCACAGGGGCTGACAGGCTGGGGATCGTGTGCAGGAGGGAGGAAGGGGCCGGGCCTTCTCCAGGACAACATCCGTCCTCCCTTGCACCTGGGGGTGATGGTATGGCGCGTTCCAAGCTACTGTCTTCAAGCAGGATTCTGTGACCCAACTGTGCTCAGTGAATTCTTTCAAATGACCGGCAGATCTAATTTGGGGTTGATTGCACAAATCCATAAGCATTTTACACACATCCCTAGGAGTCACTGTAAACACAAAGATAAAACAGACTCAGCAGAACATGGGATCAGCCGGAGCTCTGCCTCATGAGCCAACCAAATGATTGGATGCTTTTTGGAGTGAGATTGACTTGGAAGCAAACCAGATTTCACGGGAATGAAGATGTTTATTGTAATATTATTTGTAAAGTAAAAACAGGAATGAATTTCTCAGCACTAGGAAAATAATTAACTATATCTGCTCAGCTATTAAAAAGAAGATGAGGATGAATAGGAACCAATAAGAAAAAGCGTGGCAATGTTCAGAGCAATCCCAAGAACGAAATGTTATCAACAAGATAATACAACTACTTAAAACACCTGATACACAGCAGAAGCACTGGCGGAAATAAATCAAGATACAGCAGGGTTGTTCTTTGATGGTGGAATTATACACTCACACCTGCATTTCTCTAGTCTCCAAATTTTTTACAATGTGGTTCTTTACAGTCGTCATGAGGACATTTTAATATTTTATTTCATGTGAAAAAAGGCTAGTGGCCAGTCACACAGGAATTTTAGTGATCGAAAACATGCTTTGGGTGATTGGAATCTGTTCGAAGGCCCCGTCATCTGGCCCTGAACGAGCTAAGGCTACTTTAAGAAATCACATTCAGCATGTAAGTTGGTGAACACAAAGGCCACGTGTGTCTACCCTCCCACCTTGTAGGTGCATAAACAAAAGTTCGGAAATCTCTTTCTTAACACCTACAAAGGTAATCCTTCCCTCATCGTCCCCCTGTCTCAATCAGATCATCCCTTTCAAGGCAAATGCTTGCCCACAATAGAAATCTACAAGAGTCAAAAGAAAGAAATAACTTAGACCCCACTTCATAAGGCAAAATCAATTTTTTTTTTACTATATTTTATAATCAGTTTCCAAAACAGACGCAAATGCTGCCGCTGGGTTAACTTCAAAGGAACAGTGACACATAATTCTTAATTTATGAAAGAACCAACCTGACCTTCAAAGGTCATTTGCTTTTGGTTTTGGGTTTTTTTTCTTACATTGTTATTCATTTTTGTACAGTATTTGATTTCTCCCCTCAGGTATAGTCTCCATAACGCCAGCACTGCAGCGCCCTGACCATCACCATAGACCCTTGTGCTCTTCCCTCATCTTTTTTGACCCCTCTCCCTCCCCTTCCACTGCTGGATGTCTCAGATCTATGGTTTGCCTACAAATTTTATCTTTTCCTGATCCTTTTGTTCCATTCCCTATATTCCCCCTATAAATGAGACTGATATTTTTCATCTTTCTTCCGACTTATTTCAGTTAACATCGTCCCTTTCAGCTTCATCCATGTTGCTGCAAATGACATAAGTTTATCCTTTTTGATTGCTGAATAGTATTCCATTGCATATATGGACCACATCTTCTTGATCCATTTCAAAGACAATTTTATCTTGGGTAGGGGGTGCCATGTGGTGGTGTATGCAAGTGACTGCATTTGAGAGTCCTTGTCTCCCTAATTTAACTGAGAGAATTCTGGAATCTTCCTTCACAGGATGGGTGTTCCAGGCACATGGAGAAACATAAAAGAGACTGCCTTCTCTGGAAAACAAGACCTGGAATGGAACACTCTAACAAAATTGCTTGCTTGACCTCGTCCTCTCCTTGGGGAGAAATAATATGTTGGAATGTCTGAGGAAAATTAAAGTGCCTTTCAAGAAAAGGTTGAATTTTTTTGAGAAAGTTTTCTTCCCTCTTTTCCTCAGAGACATTTCCCCTTTGGAAATGGAGAGCAATTATTTTTTATTCAACTTGTCTTTAATTTTTATCTCATGTGAAGAAAGAACAGTGATCACTCACAAAGAAGTTTTAATGACAGTAAAAATGGTTTCATGATTGATCATTTCATGCCGTGCATTCCCCTGGAGCGCCCACAGATCGCCAGCAAGGGGGAGCCTCTCTCAGCGTGAGCCAGGGGCAGGCCTCAAGGGCGCAGTGAGGGTGGGAGGGGGGTGATTCCTTGAACAAAAAACACAGGAACAAAAGGCCACAATTAGAGATGAGGAGAAATAAAGATTCAGAATGTGAAATATTTGAGCACTTCTAAATGGACTTTCAACTTTTTAACTCTCCTATCATTTCTCAAATCCTGATTTTTAATGAGGAACACCACAGATAAAGAGATACCCAAAAATCTGAATGAACAATCAGGAGAGTCCTTAAAAATCAGAGGCATTTGTAGAAAGCTACATACATCTGTAATCCAACCTCGTACTTAACACAATGTTGAACTGTAAGAAGAGAATTGTTCTTTGTCTCACTGAGCAAAGTTTCTTGTTAAGTTAGACTAATGCAATATTTATTTCATTTCAATTATGATTTCTCAGTATGGTTTTCTTTGCGATAGTGTCCAAGAGAGAATGTAGCATCATCTAAAGTCCTGGAAGTTTTACTTTCTTTCCATGGATTTTCAGATGCCCATAAGGGATTTCTTTTTCCTTCTCACTATTTCGCTCAGCATCATCCCTTCCAGCTCCATCCATGTTGGTGCAAATGGCACGAGTTCATCCTTTTGGATCATTGAGTAGTATTCCATTGTGTATACAGACCACATCTTCTTGATCCATTCTAAATATATATTTTATCTAGAAGGCCCACGTAGGCAGGGGATGCTGTGAGGTGATACGTGCAAGTGACTGCAACTGAGTGTCCTTGTCTCTTTATTTGGCTGAGAGAATTCTGGAATCTTCCTTTGCCATGTTTAATGCATACTCCCAACCTCCCAAGAAAATATCCACAAAGTAAACAAAAAGCCTAGAGTGTCTACAACACCAAAGAGTTGGGGCCAGGGAAAGACAGATCCAAAGACAGGGAAATAGATCCTTGCTGCATCATGAACATTGGTTTAGAAACACATACATACTCTCTGAATCAAAAGAGGACAGGTAATTTCAAAAGAAGGTGAGAGATTAACTCCTTTACTATTTCCAGCAAAACTCTAACTCCAGGGTTGAACTGAGAAAATCACCTATTCTGCCTTCCACAATTCACAGGGCCCCAAACACACCTCTATCTGCTCGTCTGTCCCCAGCCACTTGAAGGCATCAAAACTCAATACCTGACATGGCCTGGCAGAAAGCAGAGAGGTTGAGGAGGGATGTGGTTGCCGATGGAGCTGCAGTTGTCACAAGAATAGCACCAGAATAGCACCAGAGACTGCTGGGAATCAAGGAAGGTGTTGGGGAAAGAGTAATTTTCACTTTAGACACTACTTAAGAGGTTGAAAATGATCTTACAACGTTGAAATCAATTTGTAAAAGAGACAAAAATAGCATTTATGTCAGCAAGCATACACACACATGCACGCACACTCCCTTGCACGCAGACACACCCCTCTTCCAACCAGATCATTATTGCAGATAAAGGGCAAAGTCTCAAATAAGGAAGCCTGAGACATGATATTGGAGTGTTTGGAAATACAAAGGCTCAAAGAAACAGGACAAGCATCAGAGTTCAGTGCTTAGAAATGATTTAAAACATCCCTCTAATCTAAACTGATCAAAATTAAATCCTGCACATTGTGGGGATTTCAGTACTTAGCCTTAAATAATTGTTCAGTAACTCACTTTGGCTACCTCAACAGGAGTTTCCCAAAAGTGACAAATTGGCCTTACCAATTAGTTTCCCATTTGGCATCTCTTGCTCATCTCAAGAGAGGAATGTGATAATGACATTTCTTGAAAGACTACAATAAAGAGAAGACATTAACATAGCTCAGACAGCCTGCCTGGAACATTCTCTAAGGCCAACAGGAAGTCATGTGAATTTATTATACTGCTGAGTTCGCAAACATGAGAGAGGTCAGGGAAACGTCTTGTTCAATGAACGCCTTCACTTCTCTGAGAGCAACGTATTTCTACATGGCCAAACAAACCCTCAGACTTGAGAAAGAGGGCCTTGCCTGGCATCTTGCGTGGCAGGCAGGTATCAAGAAAGGCAAAGGAAGTGTGCACCCGCAGTTAGAGTTTCAAGCATCCTGCATTTCTGACTATGTGCTCTGAATATACAAGGCTTAAGGGCCTCCCTGGTGGTGCAAAGGGTTGAGCGCTGTACTGTGCAGCTTCTGCAGCCACTGCAGTGTGAGTTCAATCCCCGGCCAGGGAAGGACCCACATGGCACAGCAGACCTCTTCTGCCTTGCCCACTGCTCCCTTCAGTAGTGTATTTCAGTCCATCTGCCTGTTCTGCTCCCCACACTGTCTCTGGTGAATCCTCTCACCCTGCCTGACCTCTGACCTGCACCCCTAAGATGTGTTTACATTGTTACATGTCCAGAAACTTCCTGCTAGAAAAGACTTGATGCTGATGGAAAATTGTATCAAACTAATTTTAACCAAGATTTATGAACCCCTGTAGGAATTCAAGAGAATGTATTCTACAGATTCCAGGAACACAGTATAGAGATGCAGTTTCATAAACTTCCCACTGGCAACTCCAAAGAAAAAAAATAACCTAAATTGATCTTTGAGGATCTACCCATCATAATATTAGCCTTGGGAATATCGTCTCTGCTGTAACTCTGTTGACAAGCTTCTCTTGACTCCAGGTACTCCATGTTCTCATTTTCCTCCAACTCCAACAATGGCTACTTTCTCAATATTTTCCTTGTGGAATCTCTAAAGGTTAGTGCATCATGCACTTGAAGCTCTAGAACATTCTCTTCTCCAAGGAAGATTTTTTTCCCCCCAGCCCCATAACTTCAAATATTCTACACATGGAGGAGTCCTGAGCTCTCACCTGAGCTACAGGTGCACTGGCACTGGAGCAGGTTCTGCTGGTTTACCTATCTCAACACACCTCTAACAGCAGAAACCTGTGTCTCTTCACCAACAGGCTTCCTCTGATGAAGTTGCTCCACCTGCACACACTGCAGGTAGGAGGGTCTAAGAGCAGCTCCTCCAGGGACGGCCTTGCCGCAGGCTGAACTAACCGTGAGAGACATGTCGGCTCTAGGCTGCAGAAGTTTTCCAAGAGTAACTCGTCCCAGGTATAACTTGCTTGGTTCTGCTACTGCCTTCCCGTCCCTGCCTCACCTCCACCCACATCATCAATTCACACTAACCCCCCTCTGAGGACCTTTTTGGGAAATACAAACTAAGACAGGCTCCCCACCCATATATCTATCAAGCCCTCCCAGCCTGCTCCTCTCTTCATCTCTCTGATCTCACAAAACTGCACTGAGTTTCTTCAAACAAAAAGCTAAGAACCAGCTTTGCTTTTTCTTTTCCAATCCTGTCTTTTTCACATCCAATTCCTGTTTCTTGATCTACCTCCAAAATACGAACTTCATTCCTTCATTTTTCTCCCCTCATCCCAATCACACATCAGCTCTGGGATGGATGCCTCCATTTCACCTCCCTGCTCCAACACCCACCCAGGTTGGATTCTTCACAAAGTATCTGGAGTGACCTCATAGAGTCACTGCCTCACTGAAAACATTGCCACGTTTTCCCATCATACTTTGAGCTAATTTTAAACCGAAGGTTTGCAGGCCCTTCACAATCTAGGGCCTGTCCGTGCCTGCAATTCACCTCCCTACCCCCAGAGGTCACTGCAGTCCAGAATGCCTTCCTCTTCTCTGGGGATGCCCAACCCATGCCTAATTGAGGAGCCTGGGGTGAACGCTCCCTGCCCACAGGTGGTTCCAGGACCTTCGTCAAACAGCTCTGCTCAGGTGTCCCTTTTCAGAAAGTCGGGTCTCAGAGATCAGGCCCAGCCCTCTCTGTTGCATGCCTGCAATCCTTATTTCTTGTTTCGTCCATCTTCCTTACCAGAATGCCAGCCTTGGGCGCGGTATCCTCGGCCTCTCGAACGACGCCAGGCACACGGCAGATGCTCAGAAATTCTTTGATGAGTACAAACCACATGCAAAGACCGTGTTAGGGGCTTGACAGCTTCGAGGAAAGCCTTGCTATCGACGTTGCCCACTCTGACCTTCAATTTCCCATCTATAAAGTGACTTGCCGAAGATCACTCAGCTAATTAGTGGCGATAACTGCCTACTCAGGGATGCTGAGGAGCTAGGATCGAGA
Source organism: Galemys pyrenaicus (assembly GCA_019455555.1). Taxonomy (NCBI): domain Eukaryota; kingdom Metazoa; phylum Chordata; class Mammalia; order Eulipotyphla; family Talpidae; genus Galemys; species Galemys pyrenaicus. Next base: position 2,964,238 of record JAGFMF010012032.1, read on the forward strand.
ACTGGTGACTAATTGTTTCAGTTGAAACAGCGAAAGTCATGAACAACTGCCACATCCAGAAAGTCAAATAATTAGATCACCCGTTTGGCCCAGATTTCCCTCCTTCCTATATTCCTCTTCAAAGACACTAAATTTGAGGCCATCTCTACCTGGGTTTATAAAAAGGCACCTAGCCCAGAATTGTGAATGGAAGCGCTCTCATTTGAATCCTGAAAATGCAAACGTGTTGCCCTTATGCTAAAGAGATAAACTTAATCAGAGAGTTTGAAAATTAGATTTCATTGACCTAGCAGTTGCGGGATTTGTGACTGTTTTTATCAGAAGTCACACGGCAGAAGTTCTTTGTGGCTGAGACTATTTTTAGGACTCTTTCCATAGGTTAGGCTTACTGGATGGGGCCCAGTAGGAGACATATGTATTTTTATAAAATTCTGTATTGCTTTTAGCATGTTTTACTATGATAAATTATACATCTATCACACCTCAAAGCACATTCAGCACTTAGAATTGCAGGCACAGTCCCCACAAAGTCACTGTATTGTCCCCCACTTCAGAGGAGAATTACTTGAACTCAAAAGTGTTTGGATTTCTAATCAGAGTTTGGTGGCAGGCAATTCATTTTTGATTAGAGATGAACTTCTAGGCCAGAGCAATGTTGTACGGGAATGTGCAGGGATGAGAAAGAGGATCTCAAAAGAAGTGACATCAAAACTGAAAGGGGAAGCTTTTGAACAAATTTGTGGCACTTTTAACAAATTCGTAGCACTAATTTGCTTGGCTCTTACCCAGCAGGCATCCTTTTAATAAAAGTAAGAGAAGAAAAAATGAGGAAGAAGACTATGTCCCTCTAACGATGGGGTCTATTAGCGTTGGATGTGGAAGCTAAATCAGATATGTGAACACTGCAGACAACCCTTAGATAATTGTGTCCTGGCCCATGTAGTCCAGACACACAGGCCCTCAAGGAGAGGGACGGGAATCAGTGCATAAACACCCACACCTCCCTTCCTTTGGGGCTTTTTGGGGGGAGGCCTTCTGTTCACTTCTCCCAGGAGGTCCTGGGAGAACAGCCCCTTCACTACCCAAGCAACAACCTTAGGTCCACCTTCATCAGCGGGCTTTTCCTCCTTCCAGTTGTCATGTCCCTGTTGCCCTACTCCAGCTTTCTGGGAGCACCTACCCCCAAGCCATTGTCTCAGGTTTTCATGAAAATCTAATGAAGGTGCCATTTATTGGGGTATTGGCATTGGGACTTAAGATGATGACTTCTTCCCTTTTTATACTACTTTATTCCATCCAATCGCCAAAGAAATTTCACATACCTACTTCATTTGGGTCTCTCAAAATCCTTCTGGTTGTTAATGGAGTGAGGTTCACTTTTTCATCTGGTAGACTGAGGAAAGTGAACCTCAGAGGTAGAAGGAAGAGTAGTCACGAGAGGCAGTGACGGTGTGACCGCACATCCTTGCCAACACAGCCCTGGCAGCCACGGCACAGACCCCACCTGACAAACTTCATTGTCCTTGGATTGCCTCAACCCTATTCCCCCTTGTCTGTCAGACAGCCTGCCTGTCCTGCAAGAGTTTGTTTCAGATCCCTGGGCTCCAGGAAGGTGGCTTGAGCTCTTTTAGGGGAGGACCAAATGTTACTGCTCATGGGGTCGTGTTACTGGCAATTACATCCGTTCCTAGTCATTATTGTGTCTCTGTTCCTTGGAAGAAGAAAACGCTGAATCAACCATTGCCAAGTCATTCTTTCAGGGTATCTCTCACCCTGCTTGAGTGGACTGCTTGCCTCTCTTAATCTCCATGTTAGTCATTCTCATTTCTCTGTGCCTTGAACAGGTCCACAAACAAGCTGACACTCAGAAGCATTTCATGGGTGGGTGGATGGGTAGATGGGCAGGTGGATGGATGAGTGGATGGGTGGGAGGGTGGGTGGGTGGATGGATGGATGGATGGACAGATGGTTGGGCAATACTTCACTTTCCTAAAAATAATATAGTAATAAGCACAAGATAAACTGATTCAAGAGTCAACTTGAAGAAAACTCTGGATCAGGCCACAGATGAATCAAATCAAGTCCAAGCTTTTACTAGGTCATTGTTGGTTATTTTACTTCAACAGTTGAAGTCTACTATTAAATATACCAGAATAGTAGTTGTTGCCACATGCTGATTATTTTTTCATGGAAAGTATGTACTCACTGATGGTTGCATTATGTTTCTATGCCTTAGTTTTCTCAATCATAGTAACGGCAGCTTCCCGTAGCAGCACTGACTTGACAGCAGAGCTGCCAGTGTGTTGTCCATGTGACCGGTCCTGGACTTGTGCTATCTGCGGCCTATTTGGCAGTACTGGGCAGCCCTACATAGCACTAAGCATTCCATGTGTGTTATCCCATTAATTGTCCTCCAACACCTCTGAAAAATACAGAATTGTAGGTTCTATATTTCAAATAAAGGAATTGGCCCAGAGAGGGTAAGGGACTTACCCAGCATCACACAGCCATCAGCTGTGACCAACCCAGGGTTTGCAACCATCGAGTCTGGTGCCAGCGTCCCCAGTCGTAACCTCATACAATACTTTGCAGCATTATTTCAAAGTTACAACAAACTCATAGATTGGAAGGAAACACTTTTACAAAGAGCAAAGTCAGTAGATCTTTAAAAATCATTTTTGTTTGATGGGCAGCCCCTAAGGGTCAAAACCTGAGAGGTTTTATATAAATAACCTGGGAAAATTTCTAAGCCGTCTGTAAAAATTCATATTTTATAGCATGAACATAAACTACCGAAGAGAGAAATAAAAGTCAGCCATTATTGATGTTCTTTATCAATAATGATAAATATGGAATGTTCAGAGCAAAGGGGAGAAAAAGTTAGAATCTGTTGAATGCACAGTCATAGATATTCCTTCCTTTAAAAAAAATTTGGAGAATGTATTAGAAAAAGTCCTCAAAAGCATCAAGTCAGCCTCAGTGAACTCATAAGAGTGATGTATCCCCAGGTCCCAAGCTGGAAGCAACCAGTTTCCCTCCAAGTTGAACAGAGTGGTCTGAGATTCTTTTCCGAGGAGAACAAAGCATGAATTCTGAGTACAAAAAGCACATTTTTAAAAAAAGATTTATTTATTTATGCACACAAGAACTGGGTACAGGCCAGAGTCACGGGGGGTGAGAGGATTCACCAGAGAAAGAGTGGGGAACAGAATAGGCGGACTGACTGAAACACACTGCTGAGGGGAGCAGTGGGCGAGGCGGGAGAGGTCTGCTGCGCCATGTGGTGCCCTCCCTGGCCGGGGATCGAACTCGTGCCACTGTGCCATGGATGCTTCACAGCATTCCGCTGCGCCACCAGGGAGGCCCAAAAAAGCACATATTAGCATTCTGCATAGATGAGTTTAGAAAGGGGAGTAAAACTGATTTTGGTTGTTCTCCTAAACCCCACAGAAAATCCATCCACAGATCCATGTAGAAAGTTAGTCTCGTTGGCTAGTCTCCAACTTAAAGAGCCAAAGATTAAAAATACTGTCACACTTCGAGAGCCACAGATTTCAGAAAATGGGGCCATCCATTCAAATTGTTCAGCTAAATGATGCTTCCCACCTTCAGAGCCAAAAGTCCGTTTTTATTTTCATGTGTTTGGTATCAGTCTCTCAAATGTGTCCCCTTGTTCTCTGTCTTGATAATGAGAATATACAGAACAGCTCAGGGGTGATGTGGAGGCACCATCAGGAGTCTGTGATCATGTGTGAGATCGTGTCCTCAGTCACGTTATTATACTCCACTACCGTCGGCCCCTCAGGGAAGGCCCTGGATAGGTGCACTTCCACATGTCTGTCTGGAAGGCCCAACAGTCCTCCCTTTTTGCTGTCCTCTTCCTGCTAGGCTCTTTCTAACGTGCCAGTATATTTTAGGTGGGATAGGTAATCTACAGCCCATGCACCTAATCCAGCCCATCACTTGTTTTGTAAATAAAGTTTTATTGTCACGCGGCCACGCTCATTCTTTTCCACAGGTCTGTGACTGATTTCGCTCAGCGACAGGCCAAGATGAGTAGTTGTGACCAAGACTTCAGAGCCCAAAGTATCTACTATTCATTCACTCTGTCCAGGAAGAGTTTGCCAGCCCATATTATTATCTTTTTTTTAAAGATTTTATTTATGCACACAAGAGGTGGGGTACAGGCCAGAGGCGTGGGAGGTGAGAGAATTCACCAGAGACAGAGTGGGAAGCAGAACAGGCAGACTGACTGAAACACACTGCTGAGGGGAGCAGCGGGCAAGACAGGAGAGGTCTGCTGGGCTATGTGGGTCAGCTCCCTGGCCAGGGATCGAACTCATGCTGCAGAGGCTGCGGTTTGCTTCAGTGTGTTGCTTAACCAGGGAGGCCCCTGCCAGCCATTTTAGATTCATAATCTTTTGAAGCAATCTTGCCTTTTCCTTCTGGATCTAGAACTATGCTTTACAACTGTGTTCTGAGCAGCTGAGAACTCCGTCGCTTACACGGGTTTTCAGGTTTGTCCTGAATGGTAGGAAATGCTAAAACCTGCTCTTTACATAAAAGAACATTTTCCAGACTTTTAAAAGTGAGGACACTCCACTATCTAGTAAAAGATTAGAATGTTCTTAAAAACTGTACTTGTGTGAGATGCAGCCATATCCCTAGCCTTAAGCCATGTGGGTAAACATCACTGTCAGTCAGAATCTGATGCCTGGAGAAATTGAGCAGTCCCAACCCTCAAAGCACAGCTGGAGTCACTGACTTAAATAATAATAGGAAAATGAAATGCAAAAGAGAGAATTAAGAAGTCACCCAGTTAAAAAATAAAATTGTAAAGCACAACAACTGAATCCAGCTTCTCCTGAGAGGAGAACTGAACCAGAGACAGTATTTAAAAACTAACATGGCATTGTAACCCAGAGCAGATTTCCAGCCAGAGGAATTATAGCATATGGTATTTCACACACAAAAGGTAATTAAGAACTGCCTTGAAAAAGAGCATTTGTAGCCACCTCATCAGTGACCTAGCAGGCTGGTTTGTATCAGTTACTATTCATTACTGTCAGGGAGAACAAAACAGGGTATGATTAATGCAGTCCAGTGCAATGAATTGCAACAGAGGATGACACCTCAAAAATGAAGTTCAGGAAAAAAAAAAAAAACACCATCATTTACTAAGTCTGGAAATTCTATTTGCATTTATACAAATAGTGTGATTATAATTAGTACTATTATTAACCAAGTAATGAATATGTAAATACTACCTAATACTAGCCCATGTGCTGTGCGTGCATTATCTCGTGGAATTCTCAAAAAATTCAGTAAAAAACATGTTGATGTTATCTCTGACCTACAGGTGAGGAGACAGACTTCAAAGGGCAAATAAGTTGACCAGTTTGTAGGTGCCGGAAACAGGAGCCAAGTCAGGGATCTCCGGCCATGCCCTGAGGTCTATGCATGTCCACTCCTGCTTTGACCAGGGGTTCAGCTTTTGCAGCTGGACACACGTTCTGCTCCCTCCAGTCTAGGTCAATGCGTTCCAGTAGAAACATATGCAAGTCATCTATGAATGGTCCCTTTTCTATGTGATCACGTGCCCAAGAAATGGAAAGCAATAGGTGGGATTCATCTTAATATATATTCTCCTTAACCCAATATAGCTAATATATTATCAGTCCAACATATCATTAATACTTTGTTACATTCATACGACATCTAAATCCAATGCCCAGTGTACAGCACATCTCAATTTAGGAACTAAGATTTCATCAAAAAATACATGATCTGTATTCACTATTCATATCTCACAAAGTTTGAGGCTGAAAAAGTAGATTCCTATACCTAAGTTATTTCAAGTAGACTTAAGTTTCCAATACTTAAATTTACTATTAGTCTTTAAGTGTATTAAAATTAAGTTAATTAAAATTAAGTAAATTCAACATTCAGATCCTTTGCTACACAGTTGCTCCATTTCAAGGGTTCAGTCGCTACCTGTGACTGGTGGCCACTGTGTGTCGATAATACAGGTCTGTACTCAACCTTTAACATCCTAGATATTGATGCAAATTAAGCAAATGAAGGAGTAAAAAAAAAAAAAAGAAAAAAATGAGAAGCTCAGGATGAGATCCAAGTCTGATTTTGAATGTTCAAAATTGTCTGGCCTTGAAAGGGCAATTTAACTTCTCTAGATCTCGCTATGCAAAACAGGGCTTAAAAATAGTTTCTCTATCCCTTTACATTTCTGTTAGGGTAAATAAAGTGCTATCTTTGAGATAAGTCAAAATTTTCAATGCTATTTCAATGTAAGATCCTATGATGATGCTATCTATGTTTTATGCCGAGGAACTCCAATTTTATCTGAGACTACAGATTTGTGTCAGCCCAAGTAAGATCTGTATAAATGGTCATTTGGGTTCAGAAAGAACTAGAATTACAAAAATCGCAATTTGGATTTTTATAGATCTCTAGATTATTATTACTTCAGTATGCTGGGGCTGTAACAACGTAGAGCCTCAATAAACACTGTTAATTTCATGGTAAGTAATGGAATGAATGAATATATATCTGAATCAAACTGCATGGATTCCTTACCAGGACTATCCTAATTAGGTTACCTAGCAGACTAAATGTGTATCTAAATGCTTGCATTGTCCTTGTCAGACACGTAAGTCTAGTTAGATGGCAATTTTTGAATGGCCCTTTCCACTATGGCGGCACATAAACACTTCCAGGGCTGTCATTATTGGGGTTGACACATAGCTTCACCGGGGCTACCACGATTGGAGGTAGGCACAGTCCAATCATCAGAAACATTAAGTACTTCCTTCTCAGAGCAGAAGCTGGCAAAATGTGTACCATGATAGAGTAATAGGCATCAGCTAAACCAACAACAATGACAAAAGTGGTACTATGGCCAAGCAAATTAAATTTAAGTCTTGGCAAAACAGAGACAACCAAGTTTCTTAACTTCAGAAATTCAGAGAGTTTTAAATGTGCTAAAGAGCACTGAAAGAATCCAGTCTAAGAATATGTCAAATTCATTTGACCATAGACGCACTTTTTCTGAAAGTAACCTTAAAGGACTATTAACCTGAAAATTCTATAGCAAGAAATATTGTTACAGAGAAAAAGGAATGCATAGAATGGAAAAAAAATGACTAAAATCTTATGAGCACAAACTGGTGGTATCAAAACAGAGACCCCCGGGGTTCCCTCCTGTTGGGAGTTGACCTGTGCCTTCAAGCACAGCTGAGTTCTGCAAATGAAATATGGCCACCAGGATTCAGTTCCGCTCCATGTTTCAGCATCTCCACCCACTGTGTGGGCTTCATTCCCAGATTTATAGGGTGGTCTGGCCACGCCAGGATCACATCCTGTTGGGTTCGAGCCCAGGGATGTGAGGTCCCCTTCTCACTTGCTCAAGCAAAATCCCCAGGGTTTCTCTGGTTGAGTCTGATTGACCTGCCAGGTGTGTGTGCACCCCGTGCACCCCTCACCTAATCACTGGTGCCCTGAGGACCAAAATTCTCTGAGTGGAGAGACCAATTCAGATCCTCTACCACTGCACTCAGTATAGAAGTCACACTTGCCAAAGTATTGAGAGATGATGAAAGACAGAGCGAATCTGTAGGGGCAAATTGGGGTGCTTTTATAAGAATAAAGGGAAAGTGGATTTGGGGAGGCTGAAATGACAAAATTCCCCAGGACAAAGATTAATGTCCCTGGATTTTCCAGAATGCAAGTGGCTTTCTGACTGGTTTGGGTAATTTCCCCTCATATTAACAGCTGATTTAAAAACCTAAACTTACACAGCATCCGTGGAGGTCGGGGTTCGAGATCTGTTCAAACCTGAGCCAACTAACAAACCTCATCCCTTGGGAGTTTTTTCCCTTTGTCATTTCTGTGGTTCTAGTCTATCAAACTGGACAGCCAGAACCATCCATCCCACAGTTTCCTTGTAAATGTGAATCCCTGTTCCTCACAATCAAATAATAATTAATCTTACAAAGAATCAAGGAAGTGCCATCTCCTTGACAAGTCCCAAGGCTGTCTCCCTCTCCCGTGAATGACAGGAGGCTGATTCCACACTGTCTCTCTATTCACTATCATACATTTTAGCATAGCAGTGAGAAAGCCATTAAAAAATAATGGGTTATTATGGTCTTAGTCTGCATAAAAGTTAAATATCCATCTGCCATAACAGAAAACCCCAAAGCTGGGCCTCCCTGGTGGCGCAGCAGGTTGAGCGCCACACTGTGAAGCATCCGTGGTACAGCAGTGAAAGTTCAATCCCCAGCCAGGGAGGGGACCCACATGGTGCAGCAGACCTCTCCTGCCTCCCCGCTGCTCCCCTCAGCAATGCACTTCAGTGGATCTGCCTGTTCTGCTCCCTGCTCTGTCTCTGGTGGGTCCTCTTACCTCCCACTACTCTGGTCTGTACCCCAGCTCTTGTATGATAAATAAATATATCCTTAAAAAAATAAAAATAAAGGCTTTCTCTTAAAAAAAGAAACCCCCAAAGCTGTGCTGCCCAAAACAGTGACTACTCTATGGGGCACCCAGAGCATGGCTAGTGAGGATGGAGAAATGATGTCGATGCAAAATGTGCAGTAGCTTGCAAAGGCTGCATACTAAGATGTAGAATAGCTCCTTAATAATGTTTACATTGATTACGTGTAGAAGTGATAGTGATAGGGATATATTGCGGTGAAATGAACTATGTTTTTAAAATTAATTTCAGGGCAGAAGAGCTAAATAGGCACCTGTCCAAAGATGTGCAAATGACCAACAGGCATATGAAAAGGTGTTCAATATCACTAATGATCAGGGAAATGTAAATCAAAACCACAGTGAGATAACACTTTGCACCTGTGAGAACAGCCTATATATATATAAAAAAAAAAACCCATAATCAATAATGCTGGCGAGGTTGTGGAGAAAAAGAAACCCTCTTACACTAATGGTGGGAATGCACACTGGTCCAGCCCCTGTGGGAAAAGAGTGAAGATTCCTCAAAAGACTAAAAGTGAATTTACCTTATAACCCAGCAATTCCACTCCTAGGTATCTGTCCAAAGAGCATAAAACAGTAATTCAGAAGGAAACAGTAATTTAAAATCCTATGTTTCTAGCATTATTTACAATAGCCAAGATATGGAAATACCCTAAATGCCCCAGAACATAGGACTGGATCAAAAACATGCTGTACGCATACTCATTGAAATACTACTCAGCAGTCAAAAAGGTAAACCCATGCCATTTGCAGCAACCTGGATGGAGCTAGAAGGGGTTATCCTATATGAAGTGAGACAGAAGAAAACAGATAAATACAAGATGGCATCACTTACATGTGTAATCTAAAGAAACCAAGCATAGGATCAGACAAAAGTAAACTGTAAGACTGGCCCTTGGAAGCAGACCATGGATCTGAAACATTCAGGAGAGGAGAGGAAGAGAGAGAAGAAGCTTGGAGAACAGGGAGGGGGAGAGCTCAGTGGAGGTTGGTGGAGGACTGTGGAACTTTGGAGCTAGGAAAACTACGGTAACCGCACCTGAGGGGAGAAATCCTATTTTGTAAAAAATAAACAAGGGTGTTTTTAAAATAAGTTTTTAAAAAGGGAAAAAGATAAAATTAATTTTACCTATTTCTTTTTACTTTTTTAACTGTGGCTACTAGGAAACCGAAACTGAATTTGTAGCTTCATCCTATTTCTGTTAGATAGCACTGCTCAAGGTCATGTCTAAGTGTGACTGATACAGAAATAACAGTACAGGTACTTTGTAGGTATGTCGGTAAATACTAGAAGAAATGGGTAAAAGAATTTAATGTGAGCGCCCGTGGGAATGAGGAATGAAATTTTCACGTTAAGCCTTTTCAGTACAATCTAAATTATCTCCAACTATATTTGTTCATCACTTTGATATTTTATTATCTAGGCTGCAGCAAAATAATTATTTCAGGTGAACTTGACTGAGATATTTTAGAGATGGACTTGTTTATGATGGTTTCGGTTTTTTCCAACTCAGATCTATGCTTCTTAACCAGGAAGTAACCTCTGGAGCTTTAATAAAAATACCTAAGTCCAGGAACCAGCCTAGATCTTTCAAGCGTATTACTTCTTTCCCAGGGATTCAAGGTGATTCTGTCTCTCACATCTCGTTAAGAAGCTCTGGGACCTTCTGCTAAGTGTTGTAATATAGCCAAAACGACTTATTGAGGAAAATCTTGGCCCAAACTATTTTATTTCAAGATTTATTTATTTATGCATGTAAGAACTGGGGTACAAACCAGAGGTCCAAGGGTAAGTGGAGTCACCAGAGACAGAGCGGGGAGCAAAACAGGTGGATCTTCTGAAATCCACTGCTGAGAGGAGCAGCGGAGAGACAGGAGAGGTCTGCTGCGCCATGTGAGTCAGCTCCCTGGCTGGGGATCGAAACCATGCTGTAGTGGCTGCAGACAGCTTCATAGTGCTGCGCCTTAACCCCTTGTGCCTGGCGGGGACGACCAGCCCAAACTATTGATTGAGGAATATACAGATATTCTCGGGGTGACAGCGCCTTGGGATGGAGCCATCTTAAAATCAGGAGCTTCCTTATTATTAGGTTCCTCAAGTCCCCCCTCAATAATATGTGGCTGCTAAATATATTGTGACTTAGTACTTGTTTCCACAGAATAGTTTCAAAGAGGGTATTTGAGCAAGTGTTACCTTAAAGGCACAACCACCCAGCACATACCTCAAGCCCAAATCAGGGAACTAATTATGAAAGCTGGGAGATACAGTGCCTAGCCCTTTCTCTCCAGCAGCGCTTCTCCTAATATGGTCCAGACAGCAGTCTTCACTGGAAGCAGCTGGGGACATGTTTTCCTACCCCCTTTGAAATTTAGTAGATCACATGACTTGCTCTGCCCAATGAAATGGGCCTTGGAACTAACTTACCTGCCTTCTAGGTAGGCACTACAGAAGCCAATAAAGCGATTTTGCCCCCAATTAATTTTCTGCCTGGGCAAGTCTGCAAACCTGCAGATGGCACCTCCCTCAGCCTGGACGCCCCAGGGCATGGCCATAGAGCAGAGTCACCTCCACCCCCCACTCCCTTCCTCCCACTTCCCCTGCCGACCTGCAATGTTTATGTAGCATGAGCAAGAAATACATCTGCATTGTTAAACCCTGGAGATTTTGGAGCTGGTTGTTACCACAGCATAGCCTGACTTATCCTCACCTATGGAGGGCGCTGGGGAGCTTGGCAACTTCACCTTTTAACAAACCTCTTGAGCAAATCTTTTGCACAGCCGAGTTTGAGGAGCACTGAGTTGGTGTGCTGGCATGTCTTCTCAGCTTAGGCAAGAGCCAAAGAGAATTGCATATCTAAATTGCATGTTTGGCCCCTGCAGAAATGCTTGTGCCCTGGTGCTATGCCCTAGGCCTTCAGGGAGGTGCAAGGTAAGGAAAACCCCAACTAATTGTGTTCCTTGAGGATCTTGTTGGAGTCTTCTCCTTCAGTTATAGTATCCTCTCAGTTAAGACCCAGAGGGGCAAAGCCTCTCTAGTGTCAATATGAAGCTGTTTGGCTTGTCCTGAGTCATTAATGTGCTTCCAATCTAGTGGCTACTGGGAATTATGGCATTAATCCTACAAGAAGCCTCCAAGCTACACGCAGTGGCCTCTTCCAGCGTGTGCCAGACTTCACGGCCTTCTTTGTGTGGGTCAGTCTCCTGCCTTCATTTTATTCTTCTGAACTGATTTCCCCCTTTCCACCAATTTCTGACTTATTTTATTTTGAATTATGTATTTTCACCAGCTGCCTTAATTCTTTGCAGGAGAAAGGTAGGACATGAATAAAAATATATATGACATGCAAGCGTGCATGCATAAATAACAAGCTCTTATTTCCTGAGCTACAATAATGAACCTCGACTAGTTTTTTAATGATGCAAGGAAAAGAGGAAAGAAAAGACAGGGAAGCGTGGGGAGGGAGCAGGGGGCAGGATGGAAGGCCAGAAACACTCCGTGGTGTTCGAATTCTGGATCCTAGTTAATAGGCAGCAGAGGAAGGCAACTTTATCTTCAAGATAAATGTTATAAATTGCACATAATGAAATAAGGTCTTATTTTCCCACCTTTTGGTTTCTTATTTTTAAGATATACAGTCCTGTGTCAACCAAAATATCTAGACTTATAGCACACAATTCTATTCAGCTTGTAGAACAAATGCACTGGCACAGTCGATTTTTATTTTAATTATTTGTATAGAGTGGAAGGGAATGGCTTGATTTATTACTGAGTTGGACTCCAATGGCAATATTATTATAGTTGCAACAGATGAATAAACCAATATATTTCTTAAAGCCATAAAACAACCAGCTACATGTCAGGGAAAATTGTTCTCCCAAACAACTGCAAAAAATAAAGTAAAAAATCAAGGGAAATAGTGCCCTCCTTAGCCCCCCAAAGCCATTCCAAAGAAAACAGAGCTCCTGCAGACCAGGAAAAACTCATTTCGACAAACTTACTTTCCATCTACCCACCAAAATTAAAAGTCCACTGAAATAATTTATAATATTGTCTCTGGCATGGATGTGTTTATTCCATTTGAATCTGCTTTAAAAAGGAAAGAAAGAAATGGGTCACCACAGAAGATCATTGTTCTCCCATAACCCAAAGTTTGATGTGCTGATGCAGCCTTTGGCAGCCAGAGACAGGATTAAGTTGATCAGAACTACGTGCTATGGTGACATTTTAATGCCTGATCAGAACAGAACTGTTCTTTGCAATTTGCTTTGAAGGAGGAATGAAGAGGGAGGGGGAAGAAATGGGAAGGTGGCTTTTACATCCCATCTTTGCTTATCTGCGGCACGCATGCCATCCGACGTCATCTGGGGACGAGGAGAAGGGGCTGCGGAAGGTGGGTGAGTCAAGTGCAGCACTGTCTGCCTCTCCTGGAGCGCCGCTCGATTAGGTGAACTCAGTCTGTGCTGACTGCCAGGCTGCAGGCTAACCAGAGCTTCTGGAAGCTCTGTGATGCACCGAGGTGCTGATGTCAATTTTCTGGTGTTTTCCATTTCTATCTATTTCAAAGAATGCCTCTAGGTCAGCCACACGCCTCAAAACATGTAGCGCGATGCTGTGAGTGTGAGATGTGTGTTTTGCAGACCTCTCTGAGCCACACTCGTGTCATCTGTCGAGTGGGGAGATGAATGCCTACGGTTGTTGAAGGGAACGAACAGAACGCGACCACAGTGCCTGGCTCATAGTATGAACAGCGGAAGCAACTCCCAGGTGTTCCTTCCCATAAATGCCATCATTTTTCAAAAGTACGTGCTGCTTGTTATGCCAATGGCCAGTTCCAAGTTCTCTCATCAGGTCTGGTAATTGTTGGTAAGGGAATTCTCTACAGGTACTTGTAGTTTCTTGGAATGTCCCATGAAGAGTATGCCCTTCCAAGTGAGTTCGATAGCATTGTAATTCAAAGAAGATAGAGCACTTGGCTAGGAATGATGGAATGCCAATGTTATGGACCTACAAATACTTGATTACCAGGAGGTCCAGAGCCATCAAGGCTTATTCTCTTCTGGGTAGCAAATTTAGAAATAATAGCAATAACAACAACTGCATCACCATTTCTAGCATCTATGGGACACCCACCATGTGCAGGACGCTGTACGAAGCCCTTCCCATGTAACAGCTCATCTAGACACCCAACAGCAGCTACTAGCTGCACCTCTATTTTACAGATGAAGAAACTGGCTCAGAGGGGTTAGGCAAATCGCCTAACTAGAAATTGACTGAACAAGAATTCAAACCCAAGTCAGTCTGATGCCACAGTCCAAGGTTTTAAATGGTCTTTGGTGAAAATCCAAGATGGCAGTCACACACATTCGAATCCTTCCCCTTTTGGGCCCTTTTTGCCCCTGAGAGTGGTGGGGAGTCCATGCAGTGGGTCTCCCCCATCACGTTGGCCCAATTCCTCCTTAAGGAGCCTGTTCTAAAGGCACTGTCTTTAGGAAAAGGGAAGATCGAATGGTGGGAACTCCTGACACTTGAGGAACAGGTGCTCTTCTGCATTGCCCAAAATCCAGAACACACAGTTCAAGCACTGTAGTGATTAGCAATTTTCTAAAAAATTGGCCTCTGCTCTATAGGAGTTCCTTGTCAAAGCAAATGCATAAATGAAAGAGTGCCCCATTCACAAGTGCCCCTCACCCCGAATTAGAGGGAAACGTATTACAAGGATCAGAGTGAAGAGGACCTTTTGTTCCGAGTGCCAGTCTTCCTTCAAGACATATAATTAATTTCATAGCTAGAAAACTGCCATCCGGTCCATCTGAAGACCTTGTCTCTAGCTCAAACTAGACTCATGCATGGGTTAATCAAAAGATCAAAAATAGATGATTTAAACCTCTCTCCTCTGAGAAAGAATAGGCATATTTATTTATTCCTTATTCAAAAAAAAATTCATTTCTAGGTCTAAAAGAATTCATAGTTTCTTTAGGTCATTGTTCTGATTTGGAGCTATTCATCATGGAGCGATAACACACTGATGTGTGTTACACTAATACATCCTTACATTGGTAATACTCTAATGATTTGGCAGGCTCCTAAATCACCAAAGAGTTGTCACTCCCGTGATGTGTTACTCAGAGATACGGCTCTGATCGGAGGGCGGCATCCAGGAACTCAACAATGGGAGAATTATATTTTTTGACTTCAGAATTTCTTGACTATAAATAACAACTGCTTTCATAGAAAATAGAGGCTTAGCCTGAAATCAAGAGAAGCAGGAAAATTCCTTCTATTTTTTAATACCCCCGAGATGCAAAGATAAGCAAATAGATTAGTGGAAGGCTTGGTTGTTGGTAGAGGAGGTCACTGATAAGAAAATGGTTTCTGAAGTATCAGTGGGGGCTCCTGGATCTGGTCCTGAAACGTAATCAGTCGGGTGTTTATGGATCTGCTTATCACTGATATGAATTTCATCAGTGCCCTAAAATAAACAGAGCTGAAACCTGAGTAAAGAGAAAAATGACAGAGTGGAGAGAAAGGTACCCTCTTCAAGACTGTTGGCAGGAGAATAAATTGATATAACCTTGAGGGCAATTTGGCAAATTTATCAAAATTTAAAGCATGCATACTCTGGGTCCAGCAATTTCATTTTTAAAAATCCATCCTGCAGACACTCTCACGTGCACAGAAGGATGTATGTGCATAAGAACTTTCACTGCAGCAATTGTGGGGAAAAAATGGAAACCACCTAATTATCCATCAGTAGTGGAGTACTTAAGTACATCAGTGAGTATTCATACTATGAAGTTTATGTGACCATTAAAAATTATGGATCGATGGCTTTGAAAGTGTTACAGTGAATTGTAGAGCTATCTTCTTTGTATAGCAGAATCACTTGGGGGAGCTAATAACACAGGGACCCAAACTCACTGAAGCAGAATAAGGTCTGGGTCTGTCTTTTCAAGTCCCTCAAGTGGTGATGAGATATGCTAAAGTCTAATATCTGAGAGTCACTTTTCTAGAATCCCTAGGAGAGGCAACAGAGACTCTGGATTATCACCCTAGTTTCATCCAGAATAGCTTCATTCTCTCTGTGTGTGTGTGTGTGTGTGAGAGAGAGAGAGAGAGAGAGAGAGAATTCTGCCAATTGCTTCTGTACAAAGCTGAACTGCTTTCAACTAGCTTGAAAACAACCAACGTGTGGAAAGGTAACTAATATTTTAGTTTTTACATGGGTTTTCATCACTATCCAAAAGTAGAACATTCCTATTTGATATGATTTGGTAGGGTATTTCTGCACCTGGGAATACTATTGCCATTGATATATATGGAAAAATGTTTGAGCATTCCAAGATGCAAAACATAACCTATCAAACCATACTAAATAGAACAGTCTACTTTCAATAACGGGGGGAACCTACCTGTAAGTGTGTTTTACAGTCCTTCTCATTTAACTCATACACCACACCAGTAGGTCATATTATCTCTCATTAGTAAGTTGAAGCATAAAGAAGGTAAATAAATTCCTCGAAAGCAACACAGGTAGGAATTCTGGAGCTGGAATGTAGACCCAGGCAGTGTCATTTCAGAGCCCAAGTGCTTTGCTTTATCAAACTACGATGTAAACTCACATCTTTTTTCTGACTTGGACGGAGGTTCTCAAATATATCCCTTTCTTATGAGCAAATTAATAAATAACATGTGATATTGGCTCCTATTTTATTATATCTTCATAGCAAAATGGATGTATTACTTTTATAAACCAAAGAAAGGCTTATCCAAGACAATAAAAAACACAGGTAAGTCAGTTGAACAAATGTGTTCCAAAGTTTTGTGCTGTTTTTAAGTTTATTTATGCATATAAGAGCTGGGGTGCAGGCCAGCTGTGCAGGGGGTGAAAGAATTCACCAGAGACAGAGAGGGGAGCAGAACAGGCAGATGGACTGAAGTACACTGCCAAGGAGAGCAGTGGGCAAGACAGGAGAGGTCTGCTGCTGTGCCATGTGGGTCCCCTCCCTGGCTGGGGATCAAACTCACACTGAAGTGGCTGCAGATGCTTCATAGTGTTGCGGCTTAACCCTTTGCCCCACCAGGGAGGCCCCTGTTCCAAAGTTTTGAATATTCTGTTGTTCAAGGCACAATCATGCCCCTTCTGTGAGTCATGTATGGGTGGCCCTTTGGGAGGATGTATGTTCTGGATACATTTATATGTAACCAGCCTAAGATGGTTGTGTTGGGTATTGGGGTGGGGATGCTGTGTCAGTTCCATGCGGCCAAGGACCCCCCTCTATCTTGCTTCCCCAATGGCAGGCATGTAATTAGATGATCCATAAATGATTATTGAATGAATGGATCCAGTAATATTGAATAATTATTGAATAAGTGATTATTACAAAGATAGAATTTTTCCTGGAAAGATCTGTGTCCATATCACAAGACTTTTGTTTTGCATTTTAAAACAAAATCGAGACGGTCTAGATATTTTCCACCTGCGCTCTGCCCCCACACATTCCTGCCCACCCTGTTATCAATGTTCTTCACCAGTGTTAGGGTTCAGTCTTGGTGCTGTACATGCTATGGGGCTGGAAAAAGAGTAAAACGATACGTATCCATCATCTTAATATTATACAGAGTATTTTCAATGCCCTCAAATTCTCTGTGGTTTATTTGCCCCTCCCTGCTCTCTAAACTCAGACATTGCCCTTTTTCCTGTTTATCTAGTTTTACTTTTTCCAGAATATCAGATAGTTAGAATGTACAGTAGGTAGCCTTTCAGAAAGGTTTCTTTCACCTAAAAGTATGCATTAAATTTCCTCCAAGTGTTTTCAGGTTTAAGGACTTTCTTTTCACATTGAAGACTACTCCATTGTCTGGATGTATCAGGATTTATCACGCACCTACTTGAGGGCATCTCGGTCAATTCCAGGGTTTGACAAGTATGAATATAGCTGTGATAAACACTGTGTTCAGGTGTTTGTGTGGACATAGTTTTTTACTGCTTTGGGTAAATACTAAAGAGCATGATTGCTGGATCATATGGTGAGAGTATATTTAGCAGTGTATGGAACTGCCAAAATGTCCTTCAAGGTGACTGTACCACCATTTTTTATTTTTTGCATCCTACCAGTAATGAATAAGCGATTCTGTTATCTCCTTGCTCACCAGCATTTGACCCAGCTTTTGGCCTTTCTCAGAGGTCTTGGGTGGTATCTCACTGTTCTTATAATTTGCATTTCCCAGAGGACCTGAGATGTGGAACATCTCCTCAGAAGCTGATTTTCCATCCGTGTATCTTCTTTGGTGTATACTTGATATAGTCTTTTGTCCATTTTCTCATAAGACTGTGTTCTTGTTGTCGGGTTTTAAGAATACTTTTATATATTTGGGGATACTAGTCTTTTATCAGATGTGTCTTTTGCAAATATTTTCTCTCAGTCTATGGGTTGTCTTTTTATTTTCTTAGTGTCTTTCTCATAGCAGCTGGCAAAAATTTTCTATGACAAGTTCGACATAGGCATGATTAAAGTTTTCTCGCCTTTGTTTAAATCATCTAATCTAGATAAGTCAACCTAATGGCTATTTTTAGAACCTACAGCTAGGATGGAATTGGACTCACGAGCCAAGGGAGAGGTGACACAAAAGATGTAGCAGATGGTTCTCCTATCTCTGTGGCACTTACAAGTTCTCACTAGCATGAAGAAAGATGCATTTAAAGAATCATAAAATGACACAAGAGATTACAAATCACATGTTAGAATAAATGGTGTAGGCTGAGTTAAAAGAAAGGGAAGAAGGCCAGAATGATCTAAAATGCCCCCCTCCCCCAGCCTCCCCAGTACCACAGCAGGTTGAGGCTGCACTGTGAAACACCCACCGCACAGCAGCACGAGTTCGATTCCCGGCCAGGGAGGGGACCCATATGGCGCTGCAGACCTCTCCTGCCTCGTCGGCTGCTCCCTCAGCAGTTTATCTCCGTCGATCCGTCTGTTCTGCTCCCTACTCTGACTCTGGTGAGTCCTCTCACCTCTCACACCTCTGGCCTGTACCCCAGCTCTTGGATGCATAAATAAATCTTTTTTAAAAAATGACTTATTTATGCATCCAAGAGCTGGGGTACAGGCCAGAGTCCAGGGAGGTGAGAGGATTCACCAGAGACAGAGTGGGGAACAGACAGGCAGATGGACTGAGACACACTGCTGAGGGGAGCAGCAAGTGAGGCAGGAGAGGTCTGCTGTTCCATGTGAGTCAGCTCCCCCGCTGGGGGCAGGGATCGAACTCGGGCGGCAGTGGCTGCGGTTTGCTTCATAGTGCGGTGCTTAACCCACTGCACCACCAGGGAAGCCCAAATAAATCATTTTTAAACAATAAAGTAAAATGTCCCCCAAAAGACATAGGGTCTTGATTGGGCTCTGTAAAAATAATTTGCATAGGCCAAGAACTTAAGTAGATTTTCCATCGACAGTAGCTGGAGCAGAGATTCTCAACTACTGTCACAGTACTAATGACTCATCAGTCTGGGGTAGGGACACCACTAAATTTTTACCCAATGGGACAGTTTTTTGAATGGGGGCACACCTGAAAACACAGACAGGTGTAGCAGCCTCTGTGTGGTAGATGGTGCCATCGAGCAGGCGGGAAAGCATAAAGAATGGCCTGGCTTGCTGTGTACAAGAGCAAAGGGTGAGCTCAAGTGAGCATAAGCTTTTGAGTTATTAAGGAGAACAGCCAAGGTAGTAGACAGCCCACAGCGGGCCAGCGGAAGGGTGACCACTAAGTGCTTTGCAAACACTGGGAGACATTGTTACACTGTGCTAATGACTGCATTGTAATTATTCCTAATTTGTTTAAATGTTCTTTTCATCTCCTAATCACTCCATGAGGGCTGCCAAATTTCTCATTTTCAAAAGTGGGCCATGCATCCACCGAGTCTGGGAACACCGATTTGCATCCTCTCCCACTCCCCTCTCTGTTTCTTATCAGCATTTGGGCCCTAGGACACAGCGTTTTCATAATACTAAGCCAAAGCATTTGTGGACTCTGGAATCTTGTGACTACCTAGAATTGTTTAAGTCAAGAAGATCATTTTCTAAAATAGCTTGTTATTTTGAACTAGTTTATGACTCACCAGAAGTTGCAAACACAGTGTAGTTTTCTCATGTACACTTCGTCCCATCTCTTCCTGTGATTATATTTTGTCTAACCATAGTATGCTGTCAAAACAAGAAAACTGACTTTGGTCCAACACAATTGACCCAGATCATACTGTTCATTTTTTATGTTATTTTCCAATGATATAGGTAGTCTGCAGCATATGAGGCAGAAGGTTTTATGAAATAAATGGACTATATTTTGAGTGTTTAACTTTGAAAAATGAGAGGCATGTAAGTCCGTCAGCAAAAAGTTTAGGTATCTGCAAGGAAGAAAGTGATGCTTCATTAAGCATCTAGGTACTGGACTAGTGATTCAGAGGTTCCAGTCTCAGTCCAGAGGGAACCACAAACCAAGGCACGCGCACTGGCATCATAGCAGAAAACACACTGACACTGCTTTAAAAAGCACCAGGAGCAGCAGGAAAAACACCTACCCTGGGTTCAGGAAGCCATGGACAGTTTCCTGGAAGAAACTGAAAGTAGAATTATACATGAGCTGGCAGATACAGAGGGGTGGGGAGGATAATCCAGGCACAGGCGTTAACCTGTGTTAAGAGCTGGAGGTTATAAGGAGCCTAGTACACAGACAGAAGTTCTGTGCCTGGCGCTCAATTCAGGATGGGAGGCAGCAGCACGGGAAGGCCGACACTTAGCCTTCAGTCGAGGCCACCACCAGCCATGCGTGGCCACTGAGATCTCAAATATGTCTTCACTGAGATGTGCCCTAAGTGTAAGACATACAGCATATTGTAAAGACTTGCTACCAAATATATAATGTATCATAATAATTTTTACATTGATTGCATGTTGAAGTGAAAATGTTTTGGACATAAGTTATACGTATTGATATATACTATTATAACATGATGTTATAATAAATGGATTTAAATGTTTTGATTTATTTAAAAATACTTTTAATTACTATCTCATTTCTTTTTTAATGCAACTACTAAAAAAATGTTTTGATTATACATATGATTCACATTATATTTCTATTGCTGATCTAGAAGATATCTTCCCAGAGAAGATATTTATTTATTTATTTTTGGGTCTTCAGAATCTTTTATTTATTTATTTTTTATTATTAGTTATATTTGACATCATTTGTAGTCCCCAGGGGGTACCCACCACCATTTCACCCGTGCACCATCACCTCAGTC
>JAGFMF010012032.1:2987742-3081329 GCA_019455555.1 Galemys pyrenaicus
AGATTAGATTGTTTCTTTGGGTTTTTTCTTGTTTGTTAATGTGAGCCTGTATTGCTATAAACTTCCCTCTTAGGACTGCTTTTGCTGCATCCCATACATCCCAGAGAAGATATTTAAACTGGGGTTGGTAGATTAAGAATTAGTTAGCCAGAGCCTCCCTAGTGATGCAAGGGGTTAAGTGTCAGCACAACCAAACTGTTGGAACCACTGCGGCACGAGTTCGATCCCCGGCCAGGGAGGTGTCCCACATGGCGCAGCAGACCTCTCCTGCCCTGCCCACTGCTCCCCTCAGCAGTGTATTTCAGTCAGTCTGCCTGTTCTGCTCCCCACTCTGTCTCTGGGGAATCCTCTCCACCACCCCCATAACTCTGGCCTACAGCCCAGTTCTTGTATGCATAAATATATATAATTAAATATTTTTTTAAAAAAAGAATAAGTTAGCCAGCAAAAGGAGGTAGGAACAATACGATGGAACTGAAGAGGTGAACAAGAGTCCAAAAGAACATTGTCTTCCAGTTAGAGTAAGTCTTGGGAGCTTTTCAGAAAAGGGCATCTCTCCAAACAGTTGGATGGACGCAGGGGAGATAAGTCAGGGGCTGTTGCAGGAGTCCCAGGCCAAATATCTTCCTGCCTGCCTTGTCCTTCAGTTCCCCTCATCCACCATGAGGCAAATCCTGTCCAAGCGTGTCCCCTGAGAAGGCACCAAGGGGAGATCAGAACAGTCTTGGAAACCTTTAAGAAAACCTTTTTTCTCTAGCTCAATTTCTAAGCAAAAGTAATTAGGGACAAGATCACTTCTAGGTGCACGGGATAAAATTCAAACTACATATTCCTCTCTGTTCTCTGTTTTCCTTGGCCCTGAGCACATCCAAATAAAGTGATCTCCAAAAGGACCATTAAATCAACAGCCATTGCATTACAACGTTTCAATTTCCCTAGGGCATCTCCATTTTCCATTTAGAGGACTAACCTCAGAGACCAGGACATCAGGCCGGAGTGTGCCTTCCAACTCTGCCTAGCAGTTGTCAGCACTGGTCAGTCTTGGACAAGCAGGAGACCCTGCTGTCAGCCAACCAGGTGATCTCTGCTGTCAGCCAATCAGATTGTTCAGATGAGATGTGGGGGTGGAGAAAGAATCAGAGCAACTGGACTCTCAACCTATAACTGTTGAAGGTGATTTTAACCTCAACCTCCAAGTCCTTAATTATCCTCGCACCCACACACACCCCACCCCCATTGTCTTCTTGATTATTTCTTTTTCCAGTTGTTTTGCTTCTTATTCCTATTGTTTGAGTTTGACATTTCTGGCTTTTTTTCATTAATTTGCTTATGGGGAACTTTGTATAGGTGACACTGATTTTTGGAATTAGGTGAAAGTTTGTGTATATGGGTCCTATGGAATGAATACTAAAAAATGAGTATGGAAAGGAGTTTGCCTTTTAAATGCAAGATAATGCAAATAGTACATGCAATTCTGTAGGTAATGGAATGATCTATATAATGGTAGACAATAAACCACAAAGCATAAAATCAGCTACTGTCCAGCAATATCAAGTCTGCAAATGTATTTTACTTAACTTGAACAGTGACTGAAATATTTGAATTAGTTGCCAGCATTTAAAAATGAGGAACTTTTATTTCAAAATCTTTATTTCCCACTTCTTTTGAAAAGAAATAGGAAGCTTTTGTCACAATGGACCTGTCTTCCCACAGGGCAGTAACTACTTAGAGTGGTCAACCGGTTGCCTAACTGCTGCCCATGCATCTCCAGTTTTCCACAGTCTTCACCCTGCCCTACTGTCTTACATCCAGCCTTCCTCACTTATTCATGTTGTCTCCCAGGCTCCAGTAGGCAGTTGGGTTAGCAATACATTGCTTAAATGTATTCAAAAATAAAAAGGAATGAAGGATATGTCCTCCCATACCTCAAGAGTGATTACCTATAAAAAAGTGTTTTGGGTCTCGGAGATTCTCTATTTTCCCACTTATATCAGTATCTTGAGAGTTTTAGAACAAGAATATATTCATGTTGTATTATTATGATTTTATAAAGCAGAATGTATTAAGAAATTATAATCTGCTATGTAGGAAACTAAAAGCTCCATAGGGTCAAAGTAAGTGGACTCTTAGAAGAGAGAAAAATTATCTTGAACTGGGCAAATTCTCCTGGATGCAGTTATGAGATTACCTGGAATCTCAACTCTGCCTATCACTTGACACTTGGCCCAATAGATGCTACGTGGGAAAAGGCAACATATTTCCAAGCACGCATATCTAGAATAACAATTGAAATTGTCAAATCGAACTGCTATCTAGAATAACAAAATAGCCAACTGAATTGAAATTGGCTTTCCATTGAAAATTCAAATAGGACTCAAAATGTGAAGACTTGAACATAGTAGGTCGTGTTGAAAGAAAATAAATCAGCCTTGGAAAAGTCTACAGTTTTCTTTTTGGTTTTACTAATACAGAGAGTAAAACAGACCAGGATTCCTAGCTTTTTAAGATGGTATCATCTGAAACAGGTCTGCTCCAACCCCCCCATTCAAAGGCACAAAAAGCACAACCATCAGTTGGGCAAATTCCAGAAAAACCTCCTTCTTCTCAATACCTGCTGTGAGACAGGAGTACGTTCAAATGAACAGACACTATTTAAGAGTGACCTGCTAGAGCCGCGAGTTCTGCTAACGTTACTCCTCTTAGCTAATAAGAGTCTAATCTATAAAACATTTTGTTCCATGCAACATAAAAGAATTCTTTAATCAAATTTCAATTTTAATTTTCCATTACAAGCTGGAATAAGAGGTTGTCTAGCATGTTTCAAAAGCCCATAGAAAGTGGTGAAAGAAAACTTACTGACCAGTTGGAATACGGAAGAAAAAAAAACTACTCTTCTTCCCACTCACTGATTTACAAGAAAAAGGTATATATAAGTTCTAGTTCTTGACTCAGTGTTAAATTACTTTTATTTACCCATACTTTCCATTTATGGCTGTGCTGACAAAGCAGCTTTATTTTCAAGATTTTTTTATTTTTATTTTTATGCATACAAGAACTAGGGCATAAGCCAGACACAGCAGAAAGAAGAACAGGTGGATCCACTGAAATGCACTGCTGCAGGGAGCAGCGGGCAAAACAGGAGAGGTCTGCTGCACCATGTGGGTCAGCTCCCCAGCCTGGGATCGAACTCAGGCCGAAGTGGCTGTTGATAGGTTTGTAATACTGAGAATTTAACCCCTGCCCCACCAGGGAGGCACTACTTTAAAGATTTTTAAAAGAATCCCTTCATTGTAAAGAAGTTTGGATGAGATGAATCTGTTACTCCACCCAGCTCTAGGATCCTATGCTTTATGACAGTAAATTCACTCAAACAGCTGCTGTTTTTTAAATAACTAATTAGTACTACCATCGCTGGCTAATAAAGTTAACTGGGAAAAAATAAAGTCCAGCAATGAATTATTTCAACCCATGTGATGATTTCTTTATTATATATTACCTCTAAATTTTGATGAGACTGTTTTATTACAAAAATAATGACAATATCCATTAAGCATGGAATATTTTTACGTGCCAGACACTTTGTGTTGAGTTCTTCATGTTGACATCGACCCTACTAAGTAGATACCATTTTATAACGTCAGAAAACTAATACTCGAGGAGTTAAATAATTTTTCTAAGGTTACAGACATAAGAAATGAAGGAGCCAAGATTCAAATCCAAATTGATGTTATGCCAAAACTTTCGCTCTTATTCATTACACCAGCCAGTCTCCAGATTTAAGGATAAGCTTTTTTTTTTTAATCAGAACAAACCAATTTTAATCTATCCCCTTGATGGATCAATTTAGTGATAGACCAAATAGTCTCTATAGCAAGACTCCAATAGGGTAATTTTTTCTTTTTCCATTCTACACATGCAATATATATTTTACATTTACTGTAGTTATAATGCTCATGTAACAGAAATCAGAGATCTATAATTATTTTTATCAAGTCTCAAACACAATCCACACATTCAAGGAGATTCTTATAAATATGTGTCTGAGCCTCCCACCCACTCCCCATGCATTGCTTTATTCCTCAAGAAACTGCAGGGCTCCTTTGACAAAAAGTGTATCACTTTCATACCTAATAGCTAAATAGGATTGATATGACACCAAACAAATGCCTTTCCACTCGGGAGAATTTATACTGGAGGAAACACGTTGCCCCTGAAGCCTCCATTTATCCATCAGATGAATCACAGGGATGGGTGATGAGGCAAGCCCCAAAGGAAGGATTTTCTCACCTACTTTGATTTGTTGGGCGTTCATCTCTGAAAAGTATACCTACAAATTAAACGTGGAGATTATCTTCTTAACGTCTCCTTGGTCTTGTTCATTTCAATGGAGACGAGTAAGTCGGTGTTTAGACCCAAGGCATCTTCCAAATGGAACATGCAAGTTGGATCCCAAACATTTACCCAGAAGACATACTCTGAGTCCAGTCC
Source organism: Galemys pyrenaicus (assembly GCA_019455555.1). Lineage (NCBI taxonomy): Eukaryota > Metazoa > Chordata > Mammalia > Eulipotyphla > Talpidae > Galemys > Galemys pyrenaicus. The sequence goes on from JAGFMF010012032.1 coordinate 2,992,231, forward strand.
TATTATTTTAAACAGAAACATTCTTTGGCCAGAATTTACTTCAGGCCAGAGCTGATTCCAACATTCGCTGTGGCTACAAAAAGGATTCTATTTTGGCCAGCAGATACTTCCAAAAAAACATTCCTAGTCCTCCATGGGAAAGGAGTGAGTGCCCCCTGGTGAAAATGTGGGAAATGTTTCCATATGTTATTTTTGGCTAGCAAGAAGGTGCAGATGTCTTCACAATAAAAATATACTCGCTACGAGTGCCCGTCTCCTTGAGAAGACTTGGCACGTTTAGAGCGGTGGATCTACAGAGTGGCGGTTGCCAAAGCACCCCCGGACTTGGGGGAGAAGGCTGGCGTTGACGTTACTCCCGGTGTGGCTTGTGGGTGACACTGGTTTTACTCTCCATACCCATGTGTTGGATGGTCTCTCCAGATCCCCATGCAAACCCACCCTCCATCAGTCTGAATCACCTCGCCCTGGGTCCCGGGACTTCACTAACATTGCCCTTGCCTCTGACATCTAGGCTGGCTCCACCAACAACTGAAAGGAGGGTGACGTTGATTTATTCCAGGGCTCTCCCTGCCAGAAGGGGATGGAACATGATGGAAGGTGGTGGAAGAGGATGGGAGGGGGTGGAGGGGATGGAGGGGGTTGTCTCCCTCAAAGTGTGGGCAGCTTCAGGCCGCTCCGTCCTAACCATGCTGTTCTCAAGGATGCTGGTGGACGCTCCCTGTAGTCTTCGGGACAGCGAGGTCCCATCGTTGCTGGCTTAGTGCACTCACCATGCTTCAATGGCTTCCTTCACCCCACCCACATTATCCACACACCCACCTTTGTTCAAAGTTCGTGTAGCAAGCTGCCCTCTTGGCCTCTGTGAGTGCGTCATCTGGCTAGCACATCTTTGCTAGATCCACCTCCCTCTATTCCAGACGGTCTGCCATCAGCATCTGTCCCTACGCAATGCCAGGGGTGCCTGGTGTTCTTTGTCACCCCAAACCCCAATCCAGTCACTTCCGACTACGGGGACTTGGGTGAAGCTGCAAGAACCACCACACGGGACCCATGTTCTCAAGGCCTCCCTTCGCTGCCAGCCCTCGGGTGATCTCATTAATGCACCCCCACTTTTTAACAAAGATTTATTTATGCATACAAGAACTGGGGTACAGGCCAGAGGTGTGAGGGCTGACAGGATCCACCAGAGACAGAGTGGGGAGAGAACAGGCTGATGGACAGAAACACACTGCTGAAGGGAGCAGCGGGGGAAGCAGAAGAGGTCTGCTGCCCCATGTGGGTTCCCTCCCTGGTCGGCCGCAGGGATCGAACTCGTGCTGCAGTGGCTGTGGTTTGCTTCACAGTACCTTGCTTAACCCACTGCACCACCAGGGAGGGCCCAAAGCACCCCCACTCTTAACTCAGGCTACTGCCTCTGACTGTTTCATTGTGAAGTGGTAAAAGGCTCTGTTCACCCTCCGCCTCTGCCTGTCTCACCAGGAGGAAAGGAGAACAAGCGTTCTGTTAGGAGGCGTCCAAGAGAGTGAGCAAACACGGACTCGTTCTGTGGGTGTGGAGCTGGCAGTCTGGGCTCTGTAAGCCACAAGAGCAGACAGCAGCCCCTGGGTGAGCTCCAGGGCATCCAGACCAGGGGTCTGTGTCCACAGAAGAACACAAAGTCACATCCTGCCTGTGGCACCCGTCCCCCCAACACCCGCACCCCCTTTGTCAATCTTTTATGAGACTGTCATCCATGATTTTGCCTGTGTACTTTTTGATGCTGTGCATGGGAAGTACAAGAGGGGAGCGCGGACCTACGCCCCAATACTGGGCTCGACTCCCAGGTCCACTCCTCTTACTGAGTGATGAGCAGCAAGTTTATTGAACCTTCTCGAGTGGTCCATCCTGAGCTGGCAATGGACGTGGTGACACTTGCAGCACTGAGTGGTCTTAAGAGTAAATGAGGTCGTAGAGAGGAGACACGCCAGCCTAGACAGAGCTGGCGCCTGGTGACTATGTTTCTGCTTCTTCCTTTTTACTTCCAAGGACTTGCAGGATCTTTTTTTAAGGATTTATTTACTTATGCATAGAAAGCTGGGGTACAGTCCAGAGTCCTGGGAGGTTGAGGATTCACCAGAGACAGAGCGGGGAGCAGAACAGGTGGATCCACTGAAACACACTGCTGAGGGGAGCAGCAGGGAGGCAGGAGAGGTCTGCTGCACCATGTGGGTCCCCTACCTGGCCAGGGATTGAATTCACGCTGCTGTGCCGTGGATGCTTCACAGTGCGGCGCTCAACCTGCTGTGCCACCAGGGAGGTCCCAGATTTGCAGGATTTTAATCTTCGACAATAGATGCTCATGAAGAAGCTTAATAGTCAGCTGGAATACAAAAAAATGTTCAAGACTGCTTACACCTAACAGAGGTTGAGTTGTTCTTTATCAAGGAACATTCTCCTCACTTCTTTTCATAGCTTCTCAAGACTGAGTGCGCCAAGGTTAATAAAATTAATGATAAGAGCTAATTATTGAGGTCTGGTTACACAACAGTCACTCTGCTAAGACCTTTTAAAACTTTATGTTTATCAGAGACAAAAATATACATATTCAAAAAGTCAAAGCATGAGAGCAGTGAATACAAAACTCAGCAATTCCACATCTTTTCCCTTATCTCTGCCTTCTCAGAAATCACCTTGCTAAAGAGCTTGTTTGGGTATTTACCTTCCCACTGCTAAACAGCAGATTTATTATCACTTCTTTATTTTCTGATTACCTCTTGACCTCCTTCTGTGGAAAAGAAATGACAATTTTTTACATCCTCATCACATACTTTCCCATATAACTTTCCATTCCCCCAACTTCCCAATATAAACTATTGTGTAATTTTGCTAGATCAATAATCAGTGTTGACTGTGCAAATGCTGTTGGCAGGTGAGTCCATGAACACCCGGATGATTATTTTTCTTTCCTGTACAAACTTTCGTTTCCCTTGAGAGCATTGTCTTATTTTCTGATGAGTTTGGTTTTCTGTGAACATTCTAATTCAACTTCAAACAAAGGTCTAAATCTCTGTTGAAAATATGTAGAAGATCAAATGTTCAATCAGCTTCCTTTTCTTGGATATGTCTTTTCTGGAAGCTTCTGGTACACTCTCATCTGAACTGGTTGCCCACTGGGCTTGGTACAGTTATTATCCTGGGATCTCACTTCAACATTTTCCCATGGATTCCTTTGCCTCTCTCTTGCATTTCATCTCCTCTTTCCAGAATCCAACATCATCCTCTTTCTTGATTTGTTCCTTCTTTTGAGTGAAGCAAATCCTTCAATAACTTCATGAGAAAGGATATATGGGAAATAAAAATTGTCCAAGCAGAGCCATCAAAAAACACCTTTAACACAGAAACCAAAAATGAGGAGACAAGGACAGACTGGGGACACCTGGTGGGGAGGGGAGGGGGAGGGTTGAGGGAAGATGGGAGCACGAGGGACTGAGGTGATGGTGCACTGGTGAGATGGTGATGGGGAATACATGGGGATTACAATTAATGGCAAGTATATGTAAATTTTAAAATATTTTAATTAAAAAAAAACACCTTTATTCCCCATTCTTATGTGATTGATAGTTTGACTGGGTACAGAATTCCAGGTGGGCATAATTTTTCTTCAAAGTCTGAATTTCTCGATTGTCCTTCAGCATCCAATATGGCAGTTGAGAGTTCGAAATCTTTCCAGTTCTGTTCCTTTGTACATGGACTAGTTTTTCTCTCCCTCTTTCTTGTGCCCAGTGTTCTGAGACACATGCGTCTGGTGCAGGTCTATTTCCATTCACTGTGCTGATAACTCAAATACTTCCTCTCTGGGAATCCTTCACCTCCGAAAAATGTTCTTCAATCATTTCTCTCTCCAGGTTCTCTTTCTGGAATTCCTGTAGACATGTACTTCCCGGGCTGCTCCTCTAAATTCCCCTGCTCTCCATCACTTCGTCTTTTTACTGTGCTTTCTAGGATATTTCCTTGGCTTCGTCTTTACCTCGGCTTAATCCTCAAGCTCTTCTGCTGAATTTCTCATTTCTGCTCTCATGTTTAGTTATTGGGAGTTCTAGTTTGTTATCTAAATGTTCCTTTTCAAAGGATCCATTCTGGAGTTATGGATGCAATATTTTTTTCTTCTCAATGGTTTTTCCAAATGGTGTCCATTTTTAACCATTTGTTTGGTGGTGGTTCTTGTTGCTCATTCACATTTCCAACTTTCAATGTTTAAATGGTCTCTTATGTCTGGTAGCCCAGTTGTCTGCTGTGTTCAAGCGTAGAAGTGCTAAGTTGGGAGTGCTGATTGCGCTTTTGCAAAGCACTCACAGACCAGCTCGGATGCCTCAGAAGAAAAGACTCTTCCCATCTCCTGTGTTAGTGTGCATGCTTTGGGGCGGGCCTGGCTTTGCTTGTGGGGCCCCTGAGAGCCCTCCTTTCTGGAGTTTGGAGACTCAGTAGTCCTGTGCTCTTGGCAGCCCCACAAAGTACCAACCCCCAAGGGTAAAAGGAGGTGCAGGCTAGAAGGCCTGTTCTGCTATTGTCTTCCTTGAGGGTCCAGGCTGTTTGGTGCACCTGTTTCTCCAGAAGGTTCCCCTCCCCCTCTCCCCAGAGTGTCCACTTGCTCTCCCCAGGGCCTCTGACCCAACTACACTGGGTGGTGTCACTTAAAGGGGAAATCCAGGGACTGAAGTTGTCATCAGTGATGCTGAGAATGGGAATGATGAGAGGGGAGCATGGACCTGGGCCCCAAAGCTGGGCCAAGGTCCCAGCCCACTCCTCTTAGTGCTGAGGGGCGCGTTTACGTAACCCACTCCGGACCACAGTCCACAACTTCCTCTCTCCACTCACCTCCCGTCCAACGTCATGTGGCTCCCAGTGTCAGCCCGCCAAAGTCTGCCTTTGGGCGCTGACCAAGGACAGGCAAGCCCACCCGTGTCCATGAGGCGATCTGTCTGACAGTGTCCCTCTGGCTCGCCGCTCAGGGGCTGCGGTTTGTGGGCCCAGCCCTGCAGTGGCCACTGCCAGGCCTGCCACAGCTGCTCCCCTTGACAGGGCCTGCTCCCCTGATTGCCAGGACCCACTGGGTCTGGGTTGCTTCCAGGACCCTCCCTGGGGCTCACTGGGACCTGGGGGGCCTTCTGCAGCAGGCCAGCTTTCTGGGCCTTTCCAGGGCTGGCTGAGGCCTGCCAGGCCCTACCCTGGTGGAGGCTGCTTCCAGGATGCGACTGGGGTTCACCAACAGCTCGTGGGGCTGCCTCTGGGCCCCTCCTGGGGTTCAGTGAGGACTGCCTGGGGCTCCTGCCCATGGGGTGCTTCCAGGGGCCACCCTGGAGCTCAAGAGGTCTGCACTGGGGTCTCTCCAACTACCCTTAAGCAAGATTTCAGTCACTCTCCCTGACTCTGACCCCTGCTCCGCCTCATCTTGTGTTTCTGACCCCACGTCTTCAGGGCTGCAGGTTAGATCAGAGTGATTTTGGCATTCCACACTGCAGTTAGGATCGCCTCTCCTCAAGTGTGCTGTTCTACTTATCTGCTCGTGGCTTCCAAAAATGTGTTACTGTGATGTCTTCTCCCGCTCATTTATTCGAAGCAAAACAAAGAAAACCTGCCTTTGTTATGCTTCATTTTAGTGGTGTTTCAGGAGAGAATGAAAGCAAATCAGTAAAGGAAATAAGAGTGCAAATGTCACCTTTCCTCCAAGTTTGCCTTAAACGCTTTACATTTATTATTTCGTTTACTCCTTGCAACTTCCCTCTCAGCAAGGGACAATTATCAACCCCATTTCACAGATATAGAGGCCACAGCTCAGAGACATTAATTTACCCGAGGACACACCATTCATTAAGAACACAGTTCTGACACTTCTCCAAAGAGGAAATGCAAATTGGCCAACAGGCACATGAAGAAATTTTCAGCATCCCTCATAATCAGGGAAATGCAAATTAAAACCACAATGAGATACCACCTCATACCCGTGAGAATGGTACATATTGAAAAAACTAGCAACTATAAATGTTGGCAAGGATAAGGTGAAAAAGGAACCCTCCTACATTGCTGGTGGGAATGCAAACTGGTCCAACCTCTATAGAAAACTGTATGAAGGTTCCTCAGTCTACTGAAAATGGAGCTGCCATATGACCCAGCAATCCCATCTTAGGGATTTACCCAAAGGACACAAAACATTAACTCAAAAGAATGCATGCACCCATATGTTTATTGCAGCCTTATTTATAATATGTAAGACTTGGAATCAACCCAAATGTCCAAAAATAGACGACTGGATCAAGAGAATATAGTACATATACACAATGGAATATTATTCAGCAATCAAAAAAGATAAACTAGAGACTAGAGCCATTCATAGAAACATGGGTGGAACTTGAAGGGATGATGCTCAGTGAAATAAGTCAGGAGGAAAAAGAAAAATACCAGATGGTCTCACTTATAGGAGGAATACAGGAGATCAAGGGAAAAAAATAGTAGTAACATCAATTACAACAAAAAACACAACACAACAAAACAAAAATAAACAGACAGCTACAAATCAGAGACATTCTGCAGGGAAGAGGGAGGGGTTAGGATCAAGGCAGGGACGGGACGAGCACGAGGGACTGTGGTATATGGTCCATTGCATGGTGCATGGTGCATGGGTGAATTGGTAGTGGGAATTCTTTGGGGACAAACATTATAAGAAAAAATTAAAATAAATGAAATAGTTAAAAAAAAAGAAAAGAACACAGTTCTGATTTCAACACAGGCCTGTCTGACTCCAGACTGATTTTTAATCACCATGCTAACATGCAACATACAGAAAAAAATGGAGACTGGAGATACAGAACATGTGGGTGTGACCTGGGACCCTGTAATCTGACTTCCTGTGGCCAACAGATGTTCTGTGAAAACAACACAGGATTCAAATTAAATGCATTACACAAGCATTTATAGTATGATGTTTGGGGCTTAGTTATCCAATTGTTTGAACATTTGGATTATAATTGGCATCATTCTGAATGTACGGGTGACATTCTAAGTAAAATATAGAGTGAAAGTGGAAGTCTTTGAAATTTGAGATTCTTCTTTGAGTCTTTTGATTAAAAGCAGTAATTTCATCTGGGGTACTTCAGCTGGTAAAATAAGGTCTATTTAGCCTTCAAATTGTATAATATGCATATTATATAGGGAAGGTGAAATTAACCTTCCTCTCATCTTTGTTTTTAATCAAGTATTTGGAAAGTGAGAAAAGTCTAGTAATGCTTTCTTGATAAAGAGGGACCTACCTTCACTGAACACAAAGTTTTTCTCTTATTCCGTTATCCAGCCCCAGAAATGGGAGAGTTAGAAGAATTATAAATTCATAGCTCTCAACTCTTCTCTCTGTCTCTGTCTCTGTCTCTCTGTCTCTGTCTCTGTCTCTGCCTCTCTCTCTGATGTGCTGATTTTCTGCTGGATGCATCTTTTGTCCTGTGCTAAGGACTGGGCTGCCTCTGACAAGCATGCAAGTGTGTGGACCCGTCAGGTTCCACCAGAGAGACACTGGTTACAAGGAATTGGTTTACACAATTGAGTAAACTGACTTGGAAAATGCGAAACCCATAGGGGGAGGCTGCTGGGCATGATGGAGGTTCTCAGGCAAGAGTAATGCATGGTCCACTGGTTTAATTGCTTCTTCCTCAAAGAAACCTGAGTTTTGCCCTCTGGCCTTTGACTGATTGAATCAGGCCCACCCAGATTATCCTGGATAATCTCCTTTACATAAATGGACTGATTGTAAATGCTAATGACATCTGCAAAGTACCTTCAAAGCAACACCTAGATTCAATGGAACACTAGGTACAAGAGCCTAGTCACAGTGACATATGAAATTGACCTTCACAGTGTCTGAGGTCACTGCTGACTCAGACCAAGGTCACATTCGCAGATCCACATGGTAAGTGCTCAGAAAGCATTTATTTGAATAAATGCATGAATGATGTTCTCCATCTCTGCTTTCTCCTCTCAATTTGTTTGGCATTCAGGATGCAAGAAGAAATGCAGCTCAGTGTGACCCCTCAAATTCACCTGACCTTCCCCACCTCCCAACTTGAGTCCAGTAGTTTCAAGGAGACACAGACGCCAAGAGAGACGGTTAAAAGTAGAGAAGTGTCCCATGAGACAGGGAGAGCAATTGGGGTTGCCGCAGCCCAGAGCAATGCAGGAATAAGAGGGGTGACTACCTGATAAAGAAACGTGGACAAACCTCAGCAAACCTGGCCTCAGAGTGGAGCTGAAGAGCAAACAAATGCTTTTCACAACCGCAAATAAGGAGTAGAAGTAGTTAAGGAAGCAGGAACCTTCTCAGCAAATGCCAGTGTGAGATCTGAGAGGTAAGGTCTTGGTGCCCTTCCTCAATTAAGGCTGGAACACGAGTCAGGACCCCAAAAGTCAGATTCAATCCCAGGAGAAATGTGCAGGGTCAAGCAACATAGACTCCAAACTGAAGGCGATTCTGCCTCACCTCGCACCACACTCTGTGAGTGGAAGTTCAGCCAACAAATTAGGTTTGAAGTTCAGTAAGCAAATTAGGTTTGATGATGGACTAATGATTTTATATTCTCATGCATCACACTGTTTGGACCACAGACTGGTGGTGTGGACTGCAAATGCTTTAATCTGAAGACCCTTTTTTCTGGGTTTTCCTTTCTTCTCTATATAAAATACAGATCTTGGGATTTTTCATAGGTAACACATAGGCTCAAAGAGTGGTCTAATGGGTGCAGGACCATCCCAGAGACAAGAATCCTCATTCTTGGAACAGGAGAAGTGGGGGGATGTGTCATCCTTCAACCCAGAAGAGAAGCATGTGGGTGCCTTGCTTTACCCAAAAGAGAATGGAGAGTTTGGGCAAGGCTTTTGAATTTTTAGTTGCAGATAAAATACAATTTGAAAGTGAGGTTTAAATGTGTGTGTTAAGGTAGCTGACTGTTTATAGCTTAATGTTGATTCTACTACAAAGAGAACCTTTAGTAAATGCCCTTCTAAAATGCAAGTATTGCGAAAGATGTGGAGAAACCCATACTTTCATATTTGCTGGTGGGAATAGAAATTTGGCAAACTTGGGAAAACGGTCTGGTGTTATGTACAAACTCATGACTCAGTAACAACAGAAATGTGTAAAATATTCACCAAAAGATACTAAAGCAATTCAAAGGCATGGCCACAATACTTAAGCGCTCCCCCTTTCCAAAGACGAAGACTAGTTCCCAAGCGCTGGAGCTTGGCTTGGCCACATGGCAGACCCCAAGATGTCTTGTAGCTCCTACTTGCTTCCTCTAGAAGCCACTCTCAGGGATCATGTAAGAGTCAGGCTAGCCTCCTGGGAGATGAGAGGCTACTTGGGGAGTTGCAAGAGGTCTCCACTGACTGCCAACACCAAATCCTGTTGGGGCGTGAGGTTGTTATCTGTAACCGTCTATGCCAGCTTTATTCAATTTTGTGAGGAGTGCAGAGAAACCGCCAAGAAAGCTCAAGCATCGTAAGATGCCACTATTGGTAAGTTGTGGTTTTATACTGAGCATGCGCCACATGTTCTAGACCATCCATAGCAGCCCTCTTTGCCTTAGTCCAGAACTGGAAACTACTTCCTTGCTGGTTAACCATGGAATGGATCGATACCACCACCACCACCCCCACCGCCGTGTACTCTCACAATAGGATCCTAGTGAGAACTGAGTCATCAAACTACAATTTCAGATAAGAATTTGGATGACTCCCACAAGTGGGCCTCTGTTGTGGGGAGCACAACAGGCGAATGGACTGAAAGAAGACAGAAATGAAAGTGCACACACTGATTCTTTTATGTAAAGCACAAAAATAGGTAAAACTTTCAATGCTGTTAGATGCCAGAGTGAAAGCTATGGTGGCAAGAAGGGAAATGGAGGTTTAAGTGCTGAACGCACAGTCCCTCAATTCGGGGAGAAGAGGCATGGGGGTTCAGACTATAAAATCTCAACACTCTGTGTGGCCAGAAAGTACATATTTCTAGCTATACGATGAATGGGTTCTGGAATCTACTGTTTAGCATGGTGACTATCATTGACAATACAGTATTCTATACTTGAAAATCACTACCAGCATAGATTTTGTTTTAATAGCCCAATTTTTTTTTAAAGCTTTATTTACACATACAAGAGCTGGGGTACCGGCTAGAGTCACGGGAGGTAGGAGGGTTCACCAGAGACAGAGTGGGGAGCACAACAGGTGGATGGACTGAAACACACTGCTGAGGGGAGCAGCGGGCAAGGCAGGGGAGATCTGCTGTGCCATGTGGGTCCCCTCCCTGGCCAGTCATCGAACTCATGCTGCTGTGCCATGGATTCTTCACAGTGCGGTGCTCAACCCGCTGCACCACCAGGGAAGCCCAGAGCCTAGATCATAAATGCTCTCACAACTCACAAAAAATGCCATTATGTCGGGTGACGACTGATTAACCTTATTGTGGTAATCATTTTGCAAAATATATGTGTATCGAATCATGTTGTGTACCTTCAACTCACACAAGAGTATAGATCAGTTATGTAGTTCTCAGTAAAGCTGAAAAAGATGGAATCAATTTGACAAACGGTGGACTTGTGCCATGGGTACTTGTGTTATATGTGCTACTTCAGTAAAAATGACTTCATTGAGTTCTGCTAGCCTTCAAAGCTAGTCACGGTTGCCCCAAAATTTACAAAATATATTTCTTAGGGGTTACTAGACCCAAAACTTAGAGTCTCTCTACCCCTGAATGCCCACTACAACATCTGTGATAAGTAACTGAGATGCTGTTCGCCTCTCGCCATTGGTTACCTGCTCCAAGTCCTGCGCGGGTCCCCAGGACCTGGGATGAGGAAGAGGGGTGCTCTGCTCTCAGAGAACTTACATTCTGCTGGGGTCTGTTTCGACTCAACCAGTAACAGGGCACTCATTATTTCACAAAGGAGCCTTTTCTACTCCTGGTAACCTTGATTGTTAGAAATGACTTCCTTATGTTTAGCCAAAATCTCTCTCCCTTGCAGCTTTTGATTCACTCTGAAATAACACGACTAACTTCCCTGTCTCCTGAGACCCCTTTCCTCTCCATGAAACAACCATGACCTCATTCACCGTGCCTTGCTGGACGCTGTTTCAAGTATCCTATTTTGGGGCGCCCTCCTGGGATAAGCTCTAGATGGGCGAGATTTTTATTAAAGTAGTAGACTCAGCGCCGAGCGCAATATTCCGGGTGAGACTTGATCCAGAGCAGGGCTGCTAAGCACAGCTCTGGACATCTGGGGCAGGACACTGCTGTGCCGAATGGTGTCCCGTGCGTGGCAGAATGCCCAGGGCAGCCCTGGTTCTACGCACTCGGGGCCGCTAGCTAACGGGCGCCAATGGTGACAATCAAAAAGGTCCCCTGGAGGCCAAAGTCATACCCGTTCATAAGCACTGACCTCAAAAAGCATGATGGCCGAGTTCTTAGCCGCCTGGGTGTTCCAGCTCTACCCTAAGGACCAGGCTGCCCATCCTGCATGACTTCTCAAGAATTAGTCCTAAGTTTTGCTTGCTCTTTTGTGCATCGCACCCCGCCCCCACCAAATACACATGCACGTTCCCAAAGTAGAAAAAAGCAATCACCCAGAGCAAAGCAAAGGTGCATTGTGTCCTCGCAAAGTGGAAACACTCTGCCCTCTATAACGTTCGCAGCTTTATTGCCCATGCCTGTCGCTTTCAGCAAAGAACAGTGAGAACAGAATGAAACACAAAATCAGTCTCAACCACCAGGTGAAAGAGAACCAGGGTCCAGACACAAAGTGGGTGTAAGCAGAATTCCCCCACCTCCATCCCCCATCCTATTCAAGTAGGGGAGGACAACAAATCATTTAATGAGAGATGCAGTAGGCTGACAGATTCCTATACACCTTCAGAGCTGGCCAAGAAAAAATCCAGTTCAACCTCCGCTTAATAAGCAGATCTTATAACTGAATGGGTCGTAAGCATGTAAAACGCAGAACGAGGAACCAGGCAGGCATGTGGTTTCACCTCTTGGTTACTGTCTAGATCATACAAACTGAAGTCTGTTGCCGTGGTTAGTTGAACACTTCTCTGTTGGCACACGCTAGAATTCCCTTTATAGGAGAGGGGCTTGTCACCAAATACCACTTCCGGAACAGGGCGGTACAGGCACGTAGTACAAGAAGGTAAACAAAGTAATTTGCCCTTTCCTTGTTCCCTGTCTATAGTAAATGCACCCTGAGTTTTCCAACATCCTCGCAGGGCTGGCTGCTGGGGGGGCAAAGGGGGGACACATGTTCGTTTGCTTCTGGTGTGCATCACTGGAGGAATTTCTTAAAGCTTGGGGTGGGGAGCGGGCAGTGAAAGAAAGAGGGCTGATTCTTTTGTTTGGTTTTTATTGTGCATGACTAAATGTATTAGACATGTCGATGGCAGAGAATATGCGTCTGTGAATCACGGCGCTGTTGAATTTGTATGTGTCTTGCCTACAAATATCAGTTGCCCTTTTTACAGCTACAAAGGGCCTTCCCCCTAACATGATATCTGAATTACTTTAATAAAATTAGAGACAGAGCATGGAATGCAAACCTTCTGTGAGAAACAAGAGCTCTTTCCCAAAGCCTTTCCCTGTAATGATTTTCTGTGATTTGTCTTTTCTTCCAGAACAACATAGGAAATGACCAGAGATGGGAAACTAGAAAGCCTGGTAAGGGGAAGAGAGTGATGGATTTAATAGGTTTTAGCAACTACTCTTCATCACCTACCACCAACTACAATAAAAGCACATTTTTTAATTTAATCTTTTCAACAAAAATACATTGAGCCTCTACTAGTGGAAATCGAGTTTGGCCAGGTCAAGTTCCTTATGGTTGAGAGAAAGCCACTGACTCAAAGGACAGACCATTCTTTAACTGTATGGGTTGGTTTTGATTCTTCTGTGGATGGAGTAGTCATAAAATATTGCACTAGGCGACTCCTAGACACCAGGGGGAGAAATCTGCACGTCCTAAGGTTTTCATCGGCTTTATTGTCATTCCTTGCAAGAAGAAAAATGAGATTGACTTAGTCGCAGAAGTATGACAAATTTCTTTTTTTTTCAGATCTCAAAATGTTTTTCGGTGAAGATTTTCAATTGAGAGAGATTATTACTTAGGGGGGAAATCCTTGCAAAACTCTTTGCTCCCTGGTTGAAAATCCCTGGTCAAGAGGATTACTGCTGCTTTATTGCCGTGTCCGAGAGCCAGGTTCATTGTGTTTAAAACACTGTGGTTTACTATAAAGTGCACCGACCATGAGTAATGGCTGTGTGTGTGCCCCTGGCCTTGGATAACTGTGTTGCCTTGGATAAGTCATTTTATTTTACTATGCCTTGGTTTCCCCCTTTGCAAAAGAGAGCTTTGCATTAGATCCATCTTTAAGGTCCCAACTCAAAGAAATCTTACGATTAAATTCATTCCTGCCTGCCTGCCAGATAGCATTCTGAGCAAACATATTTGCAACACTGACTGTCTGTGTTTCCCCATACACATAATTGAAGATATTTTATACCTGAAGTTACAATTTCATCACTTACCTACCCCATATCATTTAAGGTCTCCTCATTCTGCTTTGAAGTTCAAAGAAAGAGAAGACTCTGTATAATGAGAATGGCCCCTTTGAATACTCCCTTCGCAGCTGCAGGCTGGCATACCCTACACTGTACAGAGAGAGGAGCCTATTGTGATGCAGATGTACCGCAAAGTGCGTCTGCAGCAAGAACATTTCCATGGGTCTTTACTGTATTTCTTCTATTATTCATAGAACACAATGTAAATGAAGCCATAAATTTTACCCCCCACACTCGATGTAGAAAGAAGATAATGGAAATTGTGAATTATGAATGAATCACTGTTATTGTAATTCCTTAAGGATTCTGATGGAGATGATTAAATTCATGCAAAGATACAGATTCTAAACTTTGGTGCCTGAGTCCCTCATAATGCCGCTTGGAATTTCACAAGGAACAGAGGTGCTCTTGGTTTTGCCTTTACCTGCCAAATAACCTCACAGAGGATCTACCTAGGCTGGACAGATGACCCAGACTCCACGCCTGGGAAGGAGAGGGTGCTGGAAAATAGGCGCGTCTCCAACATTCCTATTGCTCAGGACCCTAACACAGTTGAAATCTACAGCACTGAGTTTTTGGAAAGCCTGCGTCCGCTTTTTAGAAAACTGGAGGGAGAAAGAGCAAAATAATTAGGAGTCACTAGCATTTTTCAAATGATCCAGCAGTTTAATAAAGCCGAGGATGCAGACTTTGTTTCCTCCTAAATTTGTTTCAATAACAAGAATTCTGATCAGCAATTATTCTCTCAAGCACGGTTGGCGGTTCTTCTAAGTAATGACAGTAGACCATGCGCCCCCAAAGCTGTTCTGGTTTTGATAATGATAGAAAGTGATTAGAAGTACTTCACTGATCTGAGACAAAGCCTCTGGAAAATTTCAACCTTAATCCACTTTAGTCTTGTGCCAGGCTTTTAGAAGGTTAGAGGCCCCAAAATGAGATTTGAGATGATATTTAACAGTTCAAGTAGTGTTCTGGAAAGAGTTATCTTCTGCGGAACCTCAAAATAGTTTTTGGCGTTTTCAGCCTACCAAATCTGCATGAGTAGACAAAGCCATAGGCAAATACAGACTTCTGCTTAGTAGCTGCTTTCTACTCTCAAGCACACACGCAAAATTCCATTTAAATTTAGGTCTATGTGATCATAAAAGGAACATGTGGGGATTCTCCATAACATCCTCCCCTCACCAAATTGTGCTGATGTCAGGGGAATGAGGGTTCTTGGGTAGTCAAAATCCCTCTCCTGATCAACATCTTTACCTGAACACTGAAAAATTTGGACTAGATGGTCTCTAACGTAATCTCCAGCTTTAACTTTCTCAGTTCTACTTCAGAAAGCTAAATAAGATGTAAATGTTCTTACTTTTCAGGCCCTGGGCCCTGCAGTGTTAGAGAAGAGGACCCATATTAGTTCTTCATAGACACCAAGTTGAGAACACAGGAGACAATTGTTGAAGTCTCCTTCCTCCAAACGACCCAGGTAGAGGTCCTCCACCCCAACTTTTTAAAAAATATTTATTTATGCATACAAGAGCTGGGATACAGGCTAGAGGTTCAGGAGGTGACAGGATTCACCACAGACAGCATGGGGAGCAGAACAAGCAGATGGACTGAAACACACTGCTGAGGGGAGCAGTGGGCGAGACAGGAGAGGTCTGCTGCATCATGTGGGTCCCCTTCCTGTCAGGGATCGAACTTGCGCTGCTGTGCTGAGGATGCTTCACAACTGCGCCACCAGGGAGGCCCTTGCCCCGCCCCCCTTATTAACTGTGGTGTTGGCTCACACTTCCATAGCCCCCACACCTCTCTCTGGAAGGTGACTAATCCTTGCAATTATACAAAGTCTGTCCTTTTCCTGCCATAAAAGTTCTAGCTTTGAAGGATTATTATGGTGTGTTCACCAGTCCACTCCCTGCTCCACGATGCCTAGCACACAGCTGGCACTTCACAAATACTTGTACAGTGAATGGACGGATGTGGGGACTAACCCAACTCATAGGACTGCCTGACATTTTCCTCTTTGGAAAAGACAAACTTTGACAGAAAAGGGACGTGTGAACAATTTCCTTGGCCCCCAAATTATCTGCCTGCTGACTCACCACAGTTACTAAATACTCTGCAGATTCACCTTTCAGGCTTCATATATTGATAGTTCATCCCCAAGTTGTTCCTATTAAGTAGTTCTTACATAAGTGGCATATTTAGGCCATATCAGAGGAGAAAGTAGTTGACAGGATGAACTGAACATTCTGAGGTTACAGGCATGTACATGATTTAGGCTTGGGAATAGCTACTTCAATTAAAATAATTCTTTCCAAGTACAATTTTCAAAATGTAATTTTTATGTCTGACTCTCCTCCAAAATCTTTCACCTTTTTATGACATTTCCATAATTACTTTCTTGAGAGGAAAGTTTCCTTTTCCAAAAAATTATGGATTTCTGAAATATTAATAGCTCCCTCCTCAGTCCCAAATTTTTAAACCAAGAGAAAACCAAGGTCTACCTTGGGCCTCCCTGGTGGCACAGTGGGTTAAGCAAACCACAGCCACTGCAGCACGAGTTCAATCCCTGCTGCCTCCCAGGGAGGGGACCCACATGGTGCAGCAGACCTCTCCTGCTGTGCCCGCTGCTCCCCTCAGCAGTGTACTTCCGTTGATCTGCCTGTTCTGCTCCCCGCTCTGTCTGTGGTGAATCCTCTCACCCCCCACACCTCTGGCCTGTACCCCAGTGCTTGTATGCATAAATAAATAAATCTTTTAAAAAAAAAACCCAAGGTCTACCTTATCCAGATCCTAAAGCTGTTGTTGGGTGTGTAGATGTTTACAAACACCCAGGGTATTAAGATATGGGGGTACAGGGAAGAGGTCCCCAAGCATAACAGCAACTCAAAGCGTGTTCAGATCATTTAAATGTTTATTTTCAAGTCTCTCTCTGGAGATTCCTATTTAGTACATCCAGGCTGGAGCCCATGAATTTGCAATAATCAAACATTCAAGATTCCACTGTGTTCCCTTCCCATTTTGAGACTCTTAAGTTTCTCTGTCTTCTCACCAACAAGGAACCCTTGTCCAGCTGCCTCCACTCTGTATAGGGGTATTCAGGGGGGGAGGTTCTCCCCCTACAGGGTTCTGCTTGCTCTCATAAGAAATGACAATCTGTTCTCTGAATGCATTTTTAAAAACTCTTTTTACATCACTGTTCGTATTTGTACAGTAATTGGTTTCTCACCTCAGATGTAGTGCCCATAGTTCTCTCGCCACCCAACCACCCATGAACCGTCACCACATTCTTCTGTGCTCTTCCCTCCTGCTTTCCTTGCCACCCTCTCCCTCTCTTGTATATACACCCAGATAATGCTCAACTTGCGAATTTTGTCTTTTCCTGTCTTTGGTTTCTCTATATTCCTCATATACGTGAGACCATCCAATATTCTTTTCACTCCTGACTAATTTCGGCTAGCACAATCCCTTCCAGCTCCATCTATGTTGCTGCAAATGGCATGAGTTTGTCTTTTCTGATTGCTGAGTAATATTCTGTTGTGTATACAGACCACGTCTTCTTGATCAGCTCATTTGTTCTGGGGGCATTTGGGTTGTTTCATATCTTAGTTATTGTAAATAGTGCTGCAATAAACATAGGAGTGCTGTTGAATTAGTGTTTCTGTGTCCTTTGGATAGATTCCTAGGAGAAGAATTACTGGGTCATATGGTAGATGCATTTTTAATGTTTTGAGGAACTCCACACAGCTTTCCATTGTGGCTGGACTACTTTACCACCCCGCCAGCAGTATAAGAGGGTTCCTTTATCTCCACATCCTGGCCAGCTTTCCTGAGTGTTTTTTATGCAGTAGAGTTCTCAGCGGACACCGGACTGAACCAAGGGCTTTTCAAACACCAACTTAATTCCTGCAATCACCTTTCCAGGTAGGCATCATCACTTCATTCTACAAATGAGACAGCCAAGACTTTGGGAGGTTGAGATGTTTACCAAAGGGCCTCTTTCTTGAGAGTGATAAAATCAGGATTTATCTGATTCCAAGACCCAAGGTTTAGTTAGGCACTATGCTAGCCCATCTGCTGTGACCAAGGGCACAGGATTCTCTTTAGGTAGAGATAGCGGGAACAAGGACGAGAAAGCAGTCACAAACTGCAGGAGGGCAAGGACACCTATTTCTTTTCCAAGTCAAAATCCCACTGGCATTATTCATATTAGCTGAACGGTAAAGTCAACCCAAATGTTCATCAATAGATGAGTATAGGCTAAATGGAATATTATTCAGTCTTAAAAACGAATGAAACTCTGATACACATTCCACATGGGTAAACCTTGAAAAAGTATGCGAAGTGATATATATTGTAAAATTTCAATGATAAGGCAAAGTCATCTAGCCAGAAAGAAGAATATAGGTTACCAAGGGTATGGAAAGGGCCATGGAGAATTCTTGTTTAATGGACAGTTTCCATTTGGGATAACTGAACAGTTCTAGGAATGGTCGTACAACATTACAGAGGTACTAAAAGCACTGAATTTCACACTGAAATGCAATTTGAAAGGTATTACTAAATAAACAAATAGATTAATAATTTTTTTAAACATAACCACAACCCAACTGGATTCATCCTGTAACTGTGAGGATAGTCTAACATTGGAAAATCCATAAACGCAAATCCCTTTAGTAGACTAAAGAGATAAAGCACTTTTTAATCCAGCAGTGAATCCAAAGTTATTTCCTATGGTAATGATTCCCAATCAAGTCACTTGAAATTGTTAACCAGGAGCAAAAGGGAGGTGTCAAGGAGATACCATTGTGAAAACATCAGTGGATGAGGCTCACGCATAGAATTTTCTATTCTTTCATTTTACATTTTTCTTCTGTCTGTCCCGATAAATCGATTCAGTAAACATATGGACTGTCTTTTAAAATGTGATTTATGGAGCTGCTTGAGTCTCATCGCTGGAAGTTCTTTTTTCCCTGTAGCACTTCTAGTTTCTCTCTGCTCCAAGACCTCAAATTGCAAATGTTTCAGCCAAGTAAACTTTCTAATGTACAATGGATTTCAATTTTTCCCCATTGCAGAGTGTGAAGTTCTTCACTCACCTGCGAAGAGACTTGAATAGAACTGTTCTCTCCAGCTTTGAAAAAGGAGAAATGAAAGAGGAATAAGTTCTATAAAACCACAACCTCAGGATGAGTCTGCAGAAATAGGTTCGCCAAATTCTAGAAAACCAAGGCCTAGGCAAGACCTGCCTTTATTTTGTTTTATCATTTCTAAGACAACACTGGCTTACTATATATGATTGAACACTATAGGCTCACACCTCTCCAGATGTACATCACCACACCCCAGCCTTTCCCCTAAATCACTGGACTCTTCCCCTCTGGTCCCACCTCCATCCCTATCTAGTAAGGTGAATGTTATGGTCATATGTTTAGAGTTTGTTCTGGTTTAGTTTTGTCAACTCCTTTGTATTTTTTTTCTTCCTATTCCATGTATGAATGAAATCATCTGGCATGCGTGTTTCTCCTTCTGATTTATTTCAATTAGCAAAATCCACTCCAGGTCATTTTTTTTTTTTATAGCTGAGCAGTATATATAACTCATCTTCCCAATCCGCTGCTCTGTCATTGGGCATGTAAGTTGTTTCCATAACTTGGCTATTGTAAATAGTGCTGCAAAGAATGCAGGGGTGCCTATGTCCACTCTGACTAATAATGTTGTATTCTTTGGCTGTAAAGGAGTATTCTGGAGTGGTATACCTGGATCATATGGTCTACCTGTTTTTAATATTTTGAGGATGCTCCATACTGTTTCCCATAAAGGCTGGACCAGTTTACACCCTCACCAAGAGTGAGGTCCCTTTGTATCCATACCTCACCATCATTTGTTGTTTCTGTATTGTTATGTTTTATTGTTGTTAGGTGGTATCTTGTGTAGTGCTGATTTGCACTTCCCTGATGATGAGGGATGCTGAACATTTTTTTCCTGTGCCACATGGCCATCTGTACATCTCCTTTGGATAAGTGTCTGTTTAACTCAACTGCCCATCTTTGCTTTTATTGAGTTGTGTGAGTTCTTTGTAGATCTTGGATATAGCCCCTTGTCAGATGTATGTTGTACAAATATTTTCTCCCATTCAGTAGGGCGTCTTTTTTGTTTCATTGATAGTTTCTTTTGCTGCACAGAAGCTTCTTAGTTTGATGCAGTAGGAAACAGCTTTTAAATGTCAAACAGGTAGATAAGGAACAAACTAGAATTAAATGGTTTACTCAACACACAGGACATAATGAATTTACAAACATCGCTCAGAACATATATATAAAGGCTGCCAAGGCTTTGGGTGTCTTTGTGGATTTCATCTTCATTCTGGATTAGATGTTCAGTAATGATTATTTATTATTTAAAGTTAAGTCAGAGAACAAATAATGTTTTGAGAGAGTGAGGTACTTATGAAACATATATCCCCTCAAAAAAAGAAAACCCTGCCATATTAAGGGAGGCAAGATGTGGATCAGACAGCAGCAATGAGATCACCAACAGAAAAGGATCTATGGGTCACTTCAAGTGACCACAGTACTTCCAGATCTTGGTGCCCTCGCCAAAGAGAGGGCCCTGTCCTGCTCCAATGATCACTACATGCTCCTCTCACTGGTCCCTCTCTGACTCTGCCAGGCCAACCTGCTTCCTGCCTGAACGATCTCCCTAGAGAGCTCACTGTGCTCGCATAGCCTGTCTTCCAACTGTTGGTTTCAATGGCTTTTTCTTTTGGATTCCAGACCGTGAAGTCCTTCTGTTATATCCCTGTAAGCACACTCTGTGCTCCCCCTCCCAAGCCCCCATCACAACTGGCATTAGTAGCTTAAGTCATTAGCTCCTGTTTGCCCACGTCCCCCACCCCTCATTCAGCTCCAAGAAGGCTGAGAATAGAAATGACAGTTGTCAGAACTGGCTACCTACTTTTCAGGGCCCAATGCAAAATGAAAATATGAAGCCTCTCATTTGAAGAGTAATAAGAATTCCAAGAGACAATGATGGTAGAATAGTAAACCAGGCACAGGGGCTAGTAAGTACGTGACCCTCAACAATGATAGAAGTCACCTGTCCATGAAGCTGGCTCAATATTGTTCACTACTGTCTCCCTACTTGGCACATAGTAGGTATCTCATAAATGTTTATTTGTAATTAGATAATGCAGAAATTATCTGACATTCTCTTCTTCCTTTGTTCCATCCATCGCTTATCATTTCAAGCCAAGAAACACAATTCTGCTCTGGTCACTCCTTTGTAACCAGCTTTGCCCAGCTTTCTTTATAGGTTAGAAGCTTCTCCAGCAGCCTCATCCAGAGCCTCTAAGATTGAGATTTCTCAGAAGGTACAGCTGAGAAATGTATTTTTATGTTTCCTTAAAGGAGACTCCAGTGCATCCTTCAGTGAACTGTTCTTAAAGAAGAGGGAAAAATCAATGCTTTCAGATAGCATTACCTTGCCCTGAATAATCCTGAAGCTTCCATGACTTACTGTAGGGGTATAATTGAAGTGAGGATAAACTGCACACCATTTCAAAGTCTACTAAATTGAAACCGTTCTTTTTGTTGACACATGCTTGGGAAGCTGTAGATAATGTGATTTAAAATAAATACACTGGCCCAGTATACTTATATAATTGAAATAAATATGGAATAACCCATAAAGTCCACAGGCAGTTGGGTAAATTAACCCTTTGTGTGCCAGGTATAGGGCACCTGCACATGGTGCTGAATAAACTCGGGGGAGAGGATAGGGTGCACACCTCGAAAAATGTACACTTTCCAATGTTAGCTTTTGAGAGACTTGGCCTGCGTTTCAGGAGGGAATTCTTCTCTTTTTTTAAAGATTTATTTGTGCATACAAGAGCTGGGGTACAGGCAAGAGGTGTTGGGGGTGAGAGGAGTCACCAGAGACTTCAGGAGGGAATTCTTGGCAGGTGGTGGGTCCTCTCTTGGTTTTCCTGCCATGCAGTGCTAGTGAGTCCATAGAGAGCTCTTGTGCCTCGGGACGGCAGCTGCGGTGGATTTTAGAAAGAGGAAGAGAGCCTCCATTTTCCTTCCTCTGATGGTTCCCAGGGAATGGGACAAAAAGGAACAAAACCACCAAAAGTTGCATTAAAATGGTGTCGGCAGCACCATCTCAAGCAACCTTTGAATATGTCATTTCTCAGCCAGGATGTCCCCGAAGGCCTGGGGGAGTCGGCTAGGTTTCCAACAGAGGAGCAGGCCAGGTTTGGGATGGGGTTTGGGTCCTTGGTGACCCAGAACCGGGTCAGAGGAGTCCGTGAAGGCATGCTGCTCGGTGCCTGTCCTGAAGTCTGCCATCGCAAAGGGGAGGCGGGCGTGCCATGAGGGCGAATAAAGTCAAAAAAGAGCAAGAAGATGATTCTGGAAGGTTGAAGAGGAAGCGGACCTGGGTTCTGGTTCTCATGGAGCTCACGTGGGTCTTTCACCCCTTCCAGCATCACTAATACGAGTCCCTGCAAGAGAACACAGGTCTGATCCAGGAAGCAGAAACTGAGGGGAGAGCTGGGGGGAGGACCTGTGGGTCCCGTTGCTAATCCACACCCCAAAGGGGCCCGGGAACACAGACATCCAGTGTGCACTGCAAGAGCGCCTGCTTCCTTTGGTCACCTGCGTCCATCTTCCAGCTCTCACGCAGGTGTGGCTCGAGGCCACTCCTGAGCCAGAGCCACACAGGAAAGGAGGGCTAGCAAGCAGCTCCAGCTACGCGAAGTGTGCACCAACCCCGGAGCGGCTGCGCCGAGCGGCTGCCCCGAACATGTTTCCTCGGAGCTCTCGTGTATGGTCTTTGTGTCCATAACTTTCCTGTTAGACATGCTTTAGCCCCAAGGGTGTGATCGGAACCACACAGTGCTCGCTTTGGGTAGAACTGGAAAGCGCGCTAACCAAGGACCGTTTTCTCCCCAAGGAGCATCTGGCAATTCTGAAGATGTTTCTGGGTGTCACCTGTGGGAGTGAACTAGAGGTAACAACCAGGTAGGGATGCCGCTGACGCCCATCAACCACGGGACAGCTGACCCAAACGTGGACAGAGCGAAGACGACGAAGCCCACGCAGCCTACAACCGTCGTGGGTTCCAAGAAAACCAGGGAAAATGATAATATACCATTTTCAAACCCCATGATAATTAGAAGTAAGAGAATCTCCTTGTTAAAAGAAATGCAGTGGACTTTATGTGCTGCTATAAGGTTGTTGATGGCTGAAAAAGGCAAACCGCGTAGCACAATAGAATAGCGTGGATGTTGTAATGCCTTTTTGGCATGGGCAATACACATAGAACGACAATGCTGTCTTATTTGAGTTACCCTAGAAACAGACCCCATGAAATGGATTCAAACTCAAGGTGTCTGCTGGGGGATGACCCCTATAAACACGGGTATGGGAGTGAGAAGTGAGACAGAGAATGAAGGGAGAGGATTAGGACGTGATCCCGAATCAGTTACCACTGTGGGGAAGCGGAGCTCAGTCCCAGCAGGGACTGAAAGGCAGACCCAGGTCATCCCAGGTGAACAGGGAGGGAGCTGGGGTACTTGTCCCCCAATTTCCATCAGCCGCTGGTTAGGCTGGTCCTGGCAGGCACCATGTGCCACAGGGGCTCAGTGATCAATGAAAGTCTAAAGTCAGAGGTAGTTCGCAGGTCAGAAAATGCAAGAGGTGGTGGACAGAAGTTAACCTGGTGTGGTTGGCGAGGGGTGAGCATGAGGGCACGAGTAGCATCAACTACAACTATGAAACGTCACCTAGGGCCTCCCTGGTGGCGCAGAGGGATGAGCTCCGCACTGTGAAGGGGACCCATGGCACCGTGGGTTGAGCGCCGGCCAGGTAGGGGACCCACATGGCGCAGCAGACCTTTCCTGTTGCATGCAGTGTGCTTCAGTCCATCTGCCTGTTGTGCTCCCCACTCTGTCTCTGGTGAATCTTCTCACCTCCTACACCTCTGGCCTGTACCCCAGCTCTTGTACGCATAAATAAAATAAATCTTAAAAAAAAAATAAAGTATTAGGGCCTCCCTGTGGCGCAGTGGGTTAAGCAGCGCACTATGAAGCAAACCG
Source organism: Galemys pyrenaicus (assembly GCA_019455555.1). NCBI lineage: Eukaryota > Metazoa > Chordata > Mammalia > Eulipotyphla > Talpidae > Galemys > Galemys pyrenaicus. Next base: position 3,015,951 of record JAGFMF010012032.1, read on the forward strand.
CAGCAATTGCAACACGAGTTCGATCCCTGCTGCTGACCAGGCGGGGGGCCCACATGGTGCAGCAGACCTCTCCTGCTGTGCCCGCTGCTCCCCTCAGCAGTGTACTTCAGTTGATCTGCTTGTTCTGCTCCCCGCTCTCTGTGGTGAATCCTCTCACCCCCCACACCTCTGGCCTGTACCCCAGTGCTTGTATGCATAAATAAATAAATCTTTAAAAAAAATAAAGTATTAAAAAAAAGAACATGATCTACAAAGACACTAATTCAAAAGGGAACCTGCACTCCTGTATTTACTGCAGCACTGTTTAGAAGAGCCAAGGAAGGTGTGGCAACAACTCAAATGTCCCAAAATAGACGAATGGATCAAAAAAGTTTCGGTATATTTATATAATGGAATATTACAGAGTGATCAAAAAAGACAAACTCATGTCATTTGTGGCAACATAGAGCTGGGAGGGATGACACTCACCAAAATTAGTCAGAAGGAGAAAGATAAATACCAGATGGTCTCACATATATGTGAACTATAGAGAAACCAAACAAAAGGTGAAGAAAAAGTCAAAACTAGCAAGCTGACCACAGAACTAAGACATCCAGCAAAGGAGGAGGAGGAGAGGGGCAAAACAGGGAAGGGATGAACGCAAAGGAATGTGGTGATGGTCCAGGGTGACATGGGAGCAGAACCATGGGGACTACAATGATGTAAGGAAATAATTTTATTAATTAATTTTTTAAAGAAACACGTGTCCTAATAACAAGTGTTTTTTATTATAGAAGGACCATGTGACAAAATGCTTGGCCTGGTACTCTCTTCTCACTTGGGATGTGCTGTGGAAATGTGGTGGTAGGATTTTGATCCATTCTAACCCAGGCCTGTGAAACTAACCTTGGAGATGCATCTGTGAAAGCAAACACAGCATCTGACCAGAGCGACATTTTGGATCTACAGAAAAGACAGTGTCCAGGTGAGACTAACGTTAAGAATCATTTCGTTGGTTGCCATGTTTAACTCTTAGGACATGTGACAGAAGTTTTAACTGCTTCCTCAGAAGGTGCCTGCTATTTTTGAGAGAAGTGTGTGTGGGCATCGAAGTAAAGAGGGTGAGAGGACCTGGTGGCGCATAGGGTTGAGCGCCGCACTGTGAAGCATCCACGGCACAGCAACACGAGGCCAGGGAGGGGACCCACAGGGCACAGCAGACATCTCCTGCCTCGCTTGTTGCTCCCCCCCGCTGCTCCCCTCAGCAGTGTATCTCAATCCATCTGCCTGTTCTGCTCCCACTCTGTCTCTGGTGACTCCTCTCATCCCCTGAGTCTCTGGCCTGCACTCCAGCTCTTGTGTGCATAAATAAATCTTTTAAAAAAAAGAAAAAAGGGTGAAAGGGGAAAGACCATGGATTCAGTAGTGGCGAGTAAAGCAAAAGAAAACTGAGCTCATTCGCAGAGAGTGAGTGGAGGCTGGGAGTGCCTGTGAGCTGGGGGGAGAGGGGGAGTGGTCAGGGAAGAACGTACTGTTTGGGCAGTAACCCAGACGATGAAGCGTCTCTATGGAGAGTGCCAAGCATAGAGAAGGATGAGTAAATGCAAAGGCCTTGAGTCCAGGCACCATCCTGGTTCGTGCCCGTGTGGCTGCACCTTAGCCTACAGGAGGCGTGGGAGGAACACTATGACTGGAGAAACAGATGGTGTCAGACCATTCCTAATCACAAGTTTTCATTGGCTGCAGAAGTGAAACAGTACCATAGACTGAAAACAAAAAAAAGAAAGAGAAAGGAAGCCAGGACCTATGTATCTCTGTCAATATTCCTGGCCAGGCTTCCGGACCATTCCCAAGCACGCCACCTTATGGCCTGTTTCTACACCCCACGAGGAGTTTTACCCCTAACTCATTGCTATGAGCTGACAATGGAGAATTTTTAAGCAGGAGATTGGTTCAAGCAAATTTACAGCTTTGAAAGACAACTCCTCGATATTATGTAAAAAATAAACAAAAGTGGGGTTGGGGGTGGCCAAGAAGGGACGTAAGTGGGGGCACCAGTGACAGATAAGGAAACTGAACACCAAAGAGATAACGCAAACTTGTTCAAGGTCAGCAGCTCATTCAAGGTCAGCAGCTCATTCAAGGTCAGGCCAAGAAAGTGGCAACTCTGATGGATCCACTTCCCTCCTTTCAGACTGGAGCTTCTTGCTCTAACTGGAAAGAGAACAGAAGTCCTCAGCCATGGCAAATAACCAGCTCCTCCCCAGTGCCACGTTGCCTCTGGGCTGCCAGCAACATTCGTTGTTGGATTTTTAAATGTTTTGCTAAATGCAACCCAAAAAAAGGCTCATTTTATTCAGAGTAGCATTTACAGTCACTTTACAGCTGGTGACTGCTAATTGTCATCTGTTAGGTTGGGCATCAGAATGTGGCATCAGAAAGTCTGTCCATCTGTCCTGGGCTCCATTGGTCTTCCTTATGCTTCCCACCCACAACCTACTTTCACCCTGGCTCTTCTGAGCCAGCCCCCCCCCCCCCCCCCCCCCCCCCCCCCGTGTCTTGATGCTAACGCCGGCCCTCTCTGGGGAGGGAAGACAGATTCCTATTCAAGTTTTCATTGACTGCAGAAGTAAAAACTGCAACATACACTAAAAAATAAATAAATAAATAACTCCCATCATGCAGCATCACCTCTCCTGAGGGTGCTTTCAGGGTCCTACCTCACCCGCGCCTCATTCATGCCCCACCCCCCCACCCCCCACCCCCCACCCCCCGCCCCGGGTTCTACTAGCAAGCATCTGTGACGGCAGGGGGCGCTTTCTTTGGCTGCAGGAATACGCTTAGTTCACGCCTGGGGTGCAGCGGGGAGCAGCCCTCAGCCAGTGAAGATTGCGAGTGGAGGGGTGAATAACCCCGTCCTCGCCCTCGCCTCTTGGGCAGACAATGCAGACGGGTTATGGCACCATCTTCCAGAGGTGCTAGTGGGGCTGAGCAGTAAGCTACAACGCCTGCCCTGTCTGGTGAGTCCTGGGATGGCCTCCCAGTTAAAGTGTCTGCTCTAGAGTCCCAGTGTCAGGATCCAGAAGCGCCCCGCTAGGCTGGAATCCCTGCATGACCTACAACTGTATGTTACACGTAAGACCTGTGTCTAAAGCAGAGCTTTCAGAAAGGCTGAAAGAAAGAGTGGAGAAGACATTCCAGGTAAAAACAAACCCATTTGAAAATGAGTATCTGTAAGGCCACAAATGAAAAATGTTCAAGATAGAAGGACCTCAGAGGGAGAGTAAGATTGGGGACTCTGTTGAATGGGGACGGTTTAATGGAAGACAGAAAGAATCTTGGACCTGGGTGCTGGGATGGTGGCACAGAGATGTAAGTGCACCTAATACCACAGAACTGTACGCTGAAAACAGTCAAATATGTGTATTTTACCCTACGAATAAAATAAAGTATACTCGGAGAGTATACTCTAATTGCAAAGCAATAAAACTAGAAATCATTAAGAACGCAATAAATAACAAATATACTGCAACTGAAAAAGTATTCAATCTCATCTTAAACAATTTGGGGATTGAAGAAATCCAGATCAGAACTGTGAAAAAGACTGCCACAGAAACTATGTAATAAAACGAAAGCAACATTCAGAAGGAAAATTGCAGCTTAAAATAACATATCGTTAAATAAGAAAGAATAAAAATAAGCTAAACCTGCTCCTAGAGTTTAAAACGCACAATAAAATAAATCTACGGAAATCAAAGAGAAGGAATAAGTAAATATGAAAGCAAAAATTATTGTTCAAAAACAAAAAGTGAATGAATCCAAAGAGCTGTTTCCGTGGGGGGAGAAATAATAAAATATGTACATCATTATCAAATCTAATAATAAAACAAAGAAGAAAGGAAAATAGGTATAAAGTATCATGTGATGGCAGAGAAATAATAAAAGATAATTCAAAGGATCATAATCAAGGGCCTCCCTGGTGGCACAGTGGGTTAAGCAACGCACTATGAAGCAAACCACAGCCACTGGCAGCATGAGTTTGATCCCTGCTGCCGGCCAGGGAGGGGACCCACATGGCGCAGCAGACCTCTCCTGCCTCGCCCGCTGCTGCCCTTGGCAGTGTGTTTCGGTCAGTCTGCCTGTTCTGCTCCCCATTCTGTCTCTGGTGAATCTTCTCACTTCCCATGACTCTGGTCTGTACCCCAGCTCTTGTATGCATGAGTAAATAAATCTTTAAAAAAAAAAAAAGGATCATAATGAAGATTAAGTTCATGTAAAGTAGGAGATGGCAATGAAATCATTTCCTAGAAAAATATAGCCACAACTGACCCAGGAAGAGACAGGAATCTAAATACACTGTTTCAGAAGTCATGCAGAAAGGAAATGAAGAACCCAAAATGTAGAAGTTACTCAGATGGTTTCACGAATGAAAATTACCAAACCATCACAGAACAGATAACTATGCAACTGTTCAGAGTCTTAAAAGATTATTTCCAACTTCTTTTTACAAAGCCAGCAAAGCTTTGATACCAAAATCTGACAAAGATAGCATAATAAAAAAAATACAGAGTAAATCTCACTTATGAATAGTAATGCAAATTCCTGAATAAAATATCAGCACTTAGGATCTGGCAGCACTAAAAGAATAATATACCAAGATTTAAAATGCAAAGATTTCAACATCAGGGGCTCACAAGAGTCACGTGTTCACAGAGAAGAATGATATAATCATCTCCAAAGATGCTGGTAAAGGTACTGAATAAGAACAGCATTCAGTCTTGATTGAAAAAAAATAAACTCTTTATTAAAATATAAGGAAATAGATACATCTTTAATATGATATTGAAAACATACATATAAAGAAGTCATCACCATGTATAATCATGAAGTATCAAATGTTTCACATAAGTGTCCAGAATAAAATAAGACACCATCACTGCATAACATTGTTCCGGATGCTTTAGCAAGCCAAAAAACGGGGAAGGCAAAATAATGATTACTTGTATCTTCTGTGATTGTAGATGTATGAAACCCAAGGGGATGAACTGAAAAGAGGATGAATTGGAAAAAAAAAAAAGGAGACCTCAGTAAAGCAAGTATTTAAATTTTATGCCAGTAACAATAGGTTTCTATATACAGGTATCCCAATTAGAGCACATAATGGAAGAGGGGAAAAATATCATTTGTAAATAGTTTAAAAAGATGAAATACCTAGGAATGAACGTGAAGAGGCACATAAGCTAAAAAGAAACCATTAAGGCATCACTGAGAGATGTGGAACGAATCAATAGAAAAACAACTCTGTTCTTGGAAGGAGGTTCGAATATTATAAAGATGTCACTTCACCCTAAATCAACCTATACACTTTATGTAATCTCAATAACATATCAGTAGAATATTCTCGAATGAGTAAAACTCTTTCTAGGGAACTCTAAAGCAGTAGTAATGAAAATGATTTGGTCCTGATGCATTAAGCAGACAAAAGAGTGAGTCTAGAAATGAACTAAATACCAGGGAAATGTACTATGTGACAGAAGTGGCATTGCAACCTGTGGAGAAAAATAGAATCTTTTTAATAAAAAGGATTATGATAACTCACTAACCATGTGGTGGGAGGGGGGAGAGATGGCCCAATCCCTAACTAACTTGCCTCTTTTTTTTTTAAGATTTATTTATTTTTGCCTATAAGAGCTGGGGTACAGGCCAGAGGCATGGCGGGTGAGAGGAATCACTCACCAGAGACGGAGCAGGGAGCAGAACAGGCAGATGAACTGAAACACACTGCTTAGGGGAGCAGTGGGCGAGGCAGGAAAGGTCTGCTGCGCCATATGGGTCACCTCCCCAGCAGGCAGTAGGGATTGAATTTGTGCTACAGTAGCTGCTGTCTGCTTCATAGTACATTGCTTAACCCATTGCACCACCAGGGAGGCCCCCCCCAACTCACCTCTTACCCAAAATCAATATTAAACAGATCAATTGTTTAAACATAACAAATACAGTGAAAACATTTGGAGAAAAACATAGGATAACTTTTCATTTTATTTTGGAACAGAAGACTCCTCTAAGCATTATTGGGAACCCCAAATCCACAGAAGTATTGTTTGATTTTTAAAACTGAAAATTTGATTCTGTAAAACATAAAATGTCTGCATAATAGTCACCAAAAGCAAAGTAAAAGGAAAAAGTTTGTGAGATATATGGCAAAGGGCTAATTTTATCTAATATAAGTTTTACAAGTTGGCAAGGGGAAAAAAAATCAATACTTCAAGAAATAAACGATACATGGTGTGGTTGTGAGATACATGGTATGGTTCCCCAGGAGGGAAATGCCTTTTTAAAAGATACCACACACAACTCATGATTATGGAAATATAAATAAGTCATCTAAAATTATTTGAATAGAAATTATTTGAATCTGTCCAATTAGCAAATACCAACATGTTGCCAAAGATATAGGAAATCTCCATTCTATACTGTCAACAGAATTGAAATTGGTACAAACTCCATACCATCTCCCAAAACTTTCCACATACATAATCTTGATCCAGCAAGTGCCATTCCAAAAATACATTCAAGAATTTATCCTAGGGGCCTCCCTGGTGGTGTAGGAGTTAAAGTCTCAGCAATATCAAGCTACCACCAGCCACTGCAGCATGAGATCAATCCCCAGATGGCGCAGCAGACCTCTCCTGCCTCCCCTCTGCTCCCCTCAGCAGTGGATTTCAGTAGATACGCCTATTCTGCTCCCAACTCTGTCTCTGGTGAATCCTCTCACCCCTGCATCTTGTATGCATAATAAATACAATAAATCTTAAAAAAGATTTTATCCTGCAGGCATATGCATGCATGTATTTAAAGATACATGTACAAAATGCCCATCGAAACATTCTTTCCAATAACAAAATTTGAAAGCAATCTAAATGGCTCTCACCATGGAAATGAGTTGTTTTTTAAAGATAAGCTATACAAATACAATGTAGGTAGTCTTTACAAAGAATGGTGTGCTTCCTGACATACTACTGTAGAACTATCTCCAATCTATACTAAAATTAAAAGATAAAAACACAAAGTCCAGGAAAGTGGGTCATCCAAGCCCATATTCATTAAATGAATCTGTTGATACAGCGTATCTCCGAAAGTCACAAGCAGAATCATGGATCCTGAGACCCAGAACTTGAACCTGCAGATCAGGTGTGAAGGAAGACTTGCTTTTCAAGTATATATTCTGATGTCAAGTCAATTTTTTTTCATATGCCCATGTGATTTTGTAAAACTAAACACTGTTCAAGAAAATAAAAGGTCTTCTTGAACAATCCTGAGAGGAAATTAAGAAGGCAATTCCACTTAAAGTAGCACTGAAAAGAATCAAATGCTTTAGAATGGATTTAAGCACCGAGCCAAAAGATCTATATGCTAAAAACAACACAATCTTCCTAAAAGAAATCAAAGAAGACACAAATAAATGGGAAAACATCCTATGTTCATACATTTGAAATTCTAGGATGTTACTACTACCTAATACAATTATAGGTTCAAGGTGATCTCTAGATATATTTCAGAAGTTGTTGCAGAAACAGAAAAACCCATATTTTATTGGTACTTTGCTGGTGTAGTAACTACATCTGAAAAGGAGTGAACCGATACTCCTAAGTCATATACAGGTTGTAACCCAATGTTATCTCAATTTTTAAAAAAAAAAAAATTAAACTCCACCCTAAAATTCATGTGGAATTTAAATAACTCCTTAATAGTGAAAACAATCTTGCAAAAGAAGCAAAAAGTTGGAGTCTAATACTTACTGATTTCAAGATTTATTATAGGTGCAGTAGTAAAAATCTGAAAAAGTAGTGTGGTACAGACATTTAAACCAATGAAAGAGACTAGAAAAGCAAAAAATAAATCCTCATCTATGTGGTCAAATGACTTTCAGCAAGGGGGCCAGACCCATTCAATGGGAAAAGAACGGGTCTCTTCAACTGACTGTATTGGGGAAATTGGGTACATAACTTATACCATATACAAAAAGTAACTCAAAGTGGATCAAAGATCTAAACAGAAGTTCTAAAACTACAAAACTCTTAGAAGAAAACATAGGGGTCAAGTTTCATGACATTGGATTTGACAAGGATTTCCTGGGCATGACATCAAAAGCATAACCATAGAAAGGCAAAAATTGACAAATTGAACTCTCCAAAAATGACATACCAGTGATCAAGTAGGACAGTCAATATCATAACCACAAAGGAAATACCAGTCAAAGCCATGACGAGCTATCACCTCATACCCACTGAGATGACTACTTCCAAGAACACAGAAAATAACAACTGTTGACAAGGATGTGGACAAGTTAAAATCCATGTGCACATGGATCGAAATGTAAAACAGTGCAGCTGCTATGGAAACAGTACAGTGGCTCCTTTAAAAGTTAAAAATAGATATGATCCAGCAATTCTGCCTTTGGGTATATTTCCAAAAGAATCAAGTCTCAGAGAGATCTGCACACCATGCTCACAGCAGCATTATTCCCAATAACCAAGAGGTGGAAGTAAGCCAGATGTTCATGGACAGATGAATGGATAAACAGTATATGGTATATACATACAGTGGAATACTACTCAGCCTTAAAAAGAAAGGAAATTCCAATACATGCTGCATGGACCTTGATGACATTATACGAAAGTGAAGTAAGTCAGTCACAAAAAGACAAATACCATATAATTCCAATTAGATGAAGGATCTAGAACAGTTAAATTCATAGAAACAAACCAAAAAACAAACAAACAGACAAAACAACAACAACAGAATGGGACTCGGGGAAGAAGAAATGAGAGTTGTTGGCTGAACATTTCAGTTTTGCAGACAAAAACTTTCTGGAGATGTTTCACAACAATGTGAATATACTTGACACTACTGAACTGTAAATTCAGGAGTGATTAAAAAAATGGCAAATGGTTATGTGATCCATTTTTACCCCAATTTTTTAAAGCAAATCTCCAGATACAGGCTCTTTCAGGTCATTGCCTCTGCTCCCAGGGAGCGATCGTGGCGGCTTCTCGTCATCCACACTGTGTCTTGAACGCTATGCGCAGATTTCATCCTCAGCATTGACCCCTGAAGTCATTGTATTATTTTTCACAGGAAACTCAAAAGAGTTAAGTAAAATGCAAAGACAGGCAATTGGCAGCACTTTGACCTGGGCCCAGGTCTGTCTTAATCCAGAACCTAACACAGTCAGCCACCCACTGCTGTTCGGATGCTCTTCCCTACTTGGGTCCAGGGAACGAGGATGTGGAGGTGCTGAGGGGGCAGGAACAACCCAGCTGCCTTCACTTTCAGTGGCCTACCTGCACCTTTACCCTGCCTGTCCATGGGAGTTTTCAGGCGAATTAAATCAGACACGTGTAACGTCCCGAGAGAACTAGACGAAGGTCTTATTGTGTTAGTCATTTTCCCTGTCAACTTGAATTAGTGTTATATTAGCTTCATGCAATACTAACATGATACAGAAATGTTAGCATATTACAGACTACTCGGTGTGTCGTGCAAGAACTTTATCATGTTACTATGCTGCTGATGTTTCAAAGGAGGAGGGAAAACACAGGCATTGTCCATAAAACAGACCAGCTAATGCCAAAGCCAAGCAAAACCCCAAACACGGCCTTGAACTGGAGAAAAGGATAAGAGATGATGAGATGAGAGAACGTGCTAGCATATCTGATTCCTAGACCTTTAACCACATAGACACTATGGGGAAAGCTGATAGAGGTGCTTTCTGAGAACGTTAAGAAAGGAGGTAAGTTCTTTGTGAATTGATATATTTTTAAAGATGTATTTATGCGTACAAGATCAGGTGTAAGCCAGAGGTGCAGGGGGATGAGAGGACGCACCAGAGACAGAGTGGGGAGCAGAATAAGCAGATCTGCTGAAATACACTGCTGCGGGGAGCAGCGGGCGAGGCAGGAGAAGTCTGCTGCATCATGTGGGTCCCCTCCCTGGCCTGGGATTGAAATGAGTCATAGTGGCTCGTGATGGCTTGATAGTGCTGAGACTATAACCCCGGTGCCACCAGGGAGGCCCTGAATTGATATTTTTAATGTGGTGACATTTTCCCCTAATTATTTAAAAAGGTCAGACTTGAGGGGAACGGATGGGCAAGGGGACCCCTACTTAGAAGCAAAAAATGTTGGATCTTTATTTCTTGTGGAGTCCAAACCTCTCCTAGATGGATAACACCTCCTTACAGGGTAAGCAGCCAGGGTTCTGTTCTCGGAAAGACTGACCTTGGGGGGGGGGGTCGGGGTGGGGAGCCAACACTGACTTCAGGGAAGCTTTCAGATCCCCTGAATTGTGTGTCTGCACAAATAGCTCATTTCTTAGTTTGACCTGCAGATTCTTAAAGGTGCACCCCTAATACTTAGGCACCTCTTCATTCAATGAAGACCAGGAGTCATCACTGCAGAGTGAGGCCAGAAGTCACTGGAAGATGTGGGGTCGGCTCCAACTCTGTCCACGGCGGTGACATCACAACACATGCACCTCAGTCACTTCATCCAGGAGTCAAGGATGCTCCTGTCTGTGCTATGTACCTTACAAGGTTACTGGCAAGTAGTCATATGCTGTACTGTTAGGAACTTCCGGAAATGGTTTTTAAGAAAGCTCTTAATATTGCCTTGAAAATCAGCCTCCCGGTGGCACAGGGGTTAAGTCTCAGCACTATGAAGCTATCAGCAGCCACTGCAGCATGAGTTCGATCTCCGGCCAGGGATCTGACACACATGGCACAGCAGACCTCTCCTGCCTCCCAGCTGCTCCCCTCAGCAGTGGATTTCAGTAGATCTGCCTGTTCTGCTCCTCACTCTGTCTCTGGAGGTGAGTCCTCTCACCTCCCCACATTGCAGGCCTGCACCCCAGTTCCTGCATGCATAAATAAATAAATATTTTTTAAATTTTTTTTTTAATTTTAAAAAATGCTTCTTTGAAAATTGTCATCATCTTCCCATGGGAAGAAGGTCACATACTCCTCACCACCCTGATCAGCAATTTCTAACAACACCATCAGCGCCACAGCACAAGACCTTGCTGTGTTCTCCTATGGAACTGGAATGGTGAGATTTTAAAATTTTGTATGTCATCTTCAACCTACAGAATGGGAGAAAATATTTACAAATCATATACCTAATGAGGGCTTAATATTCAGAGTATATAAAGCACTCCTACAACAATAAAGAAGCAGTTCCACCAGCTCCAAGTAGACAGCCAGGCTGTCTACACCAGCTATCTACTCTACAGTCCAAAAAAAAAAAAATCTATCAGTAACTTCAGCCAAGAAAGAACAAACCCATTTCTCAAACTCAACGGGTCCAAAGTTCCACGTCCAAATCAGGGCAAGAAGGGTGAAGGAAGGCAGCCCTGCTCTAAATGTACAGCTCCTTTAATTAAAAATCTATTAGCAAATTTCCTGATAGGCCAATGGTATTTACAAATATAAACTAATCGCTATTTATTGGAATGTTTATTCCAAGGGCTTAAAATGAGTTTTTCCTTGTAGTGTGATAATTGTTCAGATGGCTTCCTGCTGATTTAATTACTTCAATTAACAAGGATTCTCAGAAACAAGTTTCCCTTGGCTTTGGATTTTCTCTGTGGTTATCACTGGGGCCTCATTTTTTGTAGCTGGAGGGCCAAGCTGATGCGTGTGCCAGTCACACCAAATACAACTTGGGAGAGGTGGGGTAGACAGGAAGAGAAGAAAAGCAAAGCCCAGGTCGCCTGTGTGTCTCCCAGCCCCTCCCTCCTAAACAAAGAAGATGCAGGACCGGGTTGAGTCCCGATTGCCTCACAAAGCGGACGAGTTGTGTTTAACCATCCATATCGTCACCTCTGGCTACCTTATCACCAAGGACATGCTTTAGAGGGTGGGATAAACCCTGGTGAAGAGGTATGTACTGCAGTTCAGAGAGAGATTACTGAGCTGCGCATCGAATAAACTGAGTGTGGTGACTTTAAAACGTGTGTACCGTTTCTTCAGCACACCTGTCTAGAACAGCTGGGCTCTGCTCACTCTGCCCTTGAATTGGGGCTGAGGGTTGTGACTGTCCTAACAAATAGAATATGGCAAAGATGACAATGGTGACGAAGTCATAAGAGGCCCGGCAGCCTCCTCCTTGCTCAGACTGATGTCCGGGTGAAGTTAGCTTCAGCACATGGGCAGCATGAAGGACAGGCACTATGGCCCCCGGCCAATGGCCATGTCAGTCAGCCATCTTGGAAGGACCACCGCTGGCCGCCATTTCCTAGAAGACTGAGCCCGGCCAACAGCTCCATCGCTACCTCATGAGAAATCCTGAGCCCGAACGACCCTTTTTCCATCAGCAAAATTTATTAAGCTCTAGCTATGGGCTAGAGAGTGTTCTAGATTCTGGGAGTACAGTAGCGACAACTCAGAGAACAAGCTTGTTCTGATGGTGAGAACATTGGGGACTATACTTGAGTGGAGAAATCAAATATTGTACAAAAATGAACAACAATGTAAGAAAATAAAAGTTCAATTTTAAAAATTCCAATAGAGTAGTATACAGATAAAAACAGAAGGGGTGATTTCAGTGGCTGGTAAGCATTATGAAAGAAATTAAAGAGCATAGTAGCTGGTCGCAGCTGTTACCTCCAACTCAACTGGTTCCCTGAGACCAGGCTCATGGGAGAAACTCCTCTATGGACCGAGGATGTGCTTTGTCATATCAAACTTTCTAATTTGTCAAAAGCACATCAGTATGTGTTACTTATTTGAAATCCACAGTTCTATGAGATAACCCAGGCGAGTATTTTATGTCCATTTTACAGCTAAGGAAAACTGAGCCCGGTGAAGTTTCGCAGCTTGCGAACATAGGGGAGCAAATGGCATTCTGGACAAGACAGTGCTGTGTGCTGAACTGTCTTCTGCATATTTAGCATTCTGGAGTCACTAAATGCTAGTGGGGGGCCCTCCCTGGTGGCTCAAGGGGTTAAGTCTCAGCACTATGAGGCTATCTGCAGCCACCACAGCATGGGTTCAATCCCCGGCCACGGAGCTGACCTACATAGCCAGCAGACCACTCCTGTCTTGCCCGCTGCTCCCCTCAGCAGTGTATTTCCGTCTATTTGCCTGTTCTGCTTCCCACTCTGTCTCTGGTGGATCCTCTCACCCCTCCACACCTCCAACTTGCATCCAGGTCTTGCATGCATAAATAAATAAAACTAAATGCTAGTGGGGAGTCCTTCTCAACCATCCACCCAATCATTTGGACAACAGATGCATCTCCAAATTCTTCTTCATGGGGGCAGTGCCACACACCCATCAGGTGATGGATGACTGCTACCAGCTAACCCCTCCTGTCCGCACACACAGAGCCTCAGCATACACCTTCCAAATAAGAAGGCGACCTTATTCAGCTGCCCCTTCCCTGGAAGTGTTCACTTCCAGGCACTTGAGCCAGGCACTTGCAGAGAAGGATCGATGTGTGCCTCGCCTCCGTGATTTCTCAGTCAGAAAAGGGGTGCATGATCCCATACATCTAGACGAAAATTTTAGGAAGGTTTCCCAGGCCTGATCTCATGCAAAATCTCCAGTATGTAACATGAAATTCCTTCCTGCTGATGATAAACAAATATCAGGAGTCTGAATATACACACACAGAAGAGGATTCTGGAACCTCAGGCAAAATATTATAATATTTTCATGGGCTGCCCAAATTCCAAGCATTAGACTTGATGAACAGCTTTATTGAATTTTGTGGATAAATATTTAAAGCCTTCAAGGGCTTGTGTAAATCACACCTAGGCAGGCGCATTTGCTCACAGCGCCATCTGCTGGTAGCTCCTGGTGTTGCGCAGGGGAATGCCCGGGGGCGGCCAGGACTCAGCCAGGGCAGCCCCCAGAGAGAGGCTTCACGCTCACCCCGAACCCAGCACACCTGTGCAGGCCAACCCCGAAGCAGCGATGCTCAGGTACCCCAATGTTTCCAAGAAAAAAGCCTTGCAAGAGCCGCATAAGATGAAGGAGGCAGACGAAAGGAAACTAAAGGAAATGCAAGAATGTCTTGTTTTCGGGAGAATTTTGGAAACATAGTGCCCTCCAGAGGTCGCACGGCCATTCCCTCTGTTCTAGGCAGAAGTGGGGTAGAGGCTGAGCCCTCACAACCTTCCAAGCCCTGGGTACCATCTCTCAGGATCCTTTGTTCCATTGCTCCCCTGATACTTATGTAGAAGGATGCTGGACAACTCTAAAGTGGTATTCTGGCAGCCTATCTAATAGCAGAAAAAGTGGCCATGCAGTCGTATCGTGTGCAGAACAAATTACAAATAGTGTGTGTGTGTACAGAAGAGTATGTACCAAACCACTATGAGACTAGGGGAAGCTTTTAAAATTTTCTTCTTTGTGCTCTTCTGCATTTTCCAAATTTTCTCTTATCATAGAAGAAAAAGAAATATTAAAAAAAAAAATACTACCCCTAGAAAAAATTCTCTCCTTCAAACTATATTACAAACCATTTTACAAGTTTTACTCTGGTTTTATTCTGAGGGCCAGTAGATGAAGGTAGTTGGTTTTTTCAAAGATTTTTATTTATTTATTTATGCATACAAGAACTGGGGTGTGAGCCAGAGATGGGGCGGGGGGATGAGAGGATTCACTAGAGACAGAGTGGGGAGCAGAACAGATGGATCCACTGAAATACACTGCTGAGGAGAGCAGCAGGCAAGGCATGAGAGGTCTGTTGCCCCATGTGGATCAGCTCCCTGGCCAGGGATCAAATTCAGGCCGCAGTGCATGGCAATAGCTTGATAGCACTGAGACTAGGGAGGCCCCCTGAAGGTAGTTATTTATAATGATGATGATAACTCAGAGTTGAGCATCTGCTACTAAAGGTGGGTGCAGATAAAGCACCAACCCAGTGCCTGGCACACAGTAAAAGCTAACTTGCTGTAAACTATTCTTGATATTAATATTATTATTAACCTAAAACACTGACCTCAGAAAGCTTACAGTTTAAGAGGAGAGTTAAAAATAACACACAGTATCTAATAATATAAGACTGTGAGATGATATATCCATCAGGAAGGGATCCATTAAGTGTCAATTCTAGGCAGGTTCTTATGGTAGCAAGAGATACAAGCTGGCTCAACTGAGCACTGTTCTCAGAAGAATCAGTGGAACCGAAATGTTCAACCACAGCACAGGAACTGAAGATGGGAAGCCAGAAACCATCAAGTCAACTGTCAACTCAAGTCTCTTCACCCTGTTTCCATTCTACAGCCTACTCCCCTATAAGTGGCGCCTTTTGTTCGAGGCTCCTAATAGCCACTCCCAAACTATTCCTACCGCCCCCTTGTCCCCTCCTAACCCCCATTTCAAATTCCTGAGTGGGCACCTCCTTGGTGGTGCAAGGGATTAAGTCGCAGCACTATGAAGCTATCGCCAGCCACTGCAGCACCAGTTCAATCCCCGGCCAGGGAGGGGACCCACATGGCGCAGCAGACCTCTCCTGCTTGCCCACTGCTCCCCTCAGCAGTGTGTTTCAGTGGATCTGCCTGTTCTGCTCCCCACTCTGTCTCTGGTGGAGCCTTCACCCCCCCCTTCCCACTGCCCCACCCCTCTAGCCTGCACCCCAGCTCTTGTATGCATAGATAAATAAATCTTTTTTTAAAAAAAATTTAAAAACTAAAATTCCTGAGTGGGGAATTTTTTTTTATTTATTTTATTTTTTTTAAAGATTTATTTATTTATGCATATAAGTTCTGGGGTACAGGCCAGAGTTGTGGGGGGTGAAAGGATTCACCACAGACAGAGCAGGGATCAGAACAGGCAGATCAACAGAAGTACACTGCTGAGGGGAGCAGCGGGCACAGCAGGAGAGGTCTGCTGCGCCATGTGGGTCCCCTCACTGGCCAGCACCAGGGATCGAACTCGTGCTGCAGCGGCTGCGTTTGCTTCATAATGCGTTGCTTAACCCACTGCGCCACCAGGGAGGCCCCCTGAGTGGGGAATTTTATGGACCCGACTCATCATGTGTCCAAGCAGATTGCCCAGGTCATTCATCACAGGCCAGCCAAGGGGTGAGCTGGCCACTCATGCAGAGGAACTGGGTCGCTGCCTTAACAGTTGTCCCTAGTTGGGGCAAGAGGGCCTTTTCACCCCCAGCTTTAAATGGCCATGCCCCCCTTAGAAAAGTTGATCCCTACAATATGCTATCGATAGCACAGGCCCTTGGAACCTCATAGATTTTTCTCTCTCATGCTCTGAAGTGCATTTGTCATTATCAAGGCCTCCAACACGCCAGCTACTTCTTGCTTATCTAGTCTGATTAGCATGACATTATCAACAGAGTAGACCAAAGTGACGTTGGAATGTCCAAACAGCCCAGACCTCTTCAGAATCTACTATGAAAGAAGCTAGAGAATCAGCGTAGCCCTGGAGCTGAACGTAAGTGCATACCGTTGACCGTTTGGGGTAGGGAATGAAAGGGACATACATGCCAGGTCGAGGGGCACAGCTGTGAATCACTTGGGGACACCTGGAGAATCCTGGCTGGACATACTCCTGGTGTTGCCAGGACCTGTCTCCTGGAGAACTGGCCTGGCCCTGGTTCAGGGTGACACCAGCCACAGTGGCTACTGCCTTTTCTTTGGGGGGATGACGCACAGCCTCCCCATACTTGATTTCTTTTGATTGTATGGATTTAGTAGCACATAGTTGGCTGTTTAGCAACTCTGCCCCTGGGGGTGCCATTTGCCTGGAGCAGCTTCAAAGCTCTCTGCAAGCAGGAGTCTCGGGTTGCTCCTCTGACCTTTGGATTCTTTACAATGCTTGTGTCCACCTGGTGTTACTGGCTGGCTTCTATTTTCCCAGAGTGCCAGTTCCTCCACCGCTATCAGAACTCCCCCACCCAGTTCTGTTTTGGTGGCTCTGGTCTGCCGAGGGTGCCTGTGTCCAGTTACCAGCACATTTCCTGCCTACATGGCGTGTCCTCCAAGTCTCTCCATGGCACACGATCATCTGGCGGGTTTTCTAGCCTTACACTGAACCTTTCGATCCTGTTTTCAGCACCTTTCCATGGAAGTTCTGGCCTTTCCCCATCACTGATCATGGGTCATTTCTCTATCTCTGCTTCACAAAACCACCCCCATAGCAGGCCTGCACCATATCCTGGACCACCGCATTATTCCCTTGTTGGCTTCTCAACAATTGCATCATCTGTGTAACTCCTTTCTGCATTAAATTCCTTCATTTTAAATACTTAGAGGTATATCTATTTTTCTGGCTGGACCAAAACAGCTCCCCATTCAACATCTCCAGGATAAAACTCCCCAAGGGAAGGAACCATCTGTTCTCCATCTTTGAGGCATCTAACTAAGCACCTGATATTTAATCAGTTCTCAGTAGAAGTTTGATTAATTTACTGGACAATATTTACAGAGAGGATAATACCTCCAGTTACAAATGTCTTCCGTGCATGGAGGGAAGGTAAGCTTCTAAAGATATCGTGAAGCATCCTCTTTGAAAAAAGAATTAGAAATATTCCTGCTTTCCACTGAAAGGGTCATTCTAAATTTCTTTCAAAGATAATGAACTGGCAAACCTTCCTTTCATTATAGCTGTGTGTTTATATGTCTGTTTTAGGCATTAGCATTTCCCCAGAAACCCAAATCTCCTGAAAGTCAATTTCCAACGTCACCCCACAATAATGGCACAATTTCCTGTTCCTGTCTTGTGACGTTTTCTTTTCTACCTTTAAATCTTAGCCTAACCTTTTCCTAATCCAACCCCTTTATTTTATAATGAAGCATCAAAAAGAGCCAAAGGAGACAGTGATTTGCCCAAGGTCATAAAACTATGACAAAACCAAGACTAAAACTTAAGATTCCTAACTCCTTGAGGTTCTCTTACTGCCACCCACCCCACCCAGCACTGCAGCTCAGAGAAATACCAAAGAGGACCGTTTATTTTCCTTCCAAACCTCTGGAAGTCCAGTCTTTGTCAGTGGGGCTTTGAGAGACAGCTTTTATCAACTGGTATATCCACCTAGTGATTTTTATCATAGAACATTGTCTTAGATTATAAAGTGGTGAGAATAGGGCATGGGAAATAGCAGCAATAGTAGAAAGAAGGTGAAGGGGGGGGAGGAAAAGGGAGAGGGAAAGAGAGGGAGGAGGAGGGAGAGGAGGAGGGGAAAAGAAGTAGGGGAAGAGGAGAAAACATGAAGGAGAATAAAATCATTTAACTACTATTTCCCAGTGTGGGACACATCATCTATGGCATGATAAATATATGTGATCTATACGACATATAGCACGTATCATAAAGAGCATATATATACTATCGCATAGGCATATATGAGATACAGCATACACCAGCCACACACATATACTGTATCTATGTATGATATATATAAAAAAACATTTTAGAACATAAACCTTAAAAGTCATCTTGGGAAACAGCTCAGTTCAGTTCAAGGGCAGCAAAACAAGACCCGTGCACCAAATCCAGCTCATGGCCACTTTTGTGTGGCCTGCAAGCTACGGTTTCTACATTTTACGGAGTATGGAGGCATGGGCGCGAGAGAGAGACAGACTGTGAGTGACCCACGGGGCAGATAATATTCCCTTTCTTGCCCTTTAAAGAACAAGCGTTCGGGCCCCGGGGCCATCCTGGGTGGCCCTGCCTTCCCAGCATGCACTGCCCTCTCCCGCCCTCTACCATGTTTGCCGCCAACCTTGCTTGTCTTCGTGTGGCTCCAGAATCTGCTTTAATCCTCCTCCGTTGCCATGAGGACTGGCGCCAGACTCCACTCAGGGCAACGACAGACTCAGGTCACCTCAGGAATCCACGGAATGAGTCGCTCCCCTGCTTCCTCCCTTCAGGAAGGAGATACGCCTGAACACTGGGGCCTGATGTGGAGGCGACTGTCTGGAAAGAGGAAGGTAGGCGGGCTCTGATGACGTCTTAGGTTTCTGTCATGGCAACCTGAATAGCGTGCGTGGGCCGCCATGACATCCTGGTAAATATTAGTATCTGTTCCCCCCATTGATGACAGGGAACTTCCAGGGCCCTTCCGAAACCCAGTTATTCTGGAAACTGCTAAGTAAGCCCCAGACCCCCGGAACCATAAGTTCCAGGGTTCTTTCCTTTACTTCTGTAACCCAAGCACAGCAGAACCCCAAAGATCGGTGGCGCCTCGAAGCTGCATCATTAAAAACACTCATCCGCCAGCCCCGGTCCCCGAGAGCTTCGTCTGAGGCACCCCCCGAACCTAAGTCCTATTTGCAAAGTTCTGTGCAATGGGAACAATTCGGAACATGGGACCCAATCCTGCAGGGCTCGGCTCTTCTGGCAGCACCCAGAACATTCTGGCATCGCAGCAGGAGAGTCTGTTTCCCCTCCTGGAAGTCCTTTCTGATAGCTGGTGTTTTTACTACCAGGAATTTGTTCTCATGCACAACAAGATGTGGCCTTTCTAAATACTTTGCAATTTTAGAACGTTAAAGCTGCAGAAAAACCTTAGCAGCCATTAACTCCTGTTTCCCAGCGTGCGTGACACGTGTCACTGACGGGGCTCAAGATAATCCCAGGCGTCACACTAAATGGCAGCTAATGGCATTAAATATTTCTGAAGCACAGGACATAGAATTATATTCCCTTCTCAATTTTCTTTCCCTCCTCTGATTATCAAGAAAAGCAATGTTGTGGCTGGTGTTAATATATCTTTAGTGACTCTCTAGACTTGTTAATCCCCCATTTTCCCCAAGGGCAGACCCCAGACTTGGCCTCAGAGTGGATGTGGTACCCCCCCCCCCCCCCCGCTNGAGTGGATGTGGTACCCCCCCCCCCCCGCAGCTTCAGGCCATTGTTTTGTTCCCATATAATTTTACACTTACCTTCAATTGACTAGAAAAATTTACACTGGCTCCCCGCTTGGACCCGTGATGCAAAGCTTCCTCTTTAAATAAATTTGTGTTTTAAGCGAGACTGTTTAAAGGCTATATTCAGTATACTGTGTCTGCAAATAGAGCAAAAGTTATAGTATGATGATTTGGGTTTTGGAAGCACTGACGTAATGCGACTCCCTTCTTGAGTTAACCACAGTCCTTGAAGTCACTTGATCATCCCCAGTCCTTGCAAACCCTGGTCTCCTTTCATCGTACCTCTGTTCATTCTGCCCTTCATCTTTTTTTTTTTAATTAATTAATTAATTTTTCTTACAGTGTTTGCTTTTTTCTCAGGTGTAGCTCCCATAGAATTTCCACCACCAATTCACCTGTGCACCATCACCATAGTCCTTTGTGTTCTTTCCACTCCTATCTAGACCGCAGTCCTCCCTCCCCTGCAGAATGTCTCTGATTTATAGTTATCTTTTTATTTTTGTTTTGTTTTGTTGTTGTTGTTACTATTTTTTTCCCTTGACCTCCTGTATCCCTTCTGTAAGTGAGACCATCTGGCGTTTTTCTTTTCCCTTTTGACTTTTTTCACTGAGCATCATCCCTTCAAGCTTCATCCATGTTTCTGCAAATGACATGAGTTTATCTTTTTTGATTGCTGACTAGTATTCCATTGTGTATGTTATGTATATATACCACATTTTTTTGATCCAGTCCTTTTATTTTTGCTGCCCTTCCTCTTGCTGGCTCCCATCTCCCCGACCAAGTCAGCGTGCTCAGCTTGGATATGCCTTTGAAAAACAAATAGCGTTGTTAGCACAGCAAATATTTTTTGCAACATCCATTCTATTTCTTACTTCTTTTCCCCAGTGTCCTTGTGGTTTACTTGCTTTCGTTGCTGCTAACTGCTGCCTGATACTCCACCATGGTTTTTTAATGAAATCTCCGTGGAAGGCACTAGTGTGTTTCCACTTCCTTCCTGTTGCTGCACGATGCTAGCAGGGGCATCCTCGAGCATGTGTCAGCTGGTGGACATTGAATGTCCCCTCAGAATCGCTGACGTTTGTACCCAAGAATGGGCTTGATGCGTCATGTGGTGATTCATTTCACTAACGACTTAAGCCTATGCATGACAACAGCTGAATATGTTCAAGCACACGGTACATACAATTTGTCAGTTCTCCACATCCTTTCCAACATGTGGCATTATCCAAATAAATATTTTAGTATTGGCAAATGTTAGGGATTTCAAGTGGTCTCTCCAAGTTGCCTTAATCTGCATTTCTCTGATGCAAGTGAGGTCAAGCATTCATTCACATGCTTGTTAGTCAAGATGTCTCATTACCTGTTGAAAATCGCCTATTCAAAATCTTTTATTCTTTTGTGCTCCCCAATCTTTTCTACTTTATTAAAAAGAGCTCCTCATAGATTCTAGATACTGACATTGTAAATATCATCTCTGTAACACTTAATAAAGTTAAGAACTTCCAAACTAATAGAAGGAGATAAAATAATAAACTATCAATCCAAGAGAATATAAGAGGTAAAAACAAACATAGAACATGTAGGACAAATAAAAATCCTGTAGTAAGATTGTAGATTTAACTGAAATAGGTCAGTAATTACAGTAAGTGTAGGTGGACCAATTAGTCCAGTTTTAAAACAAATAATTTTCAGTGTGATTTTTTTAACTTTATCACATTATTTTTATTGACGTAATAGTGGTTTACAATAGTGTATATAATTTGGGAGTTCACACCCCTTCAGATGCACGTAAGCAGGGCCACCACCAAAACACCCATAAGCCTCCACTACAGGCTCTTGGGCCACCTCCCTGCTCTTTTGCTGTCCCCCCCCACCCCTCTGCAGATTTCTGGGGTTGGTTGTTTGTTTGATTTCGGTTTTCTTGCTCCTTTGTTTTTGTATCTCTACATTCCACATGCTCGTGAAATCATCTCAACAGGATATTTTTTAAGTATATGTTGTTTACAAAAGAGATATCTAAGACATAAGGATACAGGAAGTTATAAATAAAAGGCCAGAAAAAATATAAGCATGAAGTGTTCAAAAGCTAGTGTAACTCTATTAATGCCAGTAGATACTGATACTATCCTAATGGCAAAATTTTCATTTTATCCCAAAGATATAGTAAGTAGACATGTGTCTGTACGTAGTATCATAGTGTGTGTGTGTGTCTGTGCGTGTAAATTTGACAGTTATAAAAAGAAAAGAGCTCAGTCACAAAAGGGAAATTTCAGTGAAAGCTTAACAAAAACTTAACCAAAACAATAAACAAAAATCAGTAAAGAGCTAGATGATTTGAAAAATACAGTTACAAAATTAGCTTAACGGACAACTAAAGAACGCTGCAACCAACTTTCTTTCCTACAAACATAGACTACTTATAAATATTGCTGATCCATAAATCAAATCTCAAAAAATTTCTAAAAACTGAAGCCACCATAGTATATCCTAACCCTAGTACAATTAAGCTAGAAGTCAATTCCAAAACAAGAATTTAAAAAATCCTGTTTGAAAAAATTTTAAGTATACGTCTCAATAACTCATAGATCAAAAAAATATATAATGGCAATGCATACATATTTGAACTGAGTGATAATAAATAATGTAAATAATGAGCTACTTTTATACAGACAAATATTCATGAGCTGCTTGACCAAAAATGGATAGCTTTATTAGAAAAAGACAAAGATGGACAAAGAGCCAAAATATATGTCAGTGAAACAGAAAAAAAGGAGGTATTTAAAAAATAAAAGGAATGAAAATTAACAAAATAAAAAACAGTAAAGAAAACTACCAAAGCCAAATGTTAAGTCTTGATAAAACTTCAAGAAAAATAAGGAGGAACAAATAACATCAGAAGTTTTAAAATGAGAAATCAATCTAAAGTCTGTAAAGTTTAAAAAATAAGAATGTTACAACGTATATCAATAAATTTGGTTTAATGCACAGTCTGACAAAAATCTGACTTTAGAGATGCTAAAAGGAAAATTAAAAGTCATAACATTCACTTACCAAAAAATGGCTGATTTGCAGCTGTTACAGACGTATTTTATGGTCCTTTTAGTGTTTTATTTTAGAGAGATCTTTTGTTTTAAACATCCTTGTTTATTTTTAACAATAAAGGATGTCCCCTCAGATCACTCACAGTAGTTTTCACCACTCTCCCCTCCTGAGGGTCCTTTTCATGTTTTAAATATTCTTGACTCTGAATGCCTTTACATTAGCATATATTCCTGAGTTCACCTCAGAGCTCACCTAGTGCTTTACTTCCCTAGGTTACCTGCCCAGGCCCTTAAGGTCTTTAAGTTTGCAACCTTTGAAATCATTCCATATCATTCAGATTTTCCTCATATCAAATGGTTGCACGAAAAGAATTATGCTATTTTTCTAAACTTAACAAATTTAGATTTTTTTCATTTACCTCCAAGAACATGTTCTCGTTTGGGGGGAATTTTTGTTTTGTTTTGCTTTTAATATTTATTTATTTATGCATACAAGAACTGGGGTACAGACCAGAGTCACAGGGGGTGAGAGGATCCACCAGAGGCAGAGTGGGGAGCAGAACAGGCAGACCCACTGAAACACACTGCTGAGGGGAGCAGCGGGCACAGCAGGAGAGGTCTGCCTCCCCGTGTGGGTCCCCTCCCTGACTTGCGGCAGGAATCGAACTCCTATTGCAGTGGCTGCGGTTTGCTTCACAGGGCGTTGCTTAACCCACCGTGCCACCAGGGAGGCCCTTGGCAGGGAGTTTTGAGATACGGTGTTCTGATTGTGCGTGTCAGGGTACATTTGAGGTGTGATGTCATCAACACGTTTGCCTATCAACAGACCCCTTCCAGTTGACACTTAATCAGTTAGCCAAACCACTTTGGTCCAGAGGACCAGACTCCCTTCTAGTAACTACAAGAGTGTGTGTGTGTGTGGGGGGGGGGGGGTCCACAAGCCACTGTCTGTTTCAATAGCTCATTAGAAGAACTTCTAGAACTCACTGAAAACTGTTCTCACAGCTATGATTTATGATAGGGAAAGGATACAAATTAAAATGAACCAAAAGAATAGATGCATGGGGCAGAGTGTGAGAGGGAGTAACAAATGGGAAGTTTCTGTTAATCTCTCCCATGGTGGGTCTCCCTGGTGACCCAAGGGGTTGAGCTCCATGCTGTGGGATTCCTCAGTTACTGCAGCATGAGAGTTCGATCCCCAGCCAGGGAGGGACCCACATGGTGCAGTAAACCTCTCCTGCCTCTCCCGCTGCTCCCCTCAGCGGTGTGTTTCAGTAGATCTGCCTGTTCTCCCCGCTTTGTCTTTGGTGAACCCTCTCACCTCCTGTGCCTCTGGCCTGTACCCCAGCTCTTGTATGTATAAATAAGTCTTTTTTAAAAGTGATGATAATAGAAAAGGCATGACAAAAATAATAATTTCTCCCATGGAACCAGAATGCAGTACCTCCCAGTACCGAAGTGGGACAGTTCCACTCAGTCTCCAAGTCAACCGATGCCCCGTAATCCAAACCCCACCAAGTGGGGTCTTAAAGGCATGACCAACCCCAACCTGAGTGCTAGGAATAAGTGGTCCCATCTCCGAGCTGGTGCGGCCAGTCTGTGCCCCAGGCTGAGACACTCCAACCAGGTTGTGCTTAATTAAAATTCTTTGGAGTCAGGTCTCTCAGCACATTTATATAAATACAAGAACATGTGCAGAGAGCCAGTTTCAATAAAGGGGCTATAAAAAGCAGAGTAACCAAAAGGCAAGGTAACGTTATCTTGCTTTATTTTTTTCCACAGGAGATCTTGAATCATGATTCTTAGTGTTAAACCCCTGGATAGCTCAGTTGACATCCCAGCTGGTTTTCTAAGGCAATTTCAGGAAAATTAAAAGGTTAAGACACACTGAAAGCTCACCTTACCTCTTCCTGTTTAATGTAGCTTTAGTATCTCTTTTCTCCCCCTGCAACCCGAAAACTAAGAGATCTTTCCCACAGAATAAGCAGCTCTATACCTTTGTTTTATGGCTGACACCTTTCAGAAGAAAAAGCAGTAATTTAGCATGTCTTGTCTATTTAAGTTGCCTGACAGCGAGACCACCCAATGACAAAGAGATTGTGGCTGTCATAGAAACAAATCTTGGGATTTTTCATAGTATTATTCACACACTGCTGCTCAATGAGTGGTCATTTGCTTTTTAAACGTCCAACTTAAAATCCTTATTTGCCATTGATTATGCAGTCTTCAGCATCCTGTATGTTAACGTCCAACTTAAAATCCTTATTTGCCATTGATTATGTAGTCTTCAGCATTATGTTTTTACAATTATTTAAACAGTAGGCTCTCCTTCTACATTTGAAATCTAACTTACATGTGGGTTTTGAGGTGCAGAGCATGACATGTAGCAAGATACACCTTGCTGATTTGCTTAGCAGACTTTTCTGCTCCTGAATGGTACAACGGTGACGTTTAGCCCAGGCTGCGTTGGGATCATCACAGATTGTGAATTAATGGCATCTCTGTTTGGCATGGTGGCCTTGCACAGTGAGTGCTAGATAAATATTTGTTGTATTGAATTGAAGTGTGCATGTTTTATTATACATCCATGCTAGGGTTCTAAGACCTTCTGCTCAGAAGCAAATGGGGTTGAGATAGTAAAATGAGTTCAATTGTTTAATATCCAGGAGTCTAACGAAGGGATGCTAATTCCTCTGCCGTGTGTTTTTGAGGGAAAACACATTTGATCAGCACTGATAAGACAATAGAACGAATCATAGAGCCTGTGTCACTTTTTTCCAAGCCCACAGTAACATATATATTCATCTTGTCAGATTGCTGTATAAATAGATGAGGTAAAACAACATGGCATTTGTTGTACTTCAATTACTTTCTTGTATAATGTCAAGAAGTAAAAGCTAACAAACCATAACTTTTCTTGACATTTCCTCCCTCAAGTGACCAATGATGGATTTGCCTTAAAAAAGCATTCATCATTTTAAAGAAGGGTAGAGACAGTAGATTTCTTTGTGTTATTTTTTTCCCATTTTTTAAGCCAGTGGTTAAATTGAAAAGCCCAGCTCTCCTGCAGATGGGAACCAAAGCTGGTTGATAAGATTACATGTCTCTAATCCTGGGGGGATGTTTGAAGCCATCCGAGTAGAGAGGGCATTCGCTGTCATAAATGGTCCAGAGATGGAACCAAATTCCCAGAGAGGCTAAGAGGCCACCCTTGCCATCACAGTTCCACCCACCCCTGCCTGCAGCCCATGTCCCCATTAAACAGTTTCTGCTTTGCCAGGCAGATCATTTCATGTGGGCAGATCTGACAACCCGGCGTGATTGTTCGGGCCGCTGGCACTCGAGTTTGAGGGACGTGGCTTCAGAAACTCCACCACTTACCAGCTCCGTGACCTCACCCAAGTCTTGCTTTAATTTTCTAAGCCTGCCTCTCTAGCTTAAAGATAAGTATAATAATACCTAATTTCACAGCGGTATTGCTCAAGATGAAATATGGTAACAGATTGAAAGTGTTCACTTCCGGGACTACTCAAAAAAGAAAGTGTCTTTTGGCAAACCGGTCGTAAGCTCCTTGCAGGCAGGAACCACATCTGACTACTCACCGTTTATGTCCTCAGAGCCTAACACAGAATTCAGCTGAGTGAATGTATGAGTGCATTGTTAATGTTTAATGTATTAATGAATTATGTATAGATATTATAATGATAATGATTTCTATCGTTAGTATCCCCTTGGATACCAGCATCAAAATATCAAAATAATAATTACAGATTTCATTTAGTGAGCACTTAAGCCCTATGATTTCATATGTGTTAAATTACTTAGTACCCTAGAAGAGAGGTACTGTTACTCAGGTTGATAATTTTTCCAAGATTACACAGCTAGTAAGCAGTGGAGCCAGGGTATAAATCTAGCAGCAAAGCTTTAAATTATACTCTACTAAGTAGTAGTTTGTCATTGCTTAAATAATAATGATAATAGCTACTATTTAGAAAGCACTTCTGAAATGATAGTCATCGCTTAAATTTTCAAAGGGACCCTAGGAATCATCATCACCCTCATTTTACAGGTGAAGAAACTCAGACGCAGGCTGGTTCAGTGAAGTAGCCAAAGTACAAAGCTAGACCATGCTTCAGCCAGGACGCAAGCCCAGATCTCCCCGACTGCAGAGCCGTCATTTCTGAGTCCTTTGTTCCAGAACGTGGCGGAATAGTTAGAGGGTGGACCTTGAATTCCACTGTCAGATTTTCTCTTGTGCTAGAATGTAGCAGAAATCACCAGCTCTTCCCCCATATGCCTCCTCTTTTCCTAGGCACACAGCTACACACTATTTCCCAGAATCCCTGGCAATTGGGTGTCATCCATGGCCTGATTTCTCACCAGTAGGATATATGTGGAAATGGCGTGTTTCACTCCCAGAAGGCCTCTTGCTTCTCCATATTCCTTCCCTGTCTTTGCTGCATAATAGAAGAGAATGATCAGTCTTTTTTTTTGGAGGGGGGGGGGCGTGAGGGGAGATAGTCAACAAACTATGACCCTAGAACCAATCTAGTCAGCCTCTTACTTTGTAAATAGAACAGAGTAAAGCCCATTCATTTGCTTATCGTGTGTGGCAGCACTGCGTAATTCTGACAAAGGCCATGTAGCATGCAAAGCCTCAGTGTTTACTAGCTGGCCCTCTGGATCCTCCCCCTCAAAAGAAAATTCACTAGCCCCTGCTCTAGGGAGCAGCAGAGCCACAAGATGGAAGGAATCTGGGTTCCTGAATCAGTGGGCGAGGAGGGGCGATTCTGCCAACATAACAGCCACCCAGACCATTACTGAGCAGTAAATGAGTGTCCATAATGAGCTACCAGATTCCCAGATACATTTGTTTTAATGTCATCCTAACATAACCTATTTGTAAGAGAGTCCAGTTAGGGAAAATAACAGAAAAGAACCTCTCTGGATTTCCCACAGTGAGCCAGATAGCATCTTGTTGCTTTTCTGTAGCACTCAGTCTTTACACTCAACCACCACCTTCAGACACGGGACCCTCCCTTTTCTGTGAAAGTACATCACACACGCATCCCTATTGCCCCCAGGAGACAGGCCAGCATTAGAATTCTACCTGGTAATCCTACTTATTGGCAATTTTTTTATTTTTTTTTAATTTGAGATTTCAGCATTCCAAAGAGAAACAGAATTATAGCACTTATCCAATAATTCTGTCTATGTTGAGAAATAGGATTCTGGCGAGCATAGAAAAAATAGCTTTTATTAGTATGTCCAAAACTAGAATGTAATAAAACACAGACCTTTCAGAAGAGGAGTTAAAAAAAAAAAAGCCCTCAGTAAAGGGAAGAAAAGCCAAAAGCAGATTACTTACTGCTGCAGAATCCAATATTGTAAAGTGCTTTTTTTTTTCCTTTTCCTATGCCACATTTTTAATGTCTCTGTGAGCTCAGTGTGCTGTGACTATCAATCACAGGAAACCACTGACATTATGAAACTGCTTTTAAGATATACAGAGTTTTCAAAGCCAAAGTTAGCTAAAGAATAAAAATCTTCAAAGCTTATATATTTTCAAAAATATCTATTTGATACAACAAGCTGAGTAATGGCCAGCTGTCTCTGCTCTGTAGCCGCTTGAATATTATTTTACAGAGAACATTAACTACAGGAATCGAAACCTTTTTACGAGGATTCCCAGATCTGCTGTGGTCAACCTCTTCCATCTGTGAGAGCAGAAGTCACATCCATGTCGGGTGCTAAGAGCAGGCAGCTCAGACTCAAATTAATTTGAACGTTGTCAGTATTTAAGATGTACGACGTGATGTTTTGGTTCGTGTGTAATTATGAAATGGCTACAGTCGAACTAATGACATGGCCGACACCTCCCACAGTTACCTTTGTGTGTGGGGGGGGGAGAACACTGAAGCTCTGCTGTCCAGCATATTTCAAGCACGTGTCACTATAAGCCGTTGTCCCCTGCTGTACGTTAGTTCTCCAGCACTCAGTGACACGCAGGAAGTTCTTAGGTTTTCAGGCACATGTGGGTCTCAGTCATGGAGTCCAGATGTAGACCGGAGCCCGTGGGGGTTCATTCTCTCCTGAGCGGCTAAGAAAGACCATCTGATCACCAGACATGACAAGTGCTAAAAACTATAAAAGCTAGCTGAGGAAATTTGAAGAGCTAAGTGCTTTACCAAACGATTCATAATTCAGGTAGCATCTCACCTGGTTGGACAAGATGGAACGCTTCTACAGAAAGGAGGGCAAGACAGGGGAGCGCGAAAACAGTGCAAGTTCAGGCGACTCGCTGGGCTGGTTGCTGGGCAGCATAGACACCTTTTCCCTCGTGCTACAAGAGAAAAATGGTTGCACTTGTTTGGGAGTGCAAGGTACCTCTCTTCCTGTTGGGGTCTACAGCCAATGCTTAATTCATGTCTCCTTAATCCTCTGGGGGGCAGCTGAAGAGTGGTAAGAGCATAGAGCTCCCCCTACAGGCCTTCCCTAATACAATTTTAGTAGAGATTTCCGTCTGTTTTCATGAAATCAGCATCAGACATTTTTTCATTCAACAGTGTTGAGTTACTGTATGTCAAACACTGTTATGGGGATCACATTCCAATGGGGGAAAATAGGAAAAAATATATTTTAGATCCTGAAACAGTGGTATACAAACCAGAGTCTGATGACAACAGAATTCAGCAACAAAAAGAAAACCGTAGGAACACCGTGTGCTGAGCCTCCTGGTGGCGCAGTGGGTTAAGCAACGCACTATGAAGCAAACCGCAGCCACTGCAGCACGAGTTCGATCCCTGCCGCCGGCCAGGGAGGGGACCCACATGGCGCAGTAGACCTCCCCTGCCTCGCCCACTGCTCCCTTCAGCAGTGTGTTTCAGTCAGTCTGCCTGTTCTGCTCCCGGCTCCGTCTCTGGTGAGTCCACTCACTGCCCTGGACTCTGGCCTGTACCCCAGCTCTTGTATGCATAAATAAATCTCTTTTAAAAAAAAAAGAAACATTGTGTTCTTGGAAATGTTTCATTTATAAATATAATTAATTCATGAGTCAAGTAAGAAATTACAGTGGAAACTGAAAAACATTTAAGAGTCGGTAACAATAAAAGCACTACATACCAAGATCTGTAGAGTGTAATTGAAACCAAAATATATTCTTTTTAGAAAAGTAATTTAAAGCTAAGCATTTAATGATGAGCTAAGCATTCAGTACTCCCAAAGAGTGATTTAGGAATGA
The DNA here is from genome assembly GCA_019455555.1 of Galemys pyrenaicus. Classification (NCBI taxonomy): domain Eukaryota; kingdom Metazoa; phylum Chordata; class Mammalia; order Eulipotyphla; family Talpidae; genus Galemys; species Galemys pyrenaicus. The sequence goes on from JAGFMF010012032.1 coordinate 3,046,104, forward strand.
ACAGCATCCATAAATACAAAGATAGCAGCACCCAAACATAATGTTTACCATAAACAGCAGGCCAATATACTTAAAAATTTATTTATTTATTTTTAAAGATTTATTTATTTATGCATACAAGACCTGGGGTACAAGCCAGAGGTGTGGGGGGTGAGAGGATTCACCAGTGCAGAGGGCAGCAGCTGGTGAGGCAGGAGAGGTCTGCTGCTATGCCATGTGGGTCCCCTCCCTGGCTGGCGGCAGGGATCGAACTCGTGCTGCAGTGGCTGCGGTTTGCTTCATAGTGCGTTGCTTAACCCAGTGAGCCACCAGGGAGGCCCTACTTAAAAATTTAGATGTTGCTAACAGTAGAAATTGTGGAGGGTAGGAATAGGTGGGAATTCTGTACTTTCTACTCAACTTTGCCCTGAACTTAAACCTGCTCTAAAAAACAAAGTCTCTTTAAAAATACATATGTCAATATGAGATTAACAACAAAAACTACCATTATTCACAGACAACATGGTTATGTGGAAAACCCAAGCAAACACACTCACATGAGTAGAACTATTAAAGAAAATTCAAGAATAGTTGATACATGGTCAATATTCAAAAATAAAATTCCTGCTAGAAGACATGCAAAACAACCAGTAATTGCTTAATATCAAGAATATATATTGATGCCTATAAGTTGATAAGACAGCTCAATAGAAAAGCAGTCAAAGTATAGGAATAGGCAATTCAGAAAGAAACCCACACGGTGAAACCTCACTAGCAATCAGGAAAATGAAAATTAAAACTAAAATGTGCTATCGCCATGCAAAAAATCTGCCAAATATTGCAAAGGACAAAGGGAACCAGAAAAACTCATGAAGAAGGGAGGGGGAGGAGGTGAATTGGCAGTCTTTGGAAAGTTACCCATGACAAAATGAAGACCGTGAATTCAACTTCAAGGAGTTTATCTTAAAGCTGGACATGTGTGAGTTCTGTGCAAGAATCGCCTTCCAAACCTTGACCGCAAGCGGTCAGCACAGGTAGCTGACAAGTCATCTGCAGCGTGAGCCTCCCCTCTTCACTTTCAGGGAGTTTTTCCTGCGGGTTTGCTTTGTGTTTTTTTGAGGTAACGTTGGTTTGCAGCCCTGTGTATGTATGATTCAGAGGTACAGGTTCATCCATCTTCAGAGGTATCTCACAAGTAACAGCCTTCTCCCCTTCCGAGGCCTATTCTGTGGTCTATACAAGCAGCCACTCCACGTCACAAGGTTAAAGTAAAATAGATGCTGATTGAGGAAGGTGGTCCTCACGTGCACATTAATAGTGGCTGTTGTCAGTGCATATTCCTCTCAGTGCCAGCTACACGTTAGAATATACCTGGAGGAGTTTATTTTTAAGAAGTAAGGATGATACCCAGGCCCACTGTAGAGGCTGTAATCCACTTGTCCAGTCAGGATGCCCTAAGGTTGAAATAGTTACATTTTCAAAAGCTGCCCAAGTGATTTTAATGTACCCCAGGGTAAGAACGCTTTCCCTGGACCCCCTGGACTGTGGGATCTTAGAAGCAGCACAGCACAGTGGTTAAGAAGTAGGGAGGTCTGCGAAGGGGCGGGCACGTGCAGAGGCTCCTGAAATGTCCCTTTTCCTGAGCATTAAGCAGCCTTGCTCTCTGGCCCAGCAGAGTTTGCATTGCATAGCTACCTGATGCAAGCATGCATTCGACATGCTTGCTTTTGTATTTTTAAAAAGCTTGTATGTACTTAACAGGAAAATACTTCTGAAAAATATTCAGCTTTTCATATAAAATTCTCTTGAAGGATTTTGTAAATCATCAGTTTAAATATACTAAAACAATGAGAGGTTATTAGGCGCAAAGGTTAGTTTGGGTGCTTTTGATTCTGCTGGATTTGTAAGATCTGTACTCTTCAGGGTAGTTAGAATAGACATTGACAAACTTGGTTGATAAAGAGTTGAAATCCTACTCGGGGAAAAGCACAGCTGTGTGTTTGGGAAGTTCTGTTTACTTGGAAAATGTCCAGACATTTTCCTGTTCTGCAAAGGAATGTCGAGGTGTTTTTACGTTGGAGTGATGATGGAGATATGCACTTATTGAAACAGATTGCAGTGGTTCCTTACTGAGAAAAAGCACAGTATGACTACACGTATGCCGTGATCTCATTGTTAAGGATATTTTTATTGATTTGTATATCTGGATGGTCATACAATATTTAACAGTAGCTATCTCTATATTATGAACAATGAGGGCAGTTACTTTTGTGGTAAACTAATAACTATTATGCACTAAAAGATGATTTTCAAAAACAGGTAAAATCAGAACTCTCATACAGATGTAAAAATGAACACATGTGAAGAGTTAATTTTACTCAGAATGGCGGAATCAGGCAAATATAGGTATCAGGTCACAGAAAACTCAAAAAAGCACAAATTACATGGAATAAAGAAATGTTGAAAGAAATGAACCTGAAGGTAAAACTCATTTTTCTGCAAAAGAGGAAATTCTTTTACCCTACTGGATGGATCAGCATTTATATGCCGGTCACTACCTCCACGTTACAGGATTTTTAAATAGCTCAAAGACAATGAAGGGTTAATATCACATAATGGCAAAATAACGTACGTGTGTAATTAATTGTTTTAAAGGAGACAAAGCAAGGGCTTCTGGACCGCCTTTAAATCAGCCAGAACCCTGCCTGGTCTGCATGTGACGTCATTTGTCTGTGCTGTTGCTTCCATCTCCTGACCGCTAAATTGGATGATCCCAATTGCAGTCTTGTGGTGAGGATTCCACGTACAGTGACTGCCGACTTGCCACACCAAGAGCACCGAATTCTCCAGCTACACAGGTTGCTGAAGTACGGCATCTGGCTCGCAACGGTGCCCTATCAAAACGGAATGGATGACCGAAGGGGTGAAGATACGGGCTCCAGTGATGAGAATACGTTTCGTAGGAAGGCAGCTCGTGAAGGCAGAATATTGGGGCCCATCAGTAGTCCCCTGTTTCCTCTACCTGGTCCCACATTGAACATCTTACTCAGTGCACCGTTGTTCACTCTGGAGGTAAACCAGAAAACTTTGAGGAATTAGAAACAGATCAAAGTATCACGCAGGGCACTGTTTACCCCTATTCCTGAAAACATAAGTATTCATCAGATCCCAAGTCCTCCTTAGATGATTGATCTGAAAAGACAAACTATAAAGTGAATTCAAAAGGAAATTTGTCACCAAATCTTCCCTGGGATTCGCCCCCAGATAAATCTATGTTTCCCTTCACTCCCACCCCTTCCTGGCTTGGCGTGGTGCGGCTGAGTCCCTGAGCATCCTCCGGTTCTCTTCCAGGGGCCAGAAGGAGCAGACTGAGCATTGTCTGCAGTGTCTGTGGCTGCTCAGGGAACTGAAGCAGGTCCTCCTGACTCGGGCCTCGCAGGGGGATGTAGCTGTAGTTTGGATTCAGGATGGAAACAGCAGAAGGAAGTGCAGGGCACTGCAGTGTGAGAGCTGCAGACGGGCGGCAACTGATTACAGGAGAGGGGTGCGTTCAGCTGTCCTGGGTTCTCAGTACAACATTAGGGTGAGGCTCCAGAAGTCAAGGCGCGGAAAGCAGGGGGCGGGGGGCAGCACATGTGCGCATACCCACCCAGACAGCGTGCATGCTCTGAAGATGCCTTCAGCTGATCTCAGGGCTCCCTGACCCACTGATTCATGTGAATCTTCCCGGCGGTTCACAGCAAGACTAGGAGAGGTAGTTATTTTCCCAAATGTCCAGTTTTCACCAAAATATCTCAGTGCATACAAAGAAGAAGGAAACATGACTAAATTAAAGGGATGAAGTATAGCTCTACAGTCTGTGAAGAAACATACATAGCAGACCTGCTGGATAAAGACTTTAAAACGGCTGTCTTCATAGGCTCAAAGAGCTGAAGGAAAGCTGTCTTAACGTGAGATAAAATAGGAAAATGCAAATCAAAACCACAAGATCTGAACTTACACGCATTCAGATGCCCGTTGTCTGTGGGTCTGCTAACCCTCAGCAACCTGCTCGTCGCCATTTTGTTACCTGCAGTTCTGCATTCCTAGACAAGACCCTAACTGCCCGGTCAGTAGTCAGTTCTAGGGCCCAGTCCCGCACCGTGCCTTTCACATCAATCATGAGCAGAAAGTTTGATCAAGGTCCTCCCCGGTGGTGCAGTGGGTTAAGCAATGCACTGTGAGGCAAAGCACAGCCACTGCAGCACAAGTTCGATCCCTGCCGGGACCACATGGCGCAGCAGACCTCTCCTGCTTTGCCTGCTGCTCCCCTCAGCGGTGTATCTCAGTCTATCTGCCTGTTCTGCTCCCTGCCCTGTCTCTGGTGGATCCTCTCACCTCCCACACTTCTGGCCTGTACCCCAGTTCTTATAAGAATTTAAAAAAGGAAAGTTTGATCACCCTGGGGAGGTTCATTATGAGGTGTGGCCAGGACCACCCGGGAGGATGTTGACTAATGTATGACAAGGGACCCCAGAAGCTGATCAGTGGAATGCATTGTTAATGAGATTGGAACCATGGCCGAGGGTCTGGGGCATGGTTTCGATGACAACACTTGGTCATCACGCAGATAAGAGTTATCTGATTAGCAGACTCCCGTCCCCCGGAGCCCTAGTTAACATAAGCACATTTTCAGTTTCGCCCATCCTTTCCTCCGACCCCAAGTAACCGATGCTGTGATTATTCTGTCTTGCTCGTTCAGCAGCATCCAGCTTTGTGAAGCCTGCTCCACGACGCCCATTTATCAGTGTAGTATTGACAACACAACAATTGTCGAAAAAATTAAAATGGAAAAATGATTTGTTTTGGCAAGAATGTGGAGAGCTGGAGTCGTGGGCATTGTTGGTAGCAATGTAAAATGATACAGCTGCTGTAGAAAGCGCCTTAGCAATTCCTCAAAAATATAAGCATAGAATTACCATATGCTCCAGCAGTTCCGCTTCTGGATATGTACTCAGAGAAATGACAGCAGGGGCTGGAACAGATACCTGCATACCCATGTTTATAGCAGCCTTATTCACAAAAGCCAAAAATGTAGAAGCAACCCAAGTGTCCACTCATGGATAAATGAATTATTTAAATGTGACATACACATACAATGGAATATTACTCAGCCTTAAAAAAAGAAGGAAATTCTACTATACTCTATAACATGGGTTGACCTTGAAGACAGCACAATGCTAAGAGGAATAAGCTAGTCACAAAGTAACTCATGAGGTTCCTAAATGAATCAAGTTCTGTAGTGGCAGAAAGCAGGAGGGTGTTTGCCAGGGGCGGAGCAGTTGGCGAGTGAGGATTTGGTATTCTGTGGGTAGACCATCAGTTGGAAAAGATGAAAAACTCTGGAGATGGATGGTAATGATAGTCGTACAGCAGTGTGAATGTCCAGTGTCACAGAACTGTACGTTTAAAATGGTTTAAATGATAAGGTTTTTATGTTATATTTTGTCACAGTACAAATCAGTGATCAAATTCTTTTAAAAATATTTTGAATAGCTGCACCCAGAAGCTATTGAGTTTCCTAACTGCAGTGACCAGTCCCATATTTTCCTCACTCATAAGAGTCATATTATTATATTTTCTTTCATTTATATTCTAGAGGTAAGTATTTCTTAGGTTTATAGATTCCTAGAGAGAACTGTGGAAATATACTCAACCCTTAAATATCTCTATGGTATTTGAAGTTGCACTTTGCAAGCATTGTCAATATGAAGCGGTTAGTATCTGGATCACCTGGAAAACCACCTTTGCCTTAACTAGCCCCACACAATTTGAGCCTGTGTGAACGTCTGGGAACTCACATGTTAGGTCAACAGTGCCGTGTCTGAGAGAGAGTAGAGGCAGACCTCACTCTTAAAAGATGCTTTCATGTAAAGGCAAATGGTGGCATTAAAGTACTTGAGTAGCGAGAACAGAGGAATGTTATGTAGAACTGAATCGTCCCTCTCCCCACAAGAGTGAAAGAATTGCCCCTGAGGCAGACCTGACCACAGCAGTGTGACCGAGAAGTACTCAGGGAGGCAAGTGGCTTCTGCCAGCCGCCCTCCATCACCTGAGGGTAAAACTGTTAACTCACAGCTTTCATTTTGCAGTTTTCTTTTCCATTAATATGTAGATTTATTTTTGTTGTTCATGTGAACAAAAGTCATCAACTTAGGGAGTTAGGAAGCATTTCATATTTCTACTTGTTTATACAAGGTCCCATTATAATAAAATGATTTTAATGTTTTTAATGGAGAGAAAGCACCTATGAAGACTTTGTAACTTGCATGGGAATCAGCGGGCAGTTAGCAATTCAGGTGCAATATTTATAATTGCATTATTAGATCTGAAACTCCTTTAAATTTGAAGAGTCTGGATTTAACTGACAAGGAAACATGTGAGAAGCGATGGAAATGGATTGTAAATGTCAGCGTCATGTTTGATCATACCAAGGTGACCTTAAAATGCCATCTTATCCACTTTAATTTAACAAGGCTGATTTCCTAAAATATCAAATATTTGATATAACCAAGAATATATATTGAACTACTGGAACAAATAGCTAGAAGATATTTCAGTTGTCCTACTTGCAAAAGCAAGATGTAGGCAAACTCCTCTCAACATGGAGGGTGGGGGAAGGGAGGCAGGGAGGAAGGCCTCCTTAAGTGGAGAGTTTTATCTTCCCTCTTCATTGAAAACTGGGGGGGGGGGGTCAGTCTTATCGACTCAAAGAACATTTTCTTTCCCAGGATTTAATCTGAGGGTCCCTTTCCCCCAAATGCCTTCTGTCAGTATGTCATTTTTTTATTCAGGCATCACAGCCCCTCTCTTTTTCAAATGTAGTTTTCCTGGGAAGAGCTAAAGACACATTAAACCACTAAAATCTTAATGAACAAGCATTAATCAAATTGCTTTATTTTCTGAAGTGATAGACTGAAATATGAAAATAGAAGGAAGGAGATAAAAATAAATTTTTACATCCTCATTTATGGACAACTAATTCCTGTTCTAGATATTGCTGTAGGGACTTTGTATACTCTGAACCCTACAGCTCTTTAAGAGGGAGTTTTTGCCCCCTTTACAGATCAAGAGACTGAAGTAGAGCATGAAAGTGATTTGCTCAGTCACACAGCTCAGTGCAGGGGCCAGGATTTGAACCCACATCTGACTCCAGTACCTGTATCCTTTCCTCTGCTGTGTGTGTACAGAAAGTTAAATGTAGTCAAATTGACAGCAGAGCATCAAAGATACAGCTCCTGTCATCATTTTGCGGAGAACCAATCCAGTTGTGCTATCAGTCCTCATCAACTGGTCTCGTTTCCAGCAATTCTCCGAAGTGGGTTTCAATCGTTGAGGAGAAATTTCTTACCACATTGTTCCTCTGGAACCTCTGAACATTGATGATTTGGACACTTCAGATGCCACAGGGTAGGAATCCATATCACCCCACCAGAAATGAAGTGGCAGGCACTGTGAAATTTTGAGGAGCTTTCTATATCTCGCAGAGAACCCCAGGGGTCAACATTTAGAGAAGGAAGAAGACAGAAGCAGGATTGAATGGGGAGGAACTTGCCTGTGACACAGGACCATCAAGCCTGGCCCGACAGCATGCCCCTGTCCATCACAAACATAAGCTATTAAGAAAGACAACTACTCCGCACAACAGTTGTGAAATGCAGCACTGAATGAAGAAGCGAGGTCCCCAAGAGTTTATCCCCTAGGATCCCACTGATCGATGCATACATTCCATTTATATAGTCAGGGTGATTGATTACATGATAGCATTCAGAAGAGTGCTGTCTGTTAGAGGGACATACTGTCCAAGGAAAGCTGAGGGAGGCTCTGGGGGTACCCATCCTGTTCTTTTTTTTTTTTAAGATTTATTTATGCACACAAGAGCTGGGGTACAGGCCAGAGTCCAGGGAGGTGAGAGGATTCACCAGAGACATAGCAGGGAGCAGAACAGGCAGACTGACTGAAACACACCGCTGAGGGGAACAGCGGGCGAGGCAGGAGAGGTCTGCTGTGCCGTGTGGGTCCCTCCCCGGCGGCAGGGATCGAACTCGTGCTGCAGTGGCTGCGATTTGCCTCACAGTGCACCGCTCAACCCACTGCGCCACCAGGGAAGCCCTACCCATCCTGTTCTTTTACCTGATCTGAGGCAGGTTACCTGGTCATAGTCCCCTGCTAAAAAGTCTTCTTCACGGTCTACATGCATGATTTATACACTTCTAAAATATTCACATTTAATTTCAATAAAATATATTTATCAAGACTAAAATAAATATCAAACATTTCTTTAAAGCATAGAAAAAATATCTAGTTAGTATCAAAGTCATGATGGGTTTGACTGCCAATAAAAAAGTTAGGATTTTTTTTAATATCAGTGGTATGTGACTGTTGCAAAATATTTTAGATGGCTAAAATTGGTGAAACTGTAGGCCTAATGTAACCTGTCACCTTTCTAGAATTCTCCCCTGAACATTGTGGATGTTCCAACACACGTAAAAGCACTTCAGGCTGGTGGGTATGTGTCTGTTTGATTCCTTAATTCTGTTTGTCACTTCAAACTGGATGTCATGCAGTCTTAGGTCATCTCTTTTGTGGAGGAAATAGAAAGTGAAATATCAGGACTGGCATATCAAGCAGTTGAATTTTCTCTTCCTTTTATTTTGATTTTTGAAACCCCTGGTAGCAAAGAAGTTTCTTCCTTAACCCTTATATCTCTTCATTTCTTTTTCCATTTCTGAATGTCAGGAAGTAGGCCAAAAAAGAAAAGACAAAATACACTTGGAATATTCAATATTATTTTTACATTGCAACCCAGAGGATGTGTGTTTGGGTCTAAATCCTTAGGACACACACTGTCCCCCAGTCCTTGATCACTGCATTTTGACTGAGGTCACTTCATCGCCTCTCAGGCACGTACACCCAGCTCATGCCTCAGACCCAGGTCTCCAGAAGCATCTTCTCTAGGAAACTTTTCCTACCTATTCTAGTGCTCACATTACCCCTTCTTCTGTCTTTCTCTGCAGAATTGTAAGTAACAACGGCTAGCTTGTATGTGATACAGCCTGCACCACTGTGGTAATGGTGGCATGATGATGGCTGTAATGGATGCTTGTCTTGAAGGCTGGTTCACATCCTTCCTTTCTTTTTGAAAGCTCTGCAATTCCTCTTGGGGGAGAGACCTTGCTGTGGTTGGGTACAGTCTTCCTGGGAGGACAGCTCTTGATGATCGCGCAAACCAGCAGGCCTGGTTCCTCCCCCCACACCCCAGGACAGGGACGAGGGTGAGGGACAGGCGTGTCACGTGACCTAAACCCAGCCATCCGTCATTCGCACCTGGCACTTGATCTCCAGCTGTTGGACAAAGATGAAAAGAGGCTGGAGGTGGCTGAATTCCATCCCCAGCTGGGGATAGAGCAGGGCCAGATCTGCCTGCGGGGGGGGGGGGCTCTGCTGTGCCCCAACCACCAGGTCACGTAGACACCCTTCTGCTGTGGTCCCATGGGACGGAAGATGTCATGAGTTTTAGGGAAACATGGGAGAAAGAACCACCTCCAATTCCTTTCTTCCGGAGCATAGGTTTGCCTGCAATTATTTTTAATGTATACAGTCCAAAAACGTGTTATGTGCTGAAATTCTTTAGACTTGCCCTCTCTGGGCTATTTTAGATTTGGATTAAAACAAGTAAGCATGTGAAGAAAATACATATGTATATCTCCGACATGTGAAGACTGATTGCATCACTTAAAATCACATCATTTGACTCAACTTGCCCATCTCACGACCCAGTTAGCTTTCCAGTACCTTTACACCGTGCACCTCGAGGCTGGTGTAGCCCTCTTTCCCAGCAGAGGGTCTTCTCTCTCTACCCCCAGCCTTACTTCTATCACCTGCTTTTCCCTTAACCAACAATTTTTTTTTTCAATTATTACAACAAAAGCTTTCAAGTTTCAGAAAACAATGCCGTTTTCTCCCCAGCTCCAGCTGTTCCCTGACACAAAGTAACAGTGATACTAAACATTGCCAGCAATTGTTATGAAAATGCATTTCTCTGTATCCTGTTGTCATGGCAGCTAAAGATCAAGACATGCCTGCCACAGACAGCAATTTATACTGATTTGAAAGACTGTTTGGAGGGAAACATTAAAATGTGTAATCAAATGCATTTGAAACCGTAGCCCAACAAAGTACAGTATCAGTTATTCAAGGAACATTTCTACAGCAAAGTACATCATTTCTTGCAGTCAATGTTGTGTTCGTTATTTATGCTCATCGGTACTTTGATTTCAAACTCACTGGTGATTTCGTTATTTTTCTGGGCGTTCAGAATCTTCAGTGTACCTTTCTCAGGATCGACCAGCCTAGCTCCGACAGCATTAGAGGCCCTGACTGCTGTGGCACTTTCTCTATTGCTTCTTTGTTTGCAGGGCTGGGGCAACTCTTAGGTGAATTTCTCCCTTGGACAGCAACTGCTTGAAATGTCACAGCGTGGCCAATTCCCCTTCATCCAGATTGTCATTTCACTGTAATACTGTTCTGTGTATATATCAGTTTTTTGCTTCTTTGCGGGAGATAGGGAGAAAGACCGGGGGGGAGGGGGCGATGGGAGATGCCAAAGAGAATGTAAAGGCTTTAGATGCAAATAATTGACTACAAAATACCACCTTTATTAACAATTTGGATGGCGATCCTTGTTCCTAATCCTTATATTGGTTACCCCTCAGAATCACCCGGGGAGACCACTGGCATCTGGCAGGAGGGAAGTGGAGGCATGGGAAGACTCAGGGGCTAGGGTCACGAAACAGATCAGTAGCTGAACTAGGATGAGAACTCCGAATCCTGACATTCCTGAGCCTTTGTTCAGCCTGTGACCCGCTGGACATGGGCCCAGGGAATTTCACTGAGATTGTCTAAAGCTTAACTGACTGCCACTCCTCCAAGGATAATTAGTTACACCGCCTTTCCCACAGTTAGTATGCACACCGGCGTTTGGCCTTGACTTGGCGAAACTGATTTCGCCCCACTGATTTCGTCCTCCCAGAGTCTTGCTCCTTCCGAATTGGTGTCTGCGTGCCGAAAGCAGCTAGGAGCTTGCCCTCAGGTCTAGCTTCCCCTCTCCAGTTGTGCCCCCGAATCTGACACAGGCATCCCCACTCGGAGGCCGTTCAGATGAAGTTCCCAGTTTAAGTGTATCTCCCCTCATCCTTAACCAAAATTGACAGAACATGGTGAACCTGGTCCAGTCGTGGAAAAGGGAAGCAGCAAAAAGTGATCGGTGGATTGTGTCAGTGCCTCAGTCACTAAACTCAGTGCTTGGCACGTAATCACTTTGCAGTAATAACACACTGAACCAAGTTGATATTGTGGCCTCATGTCTACAATCAGGAAACTGAGGCTGTGGGGGTTAGGGGGCTTGCCCGAGTAACACAGCGAGGAAGATATGAACATGACCTTGTGGCCGCAGAAACTGCATGCTCTCAGCTCGATGCCGAACTGGGTGGCCGGCATGGCATGCGGTCAAGAGCTCAGGTTCCAGAGGCCAGCCAGCCAGAGTCCACGATTCCACGGCATGTGTGGTCTTACAGAAACGACTCCCGTGGGCTCCGGGCTCATAGGGTGTGATAGCATCTGTTTATTTAAATAAAGCCCCTAGCACTGTACGTGGCGTGTCGCGAGTCCTCCAGAAATGTTAGCAGCCCCCTGCTATTAAGGAATGAACGAGGTCAGAGCAAATGGGCCAAGGGAACAGTTCTAGAATGAAAGGCCCACCGGGGAAAGGGCACCTTGCTGACACCGTCCTGCCCCTTCTACTGAAGGGTGTGCAGGGCAGAAGGGGGGAATGAAGACGAGGACGCCGTGACCAGAAAGGAAGCAGAGGCAGCTCTTTGAAGTGAGAGGAGGCTGGCTTTGTTTTGGACAAATTAAGATAAAGAAGGGAGCCAAAACAGGCCCTGCTCTGGGGAATGAAGGCGCTCTAGTGAGGAGCTGGTTTGAGGCAGTGGCTTCCCAGGGTGACTGAATTAAACACTCACTTCTGCCAAACAACTAGTCTAACTGTGCCTTTATTTACATTTACCATCGCCTGAATTCAGCAACTCTTTGGCACACCGTCACCATCATTTCTTTCTGCCTTCATCATAGAGTCGGAAGAGTTGACATCGCTACTCCAGGAAAGAAACCGTGAAACCAGAATGAAGTCCCAGCTTCTGTATGGCCCACCGGAGGGAGTGAGGGACTCACCATATATTGAAAATTCTACTGAGACCACCAAGCCCAAGTGAGTGTCTCCCAAGAGCCTGTCGTCTGGACTCTCCCGGGGCTCCGGCCTGCTGCTGCTCTTGCCTGCTGTGTCCCTGGAGTGCTGTTCTGGAAGGCACTGGCCTGGGCTAGGCACCCACGTCTTGTCTAGGAATCAGAGGCCTGGGCTCGAGCCCCACTCTGTCCCTCACTGCGTGGCCTTGGGCAAGTCTTGTTTCCTCTTTCTTCTGCTTCTGCATTTGTAAGATGAGAGCCTGTTATCTTCTTGGGGAGCCTGTGAATTTTGTGAATGCGCTTGGTGAAAAAGATACCCTTTGGTAAGTAGATGCCATCCATAACACCATTCATTATTGGGAGGGGGCATCATTTTCGTGGTCCGTGGTCTTAGATGAGAATCACCAGTCCCCAGGGACTCAGAATAATTTCACCATCAAAATTTCCCATTATAGTGGCATTATAGATCTGTTTCAACAAGTCTGCTCAAGTAACTTTTCCACTGTAAGTCCACATGATAATAGCATTATAAGTGGCATCTCCAAAGACTTCAATTAAATTGATTTGTCATTGTAATCTTCACTAATAATGGTATGGTAATGGCATTATAATGAGAAGATCAAAGACTTACGCGGAAATTGTTTTGGCGTTGTTATCCTGTATTCTGAATGGCTTGGGTAGGCTGCACCGTAAGTGGATTTTGAACCTGTTGTGTCACAGTAACATGAACAGCTCCGAGTTGGTGATGGCATCATCCAGTCCCTCCAAAGCGCAGCCTGGAATTTCCTCTGCCCCAGCACCCCCATAAAGGGGGATTTCACACAGAGCTCTCTTTCTGATCTCCCCTACCCAGGCTCTCAGGAAAGGAGGAGACTGGAGGTGCTGAGTGCCTGGCAGTGCTGCTCTGGGAGGTGGGAGCGGGGCCTGCGCCCTGGTCACCTGAGGCGGAAACTCCACCTGAGCCCAGGGTCCTGCGGGTGGGACGTGCTGACCGCAGGCTGTGCTGTGGACTCAGGACGCTGCAGCTCCCAGCTTCGGGGCCTCGTGTCTCGTCCGCTGGCCCTCCGGGCGCCGCCCTTGCTCTCGAGTGGCATCGAGTCCTTCAGCTCCTAGTTCTCTGGCTGTGCGACCAGCTGTAGGTGTGGTGGTCTTGTCCTGCTTACTCTGACTGGGAGATACACAGAATGAACTATGGACTCAGTTCTTACTGACTTCAGAGACTATTGCAAGGTTTTAATAGCAGCCTAGGTTAGAGAATATTGTCACGTGTTTTTTAAAGATTTATTTATGCAGCAAGGCCAGAGGTGTGGGGGGTGAGAGGATTCACCAGAAACAGAGTAGAACAGGCAGATCAATGGAAAGACACTGCTGAGGGGAGCAGCGGGGAGGCAGGAGAGGTCTGCTGCGCCCTGTGGACCCGCTCCCTGGCAGGATCCAACCATGCTGCTTCTTAGTGCTGTGCCACCAGGGAAGCCCCAACCTGGTTTTATTTCTTTTTTAAATTAAATAAGTCATGTGCTTTATTAGTTCAGAGATTTTTGTTGTGGTGGTCTTAGGGGATGGAGTTAGGTAAATAATACGGCTCTAGTTTGGGCGCAGGACAAGGTGTCTTTGGAGCTCCAATTTCTCAGGCCTTTGAGCCGGGCCAGACTGGAGCTAGCAGGGAGCAGATGTAGCAGACACGTGTGGAGCTCACCCAGCTCCATTCCTGTCCCCTCCTGTTCCAGCCTTCACGGTGGCTCAGTATTAAGGACAGGCTCCTCCACAGTGCCAGGACCATCTCAGTACTCTAAGCCAGTCAGAGCAACCTCCGTTTCCCTAAGGAAGCTGCTTTATGCAGGGGTCTGTGTTACAGTTCTCGCCAGAAAGTGAAGGCGAACATTCTGGGACTCAGGGAGGCGTTCTCCTTTCTTTGGAAAGAGATGTCTGAGAAAGAAGTTTCCACTCCTGACTCTAGATGTCACTGTGTGGGAACTTGATGCTCGGAACCACTGCAGCTTCTCTGATCAAGAAGACAAGGAATGGCCAACCCGAAAGGTGCGGCCTGTGAACGCTGTTACGGCATAGACCCGAGCATCCCTGAAGCCACCCTGCCTCCAACCCTTCCAGCGGCTGAGACAAACCGCGACTCTTCTGAACTCCTCTTAATTAGGTTTTGATGAGAGAAACTGGACTGCCCTAACAGACACAGGCATTTTGTATGGAATCCTGGGGGCTGGAAGAACCAGGAGACACTGCGTACAGAAATTATGTAGACAGACGCACACAGGGGTTAATCCCTGTTTAGGAAGGACAGTGTATTGGTTGCTAAGAGATGCCAAGAGGCTATAAACAGTCGGGAAATGTCCCCTACTCAGAGAGAAGTTATAATCTAATTAGTAGAGAAAACCAAATACAGATAGTTCAGCAAGAATTGTTGTGCAAATAAACAGTAAATTCCATTCAGTTCTGCCGGTATTAATTCTCAAACACAGGGTAGGGGGCCCGCTAATCAGTTGGAATTACTCCCTGTCTTATACAGTCTAGTAGGGAAAAGTACTGACAGGTGATTATAAGGCAAGGAATACTGTAAAGAGATGTGTGGGGAGGAAGGTGACAGATTAGCTTGTCGGCAGACACAAGAAAGTCCTGTGTCTGTTGCTTAAATTCTTCAATGGCTTCCAGTTACACTTCCTTCATTCAGCAAATATTTACCGAGTTACTAGAAGACAATACAGTGGACAGATGCGTAAATATATATGATGTCAGAGGTAATTGTTGGCAAGAAAAATGGAGTAGGGGACAGAGGGTAGAAGTGCTGGGACTTTGGGATGCTGTTTTATGCAGGATGGTGAGCAGATGGCATTTGAGCAGGAAGCCAGAGAAAGTATGCGTGAATATCTGGGAAAAGAGCTACCAGCAGAAGGAACAGCAAGTGCAAAGGCCCTGAGGCAGAGTCCCTGGCATGCTTGAGGAAGAAGAAGCCGTTCATTGTGCCTGGAACAGAGTGAAAGATGGGAAATCTGTAGGAGGTGGGATCAGAGAGGCAGTCAGAGCAAAAGCAAATGTGCCTTGAAATTAATGAAACGCTGAAAATGTTCAGAAAGTCATTGGTTTCAATACAAGCTGAGGAGGAGGGGAAGCCGTTGTAGCCACAGTCAGTTAAGACTGCTCATTTCCCTGTGCTTGTGCAGCACATTTTCCTCCAGGCTGGGTCTCTGAGGAGCTTGCAAATATTTGGGAGACCTGGTGAAAAGGGACTTACCTTGGGGTTCCCTCTCATCTACATTAGTGAGATATATTCATGTGGATCACTACTTCCATGACTTCCGTGGCTCTCAGGAATACAGCTCACCACCCAGCTCTGTCACCCAAAGGTGCAGGGTCAGATCCAGTGGGAATAGGGATGTGTCCCACAGAGCCCAGGTCTGGGTGAGAAGCACCCAGGTTTCAACGTACAAAACCAGAAGTTCCTCCTTAGAAAGTCCTCCCAGTCATCTGAGATGCAAACTCACAGCAGGAGCTTCAGCTCTGACTAATGTTGATCACAGCGGATGTTCTCACCCCTCGGGACTGTTCAAGAGTTCAGGGACGATAGTGACAGAGACACGCCTGGTGATGGGACCTTGAGAATCAGCGTTTCTCCAGCACAGGCACAACCCCAAGCAGCGCAACAAACAAGTCTGTGTATGAAGTCACCCAGCATCAATAATAAAAAACGGATTTCAAACCATCAGCCTAGAGGAAAACCGAATTACCGTTCTGTTGTCTCTATGGAACGTGATATTATAATATCCTTGCCACATGGAGAGGCAATCAAAGTGTGGACAGACAAGGAATTCCAGAAATCTCTGACTGATGGTTCAGGCCACTGATTAATGGAAACATTACACTACTTTGCTGAATTCCATGATGCTTATAGTATTTGTCAGTGTTTTGAATTGAAATTTGTGGTGAGTTGTTTTCTCGCACTAAAACTGTATTCACTTTCAAGTGTTAGTTTATTTTCCTAATTCTGTCCTAATTCTACCTTAAAGAGCATCCTAAAGAGCATCCTAAAGTCGTTTCAGCTGCAGGTCTCAGAAAACTCAGTGGGCTCCCTCAGGAGCGCTGCTGAGACACTCAGGAGCCCACCAATGGCAGGAAGGTCGTTCCGCAGCAAAGCACAGTAGCCACTGCCGCCATGGAATTTTGGGGGTTTCATGGACCCAGGTATCTAAAAATAGTGTTGAGGAGACCGATATTGGATTTCTAACTTTAAAAATAAGCCAGAGAAATACACATTGAAACCAACCATGTATCTATTGTGGTCGTGTATTTTTTAATAGTTTTACATATACTGAAGTTTTGCTTGTTTGTTTGTTTGTTTTAAAAGATTTATTTATTTATGCATACAAGCACTGGGGTACAGGCCAGAGGTGTGGGGGGTGAGAGGAGTCACCACAGAGAGCGAGGAGCAGAACAGGCAGATCAACCGAAGTACACTGCTGAGGGGAGCAGCGGGCACAGCAGGAGAGGTCTGCCACGCGACGTGGGTCACCCCCGGGCCGGTAGCAGGGATTGAACTCGTGCTGCAGTGGCTGCGGTTTGCTTCATAGTGTGTTGCTTAACCCACTGCGCCACCAGGGAGGCCCCCATATACTGAAGTTTTTAATGGATAAAATTATATTTACATTTTGTTTTAAATTTTTCCAGCAGGGTATGAGATGGGGGGATACACAGGAGAAGCTTAAATAAAACAAGATTGTTGGTATTTGGACAATTGGATGTTGGACCCACGTGGGTTTAGTATAGACTTAAATTTTGTACATGCTGGCAATTTTCCAATAAAAGGTATGAAAATTAATAACATACTTAAAATTCTATAAAAGAAAAGTGATAAGCACGCTAGACATTCTGAGACCATCAAGAAACCATCCTTTATATTGCCCTTAGGAAAAACTCTGCTGTGCTTGTTTCCGTTCTAGTGTCACATCAGAGAGTCAGACCCACCCAAGGTGTTCAGGCCCACAGATGTGGTTGTGGGTCACAAGAAGAAATTAGAGGCATTTAAAAGGGGGACGGAAAAGAAGCAGCAAAAGCATTCCGTCTCCCTCTACCCGGGCGTCTGTTCATTCTTGCTGTCCCAGCTGTCCCAGGGAGGTCTGACGGGTAACTGAGCTTCAAGAGCTCTCTGACCCAGTCCCTGACGAACCGGATTGTACCAGATTTTCCCATCCACATCTCTGCTCACTGAGCACATCCAGCCTCCACTTACTCATTTTATGATTCAGATGAGTAAGACCCTTTCAGTAAGTGAAGTCTCTCCACTGAACAAGCTTGTCTGTTATCTGGAAATACACGGTCACATGAACTTATTCAAAACACAACATTTTCTCATTCTAATGAGACGTGATTACTAATGGCGGAGTGCCCATCAGAAATGAAACGAATCCTTCATTTTGTTTAAAATAAATGCGCTCTAAAAAGTACAGAGTAATGGCAAAGTTAATTTGAGAGTAATCAATTCCTGCATTTTAAATGAATGTGATTATGTAATCATTAAATTATTTAATGGGCTTCATTAGGCATCTTTCTGGTTTGGGTGTCACTTTTTTTTTTTAATCCCAATTAGCTCAAGTGCTAAAATTAATTTTTTATTACTGATAAGGGTATTCACCCGCGTCAGGAGGAGCATAGCTGGGGTCTGTGACACCCCCGAGGAGGCTAAGCTGGGCGGCCCGTCCCCTACCGTGGGGTTCACTGTCTCAGGAATACAGTCAATCAGGGTTCGAGGAAATAGCCCCACCACAAATGTCTGACCACTTTTGACCAAATAGAACACCCTGTCAGACTCAAATGAGTAGACCATGGAAAATGACCTATGGGGTCACTGGAGAACAGAGATGTTTCCCGAGGAAAGCCTGCGTGGACGCGGGCACTGTATCATCACAAATAAAAGAAGCCGTCACAAAGTCAAACAGGCAGCCTACAAAATGGGGGGAAATTTTTGCATACCATGCATCTGACAAGGAGTTACTCTTCAAAATTTATCAAGTTCGTATACAACCCAACCCAAAAGAAATAACCCAATTTAAAAATGGACAAAGGATCTAGACGCTTCTAAAGAAGACATTCAGGTGGCCTACGGACATGAAAAGGCTTTAGCAGCACTTATTATAAGGGAAATGCAAATTAAAACCACACTGACCCCTTGTGCCTCACCCCTTGCAAATGGTCACCTCACCCCTTGCAAATGGCCCATATGAAAAAGAATGGAATTAAATGTTGGCAAGGTTGTGGTGGAAAGGGAACCCTCATCTCCTGTTGATGGGAATGCAAGTTGGTGCAGCCTGGGGAAAACGGCACTGAAATATCTTAAGAAAATAAAAATGGAAGTTCCCTGTGATCCAGCCAAACCTCTATTAGGGGTTTATCCAATAATATGAAAACTTTAATTCAAAAATATCTGGCAGCACTGTTCACAATTCTCAATTGATGGAACCAACCCAAGGGCCCTTCAGCAGATGAATGAATAGAGAAACTGTGGAATATCTACTCAATGGAATATTACACAGTTGTGAAGAAAGAGAAAACAGTGGTGTTTGGGACAAAATAAATGAATTTGAGAGGACTATGCTGACTGAAATAAGTCAGAAAGTGAAAGACAAATATCAGAGGGTATCATTCACCTGTGGAATATAAATATATATTTTTAAAACTACATTTATGAGCAGAGTAGTAGGAAGAAAACAAATTTAGCAAAAAGAAGATAGTGGTACAGGGGATACAGGGCGGTGTGGGCAAGAGAGACCAATGGGGTATGAGCGCAGGTGGTTTGGTGGAGGGAGAAAAATAATAGAAGGGGAGCCTGAGCACTGTCTAAAACAGGAAAAAGCTTCGGCATGTGTTTTGCTGACGGTATACTATGTGACCAAAGTGATTTAGATAAGCCTCAGTTTCTTCATCTGTAAATGGGTTTGATGAGGTCACAATTGCTCAGTTTGTAGGGATTAGCAATAATGTGAACAAAGTGTTTCATATATACTATTTACTCAGTCAGTGGTAGTAGCAATTCTTATTATCACAATCAGAAAGCCACAGATTTAATCTTCAAGGATGCTAAGATTAAGACAATGCTATCGATAACCCTTTAAATAGGGATTCTGGGTGGCCGTGTTGCAAAAAAAAAAAAGGATAATCCCAAAATAGTTTTTCTAAATATGACATTACAGAATGGAGGTGTTTAAAATACCAAAACAAAGAAGAAAAGGAGAGGGGGGCAGTATAGTTCGGGAGTTAAGAGCGGTGGTTTGAAGGCTGTGTGGGCTCAAGTGAAATAGCTTCTTCGTGACTTTAGGCAAGAGACTGACCTCATCTGTCCTCATCTAACATTGAGGGTAACAAAATTGCATGAAAGTCAGCAAGTAACACAATAAATACTCAACCGGGGCCTCCCTGGTGTCACAAGGGGTTAACCACGCACTATGAAGCATCCACAGCCACTGCAGCACGAGTTCGATCCCTGGCCAGGGAGGGACCCACATGGCGCAGCAGACCTCTCCTGCCTCCCCGCTGCTCCCCTCAGCAGTGTATTTCAGTCAGTCTGCCTGTTCTGCTCCCCACTCTGTCTCTGGTGAATCCTCTCACCCCTACATGCCTCTGGCCTGCACCGCAGCTCTTGTATGCATTCATTTTTTTAAAGATCTTTTAAAAAAATACTGACCACTGTAATTCGGAGGTGGTGATGGTGCAGAAAACCTGTCAAGTGGCTGTATTGTAAATTCAGATAAAAGGGTAGATCTGATCCATAAAACCCAAACACAAACTTTATTCATTCATAAGTATTTTTTTTTGGTGCTCACTCTGTGTCAGACACTGAACTTAGATGTGTAACGGGAGAACTATTGTCACATTTTCCAAGCTTACTAGTCTCACATGGCCTTTCACGCCAGTCAAGTTAGACAACTCCTACCATCATCTCAGGAGGAGGTGAGGAAAGGTCGTGGGTCTACCCTTCGGGAAGCTCCCTTCCCTGTTCACACAACAGACCGGCCCGCAGGTCACAGTTAGAAATGCAGACGGGAAGCCCAGTGTCACAGCCAGTGTGACCTTTCAGTAACGACGCACGGCCACGCCTGGGACCTAGACGCCTGTGTCCGGAGCAGCCGAGCTGTGTTTGTCTAGCACGTTACATCCATTATGGATGTCTACCACGGAGGGAGCTGTCACATTTAAGTTACACACAGAAGCCTGAAAAAAGGCTAGACTGTAAGTAGCCTTAACCTCTTCTATGTCACGCACTCTCTCCTTCATTGTTCCTTCTTCTTTTGTTAAGTTTAAAGAGCCAGAATTGTTCTCTGCAGTCATACAGTTCCCCACCCCAAACCAGACCGGGGTCTTGGACAGCAGGCTCACTGTCCAGTTTGGGAGAAGAAGGATGGCCAAGAACAAGCTAGCCCTGCACTGCTTCCTGTGACCTCTGGTGTAGCCGAGCAAAGGCTCAAGTCTGTCCTGTTCACCTGGATTGCGACGGTCACACCTGCCAACGCTGATTGCAGAAACATTGTGCAGCAAGGCAGACACGAAGGAGTCCATGTGACCAGCGTGGGGCTTGATGAAGTCCCGCCTCTCTCACCCTTCAGGTGCTCCAGTGCAAAGCAGATTAAGGTGGGATTCTCCAGTCTCGAGTTAGAGTGCTGGCATCAGAATTCCTGACCCAGTGGCAGGACGTAGGACAAATGAAGGCTCTGGTTCGAGGACCAGCCCGAAAGGTCTAGGTTACAAGCCTTGCAAGATTCAGGCAAAGAAATTTTAGCCCAAGCTGCATATCTGAACATGACTTCGAACATTCATCAGACTAATTAGCAGTCACTAGTTTTGTCAATAAAAATCCATCTGTGATGCCAGTGTGCTAATCGGCAAATCTATTGCTGGTGATATAGAAAGGACGGAAGGACTCACAGTGGCCCCCTCTGGACAGACTGGTCACCGTCCACCCCAGGCTGTGCACGCTGATAATGTTACCTGACCGCCAGGCACTTGCCTTCTGTCTCGTTAATTATGTTGAAGTACTTTGAGAGACTTTAAAGACCTTTAAGGGTCTTGTATACTTATGTCACTGTAGCAAACAGTGAAGCAAACCAGGCAGAGAGCAGAAGCTCCAGAATGGATCCCACCCTTCGAATAGGAGGTCACCAAGCTTAAAAAAAAATCAGAAAAGAATCCCCTGTGTTCCCCTGAAGGATCTAACACCAATGCAAGTTTGGAAAACAACACGGACACTTCTTTCTATTGAGCAGATGTGACATCTCTCCCTGCCCTACCTTGGGACCTGGGGAAGTATACAAGGTTCATGGACCTGCTTTTCTTTTTTTCAAGGCCCCTTTCCAATCAGTGGATTGTAACCCACATCCTGAGTTAACAGATGAAAAGTCAGTGTCTCAGCACAGGCCTAGCCAGGTATTTTACTCGCCCAGTGGGAGTCATGCTACTCTTTCGCCGTCATTAGAGAAAGAGGCAGCTGGAAAGTGGGTCACATCTGCATTAGAAGGCTGGTTTTTTTCTCTTTCTGTTTTTATCAACACTTATTTTAGCTCTGTTCCTATTTCTGCATCCTCTCTTTTTCAGGGAAAAAAAATTCTGTATTGGAGACAGGGCAATATTCTAGTCTTTGTATTGCTCCATAGTTCACCACATCTGCATAGTTCACCACATCTGGTAGATGTATAAGATAGTTCCAATCCTAGGCTGCTGCCAATATTCACATAGTTAATGTTTGATATTGGCGAGACCAGGAAATTGAGTGCTGTGCTCTTGACCATCACATCACACCACCTCTGTGTGAATGCTCTAAAATATGCACATAGGGGCCTCCCTGGTGGCGCAGTGGGTTAAGAAACGTACTATGAGGCAAACCACAGCCACTGCAGCACGAGTTCAATCCCTGCTGCCGCCAGGGAGGGGACCCACATGGCCCAGCAGACCTCTCTTGCTTTGCCCGCTGCTCCCCTCAGCAGTGTGTTTCAGTCAGTCGCCTGTTCTGCTCCCCACTCTGTCTCTGGTGAATCCTCTCACCTCCCTGGACTCTGGCCTATACCCCAGTTCTTGTATGTGTAAATAAATAAATCTTTAAAAAATAAAATACGCAAAAAAAAAAAAATAGTACCGATTCTCCTTGACTTTCAATGCAATCACTTCCCATTAGACCCACAGGAGTTGAAAATATTATAGATGAAGAATGCATTTAAAGCCCCAAACCCGGGCCTCCCTAGTGGCGCAGTGGGTTAAGCAATGCACTATGAGGCAAACCACAGCCACTGCCGCATGAGTTCAATCCCTGCCTCCAGCCAGGGAGGGGACCCACATGGCACAACAGACCTCTCCTGCCTTGCCCACTGCTCCCCTCAGCAGTGTGTTTCAGTCCACCTGCCTGTTCTGCTCCCCACTCTGTCTCTGGTGGATCCTCTCACCACCCACACTTCTGGCCTGTACCCCAGTTCTTGTATGCATAAATAAATAAATCTTAAAACAAAAAAGCCCCTAACCCACTGCACACCCTCGCTTAGCCGCGCCCACCTCGCTTAGCCAGCCCACGTGCACTGGTCTCCCGTGGGTGGAATGGCCTGAAACAAAGCCTGTTGACTAGCACATGTAGGTTCTGGCGTGCTGTGCTGAAGTCAGAAGCTGGCTGGAGAGAACTGGCCCTTTGCCCCTGTGGCCCCGGGCCTGCCTGAGCGCTGCGCTGCCCCACATCATGAAGGCGTCACGACAGAACGTCCTGCTCACACCTCCAGCCCAGGGAAAAGTCAGGACTCACGATCAGAGCAGTTTGTACTGCTTCTCTCATACTGTCACAAAGTCAGAGAATCATGGCAGAACCACTGTAGGTGGGGACATCAGTATAAACTTTCTGGAGGATATTTTGGAAATACCAAAAACCTTCG
This sequence comes from Galemys pyrenaicus, assembly GCA_019455555.1. NCBI lineage: Eukaryota > Metazoa > Chordata > Mammalia > Eulipotyphla > Talpidae > Galemys > Galemys pyrenaicus. Next base: position 3,069,269 of record JAGFMF010012032.1, read on the forward strand.
GGGAGAAAGACTTTATATTCTTTGATTCAATAAATTCACACCTCTAAGTCCATGTTAAGCAGTGTCTGGAGAGGTAATAAAGATTTGGCCGTGGCCATGTTCCTCACCATCTTGCTCAAGTCATGACAAATGAGAAAGTCAAAGTATAAAACTACAAACGTTACATGACTATTCCTTTTAATATCTCTATACAGGTCATGCATGTCATTTTTTAAATATTAGAAGAGAAAGACCCCCAAAATGTTGACAAGCACCAAATTGGAATTTTTGGTAATCTCAGCTCTATTTTCCTCTTATATTGGTCTGGATTTTCCTCAACTTTCTCCTGGGACCATACATTTTCTATTCTGTGTGTGTGTGTGTGTATACAAATATACACATGCACACATACCATTTATATATATTTTACATATAAAGGCTCTGTGTACAAAGCTTTTTATATATGAACTTATCTATGGCTACAAGTAAATGTACTCACCCCCTTCGATGAAATAATTCTAGGGCTAAAAAACATGAAATGAGATACAAACAAAGCTTTGTGCTTCCCCATGTTGTATGCTGCATTGCCAAGAACAAAGGCTACTGTGTTGTGGATTTATCGTATAGATATTTTTATTAACAGGGGACCCTGGTTAAACTGGAAACTGGATGATAGAGAATCGGTGATTCTTTCATAAGACTGCTGAATTTGCCAGAAAGTACAAAAATTATATACCTGAAAACTGACTGAGGCCCTAGAGATCATCTGCTCTGATGCTTTCGAACATTTTTTTAACCAGAGACGCTTTCTTTGCAGTAAAGTCCTAAAGGAATTTGCTGTACCTAAGCGGACCTCAGAGCCGTACCCTGGTTGAAGGGCAGGAGGCAGCTCTGGAACTCATCCCATCTGAAGAACATCTGGGGTAGGATGATTTATTGATCCTTTCACTTGTACTTGTTCTGCCTGCGTCTGTTCGGAGTCTTACAATAGAATATCATACACTGGGTGGCTTATAAGCAACAACAATTTCTTTTTACTGAGTTAACATTGGTTTACATCATTGTTTGTGCATTGGAAGTACAGGATCTCCCCCCTCAGGTGCCGTAACCACATTGCATCCACCACCAAGACACCCGTCGTCCCCCAGAGTCCACTGTGCTCCCCCTGATCTTGTCCTCACCCCTTTCACTCTCCCCAAGCCTCGGTTCTGTCGTCAGCTTTCTAGGATTTAGTTCTTAGTTTGGCTTTAGCTGACCCTTTGTTGAGTTCCTCCATATTCCACTGATAAATGACGCTAGCCAGTATTTGTTTTTCTCCTCCTGACTTTGAAAATTTATTGCTGACAGTTCTGGAGTCTGGGAAGCCCAAGATCAAGGTACCCCCAGAGTCGATGCTTGATGAGTGTCCTTTCCTGGCTCCTAAGCAGCCACAGTCTTTGCTGAGTCCTTGCATGGCGGAAGGGGCAAGGGAGCTCATGGGATCTCTTTCATAAGGACTCTGGTCCCACTCACGAAGGCCCCACCCTCCTGGCCTCATCACCTCCCAGATGTCCCCTTCATCATAGCATCACATTGGAGATAAGTTTCAACATAAGAAGAGGGGAGATCCGCTCTATCTATGACAGCAGACCTTTTACTTCAGAAAGAACTGATGTTGGAAAACCCAAAGCTGATGTTGCCTGCAAGATGTTTGTCTTCCTACATTTTGTAAAATGCTCTTTGACAAGATTAGACCAAAGGCAGCAGGAGTAGAGCCCTGAGGGGAGACTCCCCGGCCTGGGGGCCAGCTGGAGGTCAGCAAGACCAGGGCCTCAGACCCTATTCCCTGAGGTGGTTAAGCCTCAAGGAGAGGCGGCTCTGAGGGGTGTCCAGGATGGGGACTGGGCGTGGGGCCCATCAAGATCCCTGTGTGGCACGCAGGGGTCCTACAAGCTGAGGAAACAGACATCTTAGCGATGGCGTTGAGACCTGCAGCGTGAAAGTGGGGTCAGCGTGCCTGAGGGTGTGCGTGCTCGCGTGGCACATGCTCTGAACAGCCAGGAGCAGGGGAAGCTCCAGTAAGCAGAGTGCATCAAGCTCAAGTGCATCCGAGTCAGATTAACAGAGTCAAGTTAGCAGAAACCGAGGCAGTGGTCTTCTTGCACCACTGAAGCTGGCTGCTGCGTGACGGGTCACAGTGGCTGATGGCACTTGCCAGCATCACCTGGTACTTCCGGGTGTGTCTGTGGGGCATTTTGCAATGAAACGAGCCTCCGAATCAGTGGGCTCAAGTAGATCGCCTCCCCGCTGTGGGTGGGTGCCGTCCAGCCCACTAAGGGCCTGCAGAGAACAGAAAGCTGAGGGAGAGCAGATTTGTGTCCGTCCGGCTGCCCGCTGGAACCGGCACATCATGTTCTCCTGCCCTTGGACGAGGGTTTGTTCATGCCTTTGGCTCCCCATTCGTAGGCCTTCAGGCTCAGGCTGAGCTACATCACTGCCCTCGTGGCTCTCCGGGAGTCATGGGACTTCTGAATGGATGGATGGATGGATGGGGGTGGGGCAGGTGGATGGAGGGACAGGTGGGTGGACAGACAAGTGGACAGGTGGGTGACAAATGGACAGGAGTGGGTGGGTAGTGGATGGATGATGGGCGGATGATGCACGTGGCTAAAATACATACATAAGATATATATATTCTTAGATATATAAGGTAGGTGATTTTTATCAGTATAGGTGTTTCCTATTGGTTCCGTTTCTCTGGAAAACCGTGACTGATACACAAATCCAACCCCTTGTGCTGCAGACATGGATTAGTTCTCATCCAAGGCTGTTTGGAAAGTTAGAAGTGTTAGACCTGTAAGCAAGCTCCTCTGTGGCCCACACTGAGTGAAGGAAGCCTATGAACACAGCAAGCATTTTACAAAGTAGGAAAAGTGTGGCCGGCAGAATAGCACCCCCGCCCCCCATGTCCGTGCCCCAGCTTGGGAAAATGCCATTTTACATGACACAAGAACCCTTGCAGATGTAATGGAGTCAAGAATCTTGAGATGAGCTAATTATCCTGAATGACCCAAGTGGGGCCAATATAACTGTGTCAGTGTCTCCTGAAAAGGGAGGTCCGTGTTCTCCGCCCCAGCTGTAGACGGGGGAAGCTGAGTGTCGAGGGGAAGCTAAAAAGGACTTGGGAGAAGGGGCTTGGGAAAGAAGACTTGGGGACGGCATGTGAACCAGAGACCTTTGCTTCTCGGCCGGGGACTTGTGCCAGGGGCTTGGAGACATGGGAGGAGACACGTGGAGGAGAGACTTGCAGAGACATTGTGGAGAGGCTGGCAGCGGCAGCCTTTACCTTGACTTACACTTTGATTGTCGCTCCTTTCATTGCTAAACCACCCTTGAACGAAGGACCCTTTCCTCCCCAGAAGGTGCCTTAGGCTTGTGGCAGGTTTGGGGGCCTCAGTGGCCCCATTTGGGCCCACCTTGTTTGGCTGGGCATTTACCCACGAGGGGATGGGTAACGTTGGGTGTTTCACTGGGAAACAACATCCTTTCTCTCCTCTCCATACACACTAGTCTGTTCAGGTTCTTTTCTCTTGAAGGTCTCCTGCCCCAGGAGCGTGCTTTGTCTTGATCCGGCCCACGGCAGAACCCATATAGACTGTGCAAGTTTGAGGGTCTTGGGGTGCCCTCAGTCTGCCTGCTAGCATAATCACAAGGGTCCTTTTACGGGAAAGAGGAAGGCAGAGGAGGCAGAGAAGACATGCAGAGGAAGCAGGACTCAAAGTGGGGCAGAGCGGGCTCCCAGCCAAGGCGCGGGTGGCGTCTGGAGGCAGGCCGGGCGGGGAGGCGTGCTCCCTGGAGCCCCGAGCCAGGAAGGGCACCCGCCAGCACCTTGCTGCTGCTTCAGTCCCAGTGAGCCGTCTCTCCTGTGAAACCGTAAGACAGTGGTTTGTGATGTTGTGTAGCAGCCACAGAAAACTAATAACCGAAGGCAGGAAGACCAGAGAGAAGACAGCTGGGAGGGAAGACCAGGAGGGAAAGGGAAGCTCAGTCTCGGTGCCTGGGGTCCTGCGCCCGCCTGTGCCAGGCTGCCAGCCCTGAGTCCCTTGGAGCCAGCACCAGCGACACACACAGCCCTGTGACTTCCTGCCTCTGTCCTCCGCGTCCTGTTCCCATTAACCAGCTTAGTTCTAGAAGCACGTGACAGAGGAACTTTAGGCCTCCGTTTTCCGGGTGAGGAGACTGCGGCAGGCAGATTCTGAGATGCTTGCTCCAGGCTGCACAGCTGGTAGGGGCACACCCCAGCAAGTCAGCTCTAATCTGTGCAGTGTTCGGCTGCTTCCTCTGAACCACACTCTTGAGAGCAGAAATGATGGGCGGAGGGAGGAGAAGAGCTCAAAAATGGGGTCTCTCTTCCACCAGTGTTTCCTAGGGGCTGCCTGGTTTCGAAGGCAGTCTCCATCTTGGTGCTGCTGCGTCCAGCAGGTCAACGAATGGGCGCGCGCCCCCCGGCATGCCGACGTGTGGGCTAATACACTGGCCCTGTCCAGCCACCGGGAGGAGCTGCAAGACCCAGCGCCCAGCTCTAACAAGCGTGTGGAAATGGATGGGTCACATATAAGCCAATTACAGCTGGCAGCCAGGTTTGGGGAAATCACTTTCCCTGGAACCAATTGGGAGCCCGTTTTGGAGATAAAAGGGACAGCACATTAGTCTCTGTGGTCAGAAGCAGCTTTCATGCATTTCACGGAGCAAAGGGAACCTGAAACATTTTGAAATGAGAAAATGGGGTACGGCCAAATTGCTCAGTCAAGGCGTTTAAGAGGTCTTTAGCGTGACATTCCATACAGGACCTAGGAGCTTATTCAAGCATGCAGGTGGAAACGAACATCTGTCTGTCTGGAGCGTGAGCATTGCTTCCCGAACCTGTCTCCACATGTGTCACTTACTGCTTCTGTCATTAAGACACCCCATCACGTAGCCACAGAAATGAGGGTAGGGGAAGCCCGAACAATTGAAATGCCAAGATAAACCAGAATCTCATTATTTGCACTTAGTTAAACCTCCTTTTCATCCAAGTTTTTTACCAGCATCAGTTCAGGAAATTAAATACCAGCACGTTAGATAAAGGCCGATGTCACAGAGTAATAGAATCCCAGAATCTAATACTGGGAAGGAGTTAAAGATCATTGAATCTCACCTAGAGATATAACCAGACTAAAATATTTGGGAGAAGCTTCTGGACAGAAATAGTACAGGAACAAGACATGATTTTTGTCTGGAAGTACTATAATGTTTATAATAAGTGATCATTCTCTGCCTGAACACAGCCAGTAGCAGGGAACTCACTATTCAGGATGACCTAATTCAGACCAGTACAACTCTTAACCTAAAGAAGAAAAAGACCTTTCTTATATTAGACCCCTCGCTGCCGCCTTCAGTGAGGCCATGACTCCCTGAGGATTGATTGGCTTTCAGAGACCGTCTCCCAGTGTGCCTTTGGTGGCTCTGAAGAGTCAGCAGCAACGTAGCCACACACACACACACACACACACACACACACACGACGTGATGTTTTCACTGTTCTGACATCCTCTGCAAGCGGCCAGCCCAATTATTAGGTCAAAAGACAAGAAACAATGAGAAATAGAGAAGGGGAAAGAAGACAGTAGAAGGAGAAGAAAGAGGGGAAGGAAGAAAAAATAGAGGGGGGAAGGATGAAGTGAATGGGGTGGGGAAGGGGATGATGGAGCCGTTCCACGGGCACCGATTGTCTTGCCCTATAAGAGGGGGAGGTTGGACAGGACGAGGTCATTGTGCGCAGACGTCAGTGGCACGTCCTGCAGACTTTCACAAAAATGCTTCACAAAAAAAAGTCAGTGGAAGAATAAATGCTGGAAACACTCAGAATACATTGCCAGGTGAAAGGAGGTCATGAAGCATCCAGGGTCGAGTTCATTGTATAAGTTTCTCTCTGTGTTATTTATTTTGTCTATTGATAAAGTAGATACTACTTATCAATAAACCCAGACACGTGTAATGGTTCTCTCTGGGCGGGGTAGTGACACATTGAGAGAGAGATACGTATATATAATTTGTTTTCCAAATTTTCTGCGTTGATTAATGCTACTTGTATAAACAACTTTTTAAAAATTAATTTGAAAATTAAACCTAATGCTCAGTCCTGAGATCAAGACATTCTGAACACCTAGGCTGTTTGCTAAGATGCTTTTGGGTGGGAAGAGGAGGCGTGGTGATTGGGGTCCCTTCTAGGATTGAAGAGGTGTAGTGCTATCAGAATACTTTGTGATGATTGAATTGAATCATCCCACTAGAAACAGTGGGTAAATTGAGTCCCAGAGAGATGAGTAACTTACCCGGTGTGTCCCTTGTGAAACCAAGGTCGCAGTTATGCAAAGGCAAAGTAATGCTCTTATTCAAGCACTGTGTCAAAGACGGGGTTTATCAGGCGTGGGCAAGGAGCTTCTACCCAGAGAGCACATGTCCAGAGCTAAGACTCTACATGCCCCATTTAAATGAGATCCAAGGGCCTCCCTGGTGGTACAGGGGTTACAGTCTCAGTGCTGTAAAGCTGTTGCCAGCCACTTGGGCTTGGGTTCAATCCCCAGCCGGGGGCTGACCCACAGGGGCAACAGACCTCTCCTGCCTCCCTGCTGCTCCCCTCAGCAGTGTGTTTCAGTCCATCAGCCCATTCTGCTCCCTGCTCTGTCTCTGGTGACTCCTCTTACTCCCTGCACCTCTGGCCCACACCCCAGTTCTTGTGTGTACTAAATAAACAAACATAAATCCTAATAAATAAGTGAGGTCCAAGTCACACAGGCAGCCTCGCGCACTCAGGTGACGGCCAGGATCGTGGTGGCCAGCTCCCCACCTGAGAAGGACAGGCCACCAGGCGGCGGCTGGCAGCTAAGCACCACTCATGACGCCTTGGCTTGCTCAGTCCAGTGATGTGGAAAAAGTGCGTAAGCAGCCGACCGCAGAGCTCGAGCCACGGTGATCACTGACCTTCAGAAGCCGTCCTGACGCATCCTCCTTGGGCACCACAGGGAAAACGCCCAACGACAGTGGATTCCCAGCATGCTGACTCCCCCAGAAATGTTCCAAGCCCAAGAGAAATAGTTCAGTATGCAGCGTTACTCAAAAACTGCTCTCCAGGGCCTCACGGGTGGCGCAGCGCGTTGAGCACCGCACTGTGAAGCATCCGCGGCACAGCAGCACAGGCCGTCAGGCTCTCGTTGAGAGGAATTTGAGGTACCTCAGCTCAAATGTCCCGAATCTGCCCACACCATGAGTGACCAGTATTTGCTCGCTTACTAAACTATAAACTCCAAAAGAACAAGGACACGTGTCCCTCTCGTGGCGTGAAGCTGGGCACCACGTGTGACTTCCCAGGGCTGTAAAACACACTGCAGCACGAGTTCGATCCCTGCCGCAGGCCACGGAGGGGACCCACATGGCAGAACAGACCTCTCCTGCCTCACCCCCTGCTGCCCTCGGCAGTGTGTTTCTGTCAGTCTGCCTGTTCTGCTCCCCACTCTGTCTGGTGAATCCTCTCACCTCCCTGGTCTTGCGTGCATAAATAAATAAATCTTTAAAAAACAAAAAAGATTTCTAAGCATTGGATTTTCAAGAGATACAAATTTCTTCATTAATTTTACACATACCTTCTAAATACTATGTGCTAGCTACTGTGCGAGGAACATGACACATTTTGGGGGTATTAGGATTATTTATGATGTTATTTTCATTTCTCTATTTTCTGAACATTCTATAATGTAATGTACGGCATTTATAAATGAGAAAATCTTCAAGAAAACATTCCAAAATAAAGAGTAGTCCATATGCACTGGAATATTTTAAACACTGTCAGTGTGATAGCATTATCTTGGGAGTATTAAGCTTTCCAAGTAACTATAATAGGACAAAATTCGTATCGATCTGAGTGTAGAAAATGGATCCCGTGTTCTTAAATACATTTGTAATACTCTGAATACACATTCCAGCAGCAAAATATGTGTCCTGCACTTGGGACCAGTCCTTCCCAATTCCATCCAAGATGTCTCTGTCAGAAGGTGCCTGCCAGAGGCCAGCTGCAGGAGCATTAATAAGGACTGAAAGTGAGCACCGCCTGCGACAGCACTCTCGCCACTGTCCAAGAAGCGGACAGAAGCTTTGTAGCTCAGGGTGCTCTTAACAAGAGGTGAGCATTAAAAATGTGAGTACTAAGTGGCTGAATGAAAAAATGAACAAGTGAACTTCACCGTGAACAAGTGAAAATCAAAGATGGTTGATGAATACCAGACAGGTCTAACCATTCCAATTCCCTTCATTTCATTGAAAAGATAATCTCTCCCTATAGGACTTCCCTGACCTCTGACATTCCTCTATCATTTATAGCTCCCATTTCTCCAAGTGACAGCCCACAAGAGAGGTTCGGTCCACTAACTGCTCTGTAAATAAAGTTTTATTGGCACACAGCCAAACCATTTGCTCATTGTCTGTGGCTGCTCTCTCATTATAATTATCTCATCTAAATATTTGCAACAGAGGCCAAAGGTCTCATCTTTCAACTTGCAACAGAGGCAAAGCTGAAGGCATTTACTACCCGAAGAATTTTCTGACCCCAGCTTCAGATTATACTCATAAACTATCCTTGGTAAGAGTAACACGGTGAGCCTGTCAGTCAGCTATGTCTCAGTATGAAGTGGTCGGTCCCAAAGGCACTTAGCGATTGGCAGGTGGAAGAGTACAGAAAACCTGAACGTTCTGGTGTGTCAGAGGGAACATCTCAAGGCAGAAAATGAGCCCAGGAAAGAAAAAAATGAGAGGCGGTCAGCTGGCTGTGTCTCTTCCTGCAGTCCTCCACCTGACATTAAGATGGAGGAGGCCAGGGACTAAGAACGGTCAAGTTTGAATTGTGACAGTGTTGGACTTCAGACTCAAACCCAAATAGTTCTCTTTTCCAATTAAAAGAAAACTCAATATCCTGACTTTTCTTCCAGCTAGCAGGCCCCTCCGTTTCCAGAAATACCGCTTTGCTCTTTCTCTGTGGCCCAAAGAGTTGCAGAAATTGTTTTAGAATCCACCCATCCCAAGTTCTGCACTTCTGATTTTTTTTCTCAACTGACCTCATTTAGCAGGGGGGAAGGAAGCTTTTCCTAGTCTATTAAGACTTCAATAAAAATCATCCGTTTCTAGTTAACTGGAATAGTATTCACATTTAGACCTGCATATTAATTGGCTGATAACGAGATGATAAAGCTGCTTTTCTCTGCAGGTGTACCAATCAATTTCAATGAAACTGAAAAAATGAGATCTTTTCTTGTTGCATCTGAAATTAAAAAGTGATTTATATTTTCTAATAAAGTGCTTTTCATTGATCTCCTTCTGAAAATGTATGGTTTCATTTGCACCCTTTTAAATTATAATAGTTTCCGTTTGTAAAAGAATGATTTTCCAATATCATTTCTGGCTTTCAATTGATGATTAATATAGATTTGAAGGAGAATATTGGGGGGAGTAGGTTATTAAGGGCTCCTACCCCCACCCCTCAAAAATAGCCCAGCTACTTTTCATGACCTTCTTATCCTCAGACTCCAGAATTCTTTTCCTAAATATTGTGTTGTCAGAGGAAGTTATATTTTTCCCCCCAAGAAATCCATTTTTCTATTTTACAAGTTTCCTCTTGTCATGGAATCTTATGCCTGTGCCACTTGTTTTCCATTTCTGTTGTGTCAGCCTGGCTGCAGGGCAGATGTAGAAAGGGGAGGGTTTTTCCCTTTCTTCCCCCTGTCACCAACAGCAAATTCTAACTTGGAGATGCCGGTGGAATCCTGTTGTTATCAGCTGAATTCTGGCAGATGTGAAATCTGGCAGAGCAATTACATTTCACTTTAATTTAGTATGATGGTCTTCTGAGCCATAATAATTAAGCAGCCATGAAGGAAGCTATATTCTAAACATGTGATGGAAAATTGCAGAGTGCAGGCTGGATTCTGTTGAGGAATCAGCGTCATCTCCATCCTCCCTCAGCCAGAGGCACCTGAATCCATGTTCAGTCTGGCAAGTCCTTGCAAACAGGTGTGGAGTGGAGTCAGGTTACCATGTGGGTGTTACCCCTCATTTACAGCCAAAACCAAGGGGCTTTATCTGTTTACCCACATACAAGATAAATGCTGGCGGACGGACAGGCAGGCAGATGGGCGGGGAGAGGAATGGATGGATGAATGATGGAGAGATGGGTTAGGAGGGGAGGGATGGATGAATGTGTTTGCTTATGGAAAGGCAGTTTGTAGTTTCATGCAAAGATTACCTTTGTGACATGATTTGAGTGGCCCCTACACAAAAATATTTCCCTTCTTCCAGGTCCGCAGTGGCTGAAAATTCCCTGTTAATCCCAGATGTCTTTGTCTAAATTAAATACTACCCTTTTCTAAGTTCTTTTTTCAAAGATTTATTTGTTTATGCATACAAGAACTGGGGTACAGGCCAGAGGTGCAAGGGGGTGAGAGGATTCATCAAAGACAGAGCGGGGAGCAGAGCAGGCAGATCCACTGAAATACACTGCTGAGGGGAGCAGCGGGAAGATAGGAGAGCTGCGCCCTGTGGGTCTGCTCCCTGGCTGGGGATCAAACTCATGCTGCAGTGGCTCCGGATGCTTCATAGTGCTGCGACTTAACCCCTTGCACAACCATGGAGGCCACCAGACTCCAGTGACTAACACTGCAGCAAAGCTAGTCCGTCACCTGCTTCCCCAAGGGTCAGGGACTCCAGGCTCCTCGCAGCAGCAGCAGCAGCAGCAGGCAGGGCAGCAGGGCCCGGAGCATGGTAGAGGCCGGAGAAGCCTCCTGCTCCGAGGCGCACCAGTTCCCGCTTCCACCCCAGGTACGAGACTCGGACTGTGCACATTTAAGTCCTCCGCACTCTCAAAGAGTAACTGCCACCAGTTCCTCAGATCCCTGACTGTCAGCATCAGCCAGGAGTCACGATGCCTGTCTTCACTTGCACAACAAAATCATTACCAAACTTGTTAATAATAAAATCGTTAGTTCAGAAAATAGTTGTGAAGTAAAATATAATTAAAATAATTTCAAAATAAGTAACAGTTAATATGAAAATATTTAAATCTAGGAAAATACAGAAATATATGCAAGTCAATACTATATAATTATATATAACTCATGCAGTATAGATGTTTACATAATTATATAAATGTTTATATAATTACATAATGTATCATATATAAATAAAATGAACTATACAGTAAGTATCAAATTATAAGGATGAATAAAAGGAAGAAGAGGGCCATTTCCTAGGCACCTGCTCTGTGAAAAGCTCTTATCACTGACTGACTTAACTCCAGCATCACCTCAGTGCCGCTTCTGTGCCTGCCGAGGGAGGCGAGTGGTTTTCCTGGGGCCATATAGCAAGTTAGAGGCAGCGCCAGGATTTGTTGGTTTTTTTGTTTGTTTGTTTTTTAATGAATACAAGAGCAGGGGTACAGGCCAGAAGCACAGGAGGTGAGAGGATTCAGAGGAGACAGAGTGGGGAGCAGAACAGGCAGATCGACCGAAATCTACTGCTGAGGGGAGCAGCAGGCAAACAGGAGAGTCTGCTGTGTCATGTGGGTCAGGTCCCTGGCTGGGGGTCAAACTCGCGCTGCAGTGCAGCGGATGCTTCACAGTGCGGTGCTTGACCCACTGCACCACCAGAAAGGTCCCCAGCTTCAGGATTTTTTTTTTTTAGACAGCAGGAAGTTGTTTTATTTTTTTAATATAAATTTTTTTAATTTACATATATTTGATATCAATTGTAATCCCCATGTATTCCCCATCACCATCTCACCAGTGCACCATCACCTCAGTCCCCCCGTGCCTCCGTCTGCCCTCCACCCTTTCCCTCTTCCCTCCCCACCAAGTGTCCCCAGTTTGTCTTTGTCTTTTCATTTTTGGTTTTTGTGTCTTTATTGCTGTTATTATTATTGTTGTTGTTCTTATTCCTTTCCTTGATCTTTACTTGGTTCCCTTATATTCCTCCTAGGGGAGGAACCATCTGGTATTTTTCTTTTGCCTTCTGACTTACTTCG
>JAGFMF010012032.1:3082022-3124060 GCA_019455555.1 Galemys pyrenaicus
GTATTCTAGTTTCATTCTTTTGCATGTAGCAGTCCAGTTTGCCCAGCACCACTTATTGAACAAGCTGTCTTTATTCCATTGTATGTTCTTTGTTCCTTTGTCAAAGATTAGTTGTTCATAAGTTTGTGGGTTTGTTTCTGGGCTTTCTATTCTATTCCATTGGTCTATGTTTGTTCCATTGGTCTATTTTTGTTCCAATACCATGCAGTTTTTATGGTTGTGGCTTTGTAGTAAAGTTTGAAGTCTGGAAGTGTGATCCCTCCACTTCCCCTTTTTTCAGTTAGGAGAACTTTGGCTATTCGAGATTTTTTGTGTCTCCATATGAATTTCATCAATATTTTTTCTATTTCTTTGAAGAATGACATTGAAATTTTTATTGGAATAGCACTGAGTCTATAGATTGCTTACATCACACTAATACCAAAACCGAACAAGGACAACACAAAAAAAGAAAACTACAGACCAATCTCTCTAATGAACACTGACTCAAAAATCCTCAATAAAATCTTAGCCAATAGCTTCAAGATTTGAACCCAGTAACACAGGACTGTCCAAAGTCCAAATTCCACTCTGCCTCTTCTTTGGGCTGCTGTTAATAAAACAAAAGTTCAAGGAAATTCTACAGGGCAAATAACTCAGATTCTCCAACAAATAAATTACAAGGGACACAAGAGGGAAGAAGAGTCTGTAAATTAAAAAACTTAAGAGCTAAATCTGCCAAATACATTAAATGGCATTTGCTTGGATATGGCGTCAGACAAGCCACTTATTTCATCAAAAGAAAAGGGAAGTAGAAGTTCGGAAGAACAGGTGGAAGTTGGAAGAGAAAGAACTCAATCAGGGAAATTTCCCTGGGCATTTGATGATATTAAATAATTACTAGTATTTTTTGGTTGATAGCGATCATCGGCTGAGCTTCTTAAACAGGATTGCACGAAACAGAAATACTGCCGTGTTTGCGCTTGAAACTGTGTGTCTGAAACTACCCAGTGGGAAGGAAGGCTGTGCATAAGCAATGAGACCTGTCTACATCATTGCCAAAGCTGGGTGTTGAGTACCAGGGTCTGCCTTTGTGGGTCTCCCAACTTCTGAATAAGCCTAAACATGTCCATAGTAGAAAATTTTAAAAGCTAAACAAAATGAAAACTAGAACAGCACTATTTTTTTTTAAATGGAAGATGCACAACTCTATGAATACACTAAAAACCACCAAATGGAACACTTTCAAAGAGTGGCCTTTGTGGTACGTGAATTACATCTCAGTAAATCTTCTTTCGAATAACAGAAACTAAAGTAGATTAAACTATAGCCAATGTCGTCGTTTTCCTAAAATTCACCTACTGTCACTAGTAGATGATCTTTAATAAGTGAACAGCACACATACTTGGAAAAAAGAAAATGAAAACAATTCTCTCCTGTTCTTCTAGTCAAATGCTTTGGCCCATGTCTGCCAGAAGGGTCTTCAGGAACAACTAATAAAAAACTCTAAGACCACAAAAGCAAACACCGTTTGTTAACAGTTTTTAAGAGCACAGTCTTTTCGCCTTCCTCTTTGAGAAGGAGAAACCAGGGAAGACTTGCTGTGTAGCCCCTACGGACTCTCTGTGTGTGGGAGAATGAGGTAGGAGAAAGAAAAGAATCCCAATAAGTATTGCTATGTGTTTTGAAATGGTTTTTTAATGTTCTTGAAGAGAGGCAAACACAATTGGAATTACTTTTAAATTAATTGGGGTTGATAGATAGGGGGTTTATAGAAAGTTTAAGGACCCTGAGGTGCTGTGAGGAAAGATGATGAGGGCAGACTTTGTTCAGTGTATGGGGCCCAGGCCCCCAAGGAAGTGCTTGTGTGTTCCACCTGGTCCGTGGACAGATTTCAGTCTTGGTCTGGTCAGCCTCCTTTAGGTTCCCATCACCTGCCCACCAGTGGACAGTGATAACCTCCTAACTGGTTTCATCTCAGTGTGACCAGAGTACTCATATTCCTCTCCACAGCTCATGCTAAGTAAACCCCTTCAGCGCGTGCTTATTGCTCTCAAGATAAAAACCACCAGCCTAACTGTGGCCTAAAATGACCATGTCCTGCGGCATCTCATGCTCTCCAGTGTCGTCTCGTGCCCATGCTGGTCTCTGTGACCTCCAGGAGCACTGCCCTCCTCCTTCCAGGAATTGGCTAGACCTTCCACCACAGGGCCTTTGCACATGCTCACCCCTCAGCCTGCTTAATACCTACTCATCCTTGAGATCTTGAGATCTCTCTTTCCCAAAATTAAACTCCCCTGGCATCCTCGGTCAAACTCCCCAGTTACTGGTTCCAGTGCTTTTGTCACAGTTGAGATTTCACGGTCATTTATTTGATGATTTATTTGGCTGTTGTCCCAACGAGGCTAAAAGTCTCATGAACAATGGAACTGTGTTTTCTTTGTCCACCACTGGTTCCCCAGGGTCCCCATAAAGCCTGGTATACAAAAGTATAGAATATCCATCAACTTTTTAAAGGAATTAATGAAAGGGAAATGAATGAAGGGATGAGTCAATGAACCCTCCAAAGCACTGCCCCCTACGTGCTTTGTAAATAACTTGCACAAGCAAGTGCAGGAATCAAAAGTGTCTTCTCTTGACAAATTTAGTTGTTTTCAAAGATACCTTTAAAAAACACACCTCCAAAGCCAGCCCCTTAAGAACTCATCAGTCACCTCCTCTCTGTCTGGCACAAACCCATCTCGTGGAAGTGATCTGTAGGGCTCTAATGACGCTCTTCTGCCTTACCGCATATGATAATACGGAGCGACTAACTCTACTACACCACAATATGAAAAGGTTGGCGTGCATTTAAGTTGGAATTCATTTTTATTTAATCTGTGTTTTCATGGGCAGGAATCAAGGTTTTTCTGAGCCAGCTTATTAGAAGGGACAAGATGGCGGGGCTTTGGGGGTGTTGAAATGCCTCCTTTCCAGTGGAGGGGCTAGAATTCGCCCTCTTCTGACTTTGCTTTCCCAAGAGTCACTGTTCGCCCTGCGGGGGCGCTCTGACTCTGGACCTCGGCTCATGTCAGGTGTAAGTGTCTGCTCGCAGGTGTGTAACCTCCTGTTGCTCGCACGGCCCAGCGTGCCTGGCCTCAGTTTCTCTTTGTCTGCAGGCTGCAGAGCAGGGCGCACACAACTGGGAACTCTAACCTTGGCTGGATTCAGCCAGGAGCAACAACCAAGGGGTCGCTGAGTGGGCAGGAGTCACAGGCTCGGCTCAGCAGTAGTTTGTCTTTGGCCGTCCTGGAAATACAACAGCATCTTTCTTCAGAAATATACAGAGTTGGGAATGCAAGTTAATCCAACCACTATGGAAGGCCGTATGGAGGTTCCTCGGCCTACTGGAGATGGAACGACCATATGACCCGGCAATCCCACTCCTAGGGATCTACCAAAGGACACAAAAACACCAAAAGAATACCTGTACCTCATGTTTATTGCAGCACTATTTATAATTGGTAAGACCTGGAAACAGCCCAAATGCCCAAAAGTAGAGGACTGGATCAAGAAGATGTGGTACATATACACGATGGAATACTATTCAGCAATCAAAAGTGAAAAACTAGGGACATTTGTAGAAACATGGATGGAGCTAGAAGGAATTCTACTCAGTGAAACAAGCCAGAAGGCAAGAGAAAAATATCGGATGGCCTCGCCTTTAGGAGGAATGTGAAAGAACAACAACCACAACAAAAAATAAAAAAGAAGAAAACAAACTAACAAAAAAAACAAGAGAAAGCTAAAGGAAATGGGCAAGGGCAATCATAACCAAAAACAACCAAACAAACAAACAAAAACTCAACAAGATCAAAAGGTCAAAGATAAACCCAAGGGACCATGGGGGTGGACGGAGGGAGGGGAGGGCAAAGATGGGGATGAGGGCAGAAAGAGCACAAGGGACTGAGGTGATGGTGCATGGGTGACATGGTGCTGGGAACCCCCTGGCGACTACAGACGATGTCAAATACAATTAAATCTAATAAAAAAAAAAGATCGACAGACCAAAAAAAGAAATATTCAGCGTCGTTACTCAACCTGTACATGAACCGTTTTTAAATGCCACCCAAGGCTCAAAATAGATGGTGTAAGTCAATATTTCCAGAGGTAGTTTTTCTTTTTTTAAAAGATTTATTTATTTATGCATACAAGAATTGCAGTGCAGGCCAGAGGTGGAGGGGGTGAGCGGACTCACCAGAGACAGAGTAGGGAACAGAACAGGAAAATTGCTGAGGTACACTGCTGAGGGAAGCAGCGGGAGAGGCAGGAGAGGTCACCTCCCTGACCAGGGATCGAACTCGTGGCTGCAGATGCTTCATAGTGTGGTGCTTAACCCTTTGCGCCACACCACCGGGGAGGCCCCCTCCAGAGGTAGTTTTTAAAGCCACTCAGTGTCCCAGTATGCAGCCGCCATTGAGATTCAGTGTCTAGAGCTTGCAAGGAACTCTCAGGCTAATCCTGCAGGGAAAGCAGTTAGAAGGTGGACGCCAAGGCTCAGAGAAGTTAAAGCGACTTGCCCAAGGACACAGCTTTCAAGTGACCTAATGTAGACTTAGACAGAGGGGTGAGCCCCAAAGTCCTTCAGTTCAGAAGAATGGGGATGGTGTCTCACAGGGAGCCATTAAGAATAACAGTGGCAGGGCCTCCCTGGTGGTGCAGAGTTAGTCTCAGTGCTATCAAGCCATCCCCAGCCTCTGTGGCCTGAGTTCAATCCCCAGCCAGGGAACTGACCCACATAGGGTATCCCAGACCTCTCCTGTCTCGCTCACTGCTCCCCTCAGCAGTGTGTTTCAGTAGACCCGCCTGTTCTGCTCCCCGCTCTGTCTCTGGTGAATCCTCTCACCCCATACCCTGCACTGCTACCAGTCCTTGTATCCATAAGGAAAATAAATCTTTAAAAAAAACAAGGTAACAGGGGCCCTCCCTGGTGGCGCAGTGGGTTAAGCAACGCACTATGAAGCAAACCAGAGCCGCTGCAGCATGAGTTCGATCCCTGCCACCGGCTGGGGAGGTGACCCACATGGTGCAGGCAGACCTCTCCTGCCTGACCTGCTGCTCCCCTCAGCAGTGGATTTCAGTCCATCTGTCTGTTCTGCTCCCTGCTCTGTCTAGTGGATTCTCTCACCTCCACACCTCTGGCCTGTACCCAAGTGCTTGTATGCATAAATAAATAAATCTTTAAAAAAAAAAAAAAAAGGTAACAATGGTAATTAGCCTGAGACTGTTTGTAGCTAGGTTGATAAAGTGTTGCCAGTACACTTAATTCCTTTTCGCTGGTGTTGTACGGTGCTTGCCATCCTTACACGGAAGGGCCACAGGGGCCCTGAGCTGCTGGGTAGCATGTGGCCTGGCTCCCCTTCCCTCGCAGATGCAGGGGCTTACCGCCTGACTGACAGTGGGTGATCACGTCATCGTCTCCTGGTCACTGTCGGTCAGCAGCTCAGAACAGACTGCGGTGTAAGGTGTCTGGGGTGGAGGCTGGAGAAGGGCAGCAGATGTGAAAAGGCAGGAGTAACTGGGGGTCAAAACAGGGAGAGCCTTCGCAAAAGAAGGGGAGTCGAAAGGTCTCAAGTCCAGCGGCGTCATAGGACCAGGAAGGAACAGCTTCTAAGGGGCGACAAGACGCCAGGTCATATTGCTGCTGTCTCTGTATCCAGGACTTGTTCTCGTTCTCTGAGTCATGGTACGGCTGCCGGGAGAGATTCCTCTGCCCCACCTCTGGGTGTTCGAGTGTTGTCCTCCTTGCATCTGAAAGTGCTGACCTGCGAGTTAGGGAATGGCAGTAGTAAGCCTCTCCCCGGTTGGCAAGCACCTCGAGGAGTCTGCTTTGGCCTCTGACTTCAAGAGAGATGGCTGGATGGCCAGGGAGCTTCCCAGAATCCTTTGTACTCTGAGAAACTGCCAAGCATCCCCTGTTCTGTACCACTGGCTGGGCGGCTGGCGCCCCTCATTCCTTTGCTTCTGTCGCCCTCTAGTGCCCACTTCCTGTAGTTGTCTTTTGATGCAATTTCTCTTCAGCTGCTAAGTTTGGAAAAATTCTTTTTTTCTGAAAAGAAACTTCTGACACTCTACGCAGGCACATACATGTGTTCTTTTCCATAGGCGTATTAAACCTCAAAAGTGTTCTAGAGCTCTCTCCACACAGTCATCCTCGCAATACTTGCTGAGTGCCACCCAGGACGGGCCCCCTTCAGGGAGGCGGAAAGCACCCTCTTGCTCTCGTGGAGACCCAGCCGGAAACTAAGAGTAGCGCCATGAACGAGCGTGACGTGGCAGTGGTGACAGCAGTGGTGACAGCGCTCCAAAGGAAGGAGGGGCAAGCTCAGAGCACAAGTCGGAGGTGAAGGCTGCCACTGTCAGCCTCCCCGCGGGCCCCTCACCCACATCTCCGTCTCTGTCAGGTAGCGCCATATCCCCCAGGTTCTTGGTGCAGGCCCAAAGCCAGAAAGAAAGCGCCTTCTCACACGTCTCTGTCTCCCCCAGTCTCTTCTGTGTCTCAAGCTTCCCCTCATCGCTCAGCTTCACCCCTTCTAGGTAGGGCAGGGAACATACAGTCTCCCTTTTTATAGTGATACATCTTTTCCAATACCTATCTCATAACACCTATCAGCGCATCTGGGAATACATTTTAGTAAATACATACACCGATACGTAATAGCCACTATTATTGCTCTGTCTCCACACTATTTCATTTAATCTTAAAAAACAAACCAGTTTATACATGTGTATAATATCTCTAAATAGATCGTGCCATGGCCCCCGTCGATCTGTGTGTACACAACATATACATGTGTGGAACTGTGTAACATTTAACGGATGAGGAGAGAGAGAGAATGGATAATTTCTCCAAGGCCACAGAGCTACTCAGTGGGCAAACCATGCTTTGAATGCAGACGCTGAATCCTTGCTCGATACCACTTCCAACTTAGCCCAAATCCTATTCCATGCCTGAACAGTCTTGTACAATCATGGCAAAGAACTGTCCAATCTCTTTTTAAATGTCCCAAGGACAGGGAAACTCAGCATTTCTAAAATCAACACATTTCATTATTGAATATCTTTAAATATTTTAAAAGTTCTTTACATTGAGTAGAAATCTGCTTTTAACTAATTTCCACTTATTACTTCTGGTTTTCCCTCCGGGCATGTATATTAAGTCTGCCATATTTCCACGTGGGTACAGTTCAAATATTTAAAGACAGCTGTTTTGTCTGCTATGAAAAAGATAACCAAATCATAATTAAAGTTTTAGAAGGGACCAGGGTCAGTGTTTAAACTGGTACTAAAATAGGTCTAATATTTGTCTAATTTGCATTCCTCTGGAAGATTTACTGATTTTCACATTGGCACAAAGAGGGAATTGTGGTTTTTTTTTTTAATCACTACAGGACCCTGAGAGAGTGAGAGCAAATGCAGAAGTGTTAATGTGACATGTGTACTCAACTGCACTTTGGGATAATTGTATACAAATGCACTTGATGCTTAGCAGCTTCGAAAAAGAAAAAGGAATGTTCGGACAAAGAGGAGTGAGATTACTGTGTAACAGGAGTAAGTTCGTCAAAGTGTGAGATTCCCAACATCCTTCCACTGGAAAATTACTTGCCTACTGGTTCCATAAAATGATTCTGCAAGAGGAAGGAAAAAGGAACAGAATCTTGTTTGCTTAATTCCTATACTCTTTGTGTTAGGGAGAATTACGAGGGAGCCAAGCAGAAAGGAAACTTTTTAAAACATAACAAGAGAAATTTAATCTGCATAACAAAGCACAAGGGGGAAATGGGGACCGGCAAGAAACAGAATGGCCTTGGGATCAGGAAACTGGGGACGAGTTGGAGGGGATTTATAGGAAGTTCAAGGACTCTTCTGTGTATGGGAGAATCGGGTAGGAGAAAGAAAAGAATTCCAATAAGTATTGCTGTGTGTTTTGAAATGGTTTTTTAATATTCTTGAAGCGAGGCAACCACAATTGGAATTACCTTTAAATTAATTGGGGCTGGTAGATAGTTTTTCAGTGTCACAAAAGCCGGGCCTGTGAGGCTGTGGAATTCTGAAGGATTACACTTGCTTTTGAAAGTCCTCTGTTGTCAAGTCCTTATCTCCTGCAGATGGATATTAGTCCAGGGCATTTTTTTAAAGTGCATTCGAAGGGGATTGGAACTGCAAAATATGCTACTTTGGCATGAGAATTATTTCAAATTGAAGGTATTCAGTTCCTGAAATCCCTTATCTGCCTAACAGCAGAGCCTCCCAAAATAACTCAATTATCATAAATCCCCAAGTCTTCCTTGCTCAGCACCACACCCAAAGAGACATCGTCACAAAACTATCATATGTTTCATCTCTTCTCCCAAGAACCTAGTTTCAAAAAAGGCATCTGTGCTTCCATAACCCTCCTACCAGCCCCACCTTCCCCTCCCTCTTCTAAAAAGCCATGGTTCCCCAAAGTTCCTCTCTGCCCCTCCAGAGCTCCCTCCTATTATAACGGTGTGTCACGGTGTAACCCTTGAGTCACATTTCTGTGAACTCCATGTGCCCACATGAATAAAAACCTGTCTTTTGATGGGGTTCAGAGCACAGTACTCCCAAAGCATGGCACCTTGGATGTTGAATATTGAGCTGGAAGAATCTGAGAAAATTACCGAAGCAGGAAGACTTGTCTGACATCAGCACCTCCTTTGTCTCCTGGAGCAAGCCATAAAAGACTCGTGTAAGTGTTAGGGGAAAAGATAGTCCTGAATGGATTACACAGATGGATGTGTGGACCATCAGTGTTCCAGAACCACAAATCCGATAAGATGATTATCGAAGAGTGGATCACTGGGACCTGAGGGTGGAATTGGGCAGCCAGGCTGGCTATAAAACCAGAGGTGAGCCTTGGGCTCGCTCTCTTACTGAGGAGCCAGACCCCTTCCTTTGGGAGCGATCTCTCTTCCTTTGGCGCCCTCTCACTTGACTCGGAGCCAGCCCTCAATGCGCCATTGCTTAGAAGATCTGGTAGGATATTTGTGGATTTGTATCCCTCTCTTTTTCCCTTGGTATTATTACTATTTTATTCCCCTTCTTTCATAAAATAAAACCCGTGAATAAAAACGTGTACCTGGAGTTGGGATTTTTTAAAAGTCTTCTGAGCGTGCGGGTGGAGGACCCAGTAAGGGGAACCCATTTTATATTAGGGTTGCCCTGTAACATAAGGAAGTGCCCTCCCTATATGGAGGAGAGGTACATCTATATAACCAAAAAGAAGTAATCCCTAGAAGGATCAGAACAGGCCCTTCCAGGTATCACCAGAGGTCACCAGAACCTTGCATTTTACATTTTGGTCCATGGTCCATTTTGAGTTAATTTTTGTGAAGAGCAAGAGGTCTATGTCCAGATGTACTTTTTGGCATGTAGATATCCAGTGGTTTCAGCACCATGTCACCAAGACTGTCTTTGCTTCACTGTAGTACCTTTGATTTTTTTTTTTTTTTTTTTTTTTTTTTTTCACAAAGATCACCTGTCTTTTGTAGGTGTATTTCTGGACTCTCTTCTCTTTCATTGTTGTGTCTGTTCTTTCACCTACACTATCTTGATTACGATAACTTTGCATTAAGTCTTGAAGTTGAATAGTGTCAGCCCTCCAGTTTTGTTCTTCTACTTTAATAGTCTAGGTTTTTTGCCTTCCCATATTAACTTTATAACTGGCTTGTTAACTTCCACAAAATAACTTGAGGAGCTTTTGATTGGAATTGCATTGAATCTGTAGATCAAACTGGGGTGAACTGACATCTTGACAATATGGAACCCTGTTATATGAACATGGAATATCTCTCCACTTACCTCTGCTTTGATTCTATTCACCAGAATTTTGTATTTTTCTTTTTTCTTTCTCTTTTCTTTTTTGTTTTTACATTTAAAAAAAACAGATTTATTAGGAAAAGGAGAAAAAGAAAGGTACCTACATAGCCACGGGTGGACAGGGTGCTGCATGTAGCCAGTGCTTATATTTTTCTTCATGTAGATCTGGTACCAGAAAATTCATAAAAATTATCATCACTCTTCGTTACTTCATTCAGTCCCATATAAATAATTCTTGAAATTCTTTAGTTAGCAATTTCATAAATCCATCAGCTTCTCAAGTTCTAGAAATCTTTACTCAGTTCAGTGTTATGATCTCAAAGCTGTAAAGACCATCAGAAGCCAGAGTAAGGACTTCCATGTCTGTCTGAGATAGTCCCTTTTGATGAAGGTGATGCATTCTGACTCGTAGCTATTTACAACAGCTGTCAGAAAGCTTCATCATAAAACAGTAACTACCTGTGAATAACCAAAGACTTAAAATACCCTTGATTAAAAAATTGATGGAACTTGATTATAAAAATGACAGAATTTGACAAGAAAATTTGGTTGTTTCTGTGACATAGACCATTTTAAATAATAACTGCAATTATGGCTAATAACATTCTAACAGTGTGTATCATGGACAGTAAGGGCATTAACAAATTTCCAGGAAATTCTTACAATTTCTGAACTTACATTAATAAGGACTTACATTAATAGCATTTATCCACACAAATATAAGCTAGGGAAAGTGAAGCATCTCTTCTTACTTGACAATGCTTTCCATGCAATTTAACACATCAAATAAACCTAATTAGCTAACAGCTCTCTCTTTACAGTGAGAGAACAAACCCTTTGAGGTTCTCCAGGGACCTCTGGGAAATCTCAAGCCCAGTTTGAGGTCAAGAAGACTTCATTTAGAATTTAATTTGGGGAAGCTGTCAGAAATGTCAGAGGGTTTAAACACTTGATTAACCAGGAGCACAGGTCACTGCAACAATTCTTAGTTGTCCATTTAACCAAAACAACAATACGAGGTTTCCAAAGTAAATATAGGAGACAGTATGGTGGTGGGTGTGGGACCCTGAGCTCTTCTTAAAAGTGAGAACACTCACTTCTTAAGAGAACGATAGGCATTAAATAATGAAAGGAGATTACTCCAGTCACACACACAACTGTTTCCTATGTGGATTGCTCCAAAATAGAGAAAACCTTTACAGCATCTGACCGATAACCCGAGAAACATGTCCTCTTAAGAAAGAGAAATTCCATGGGTGCGCAGAGAACCTGGAGACCCCCATTCTATGGGGATTACACTGTAGCAGGACCTTAGGATGTCAAACCATTCTGTTTTAGCCAGTCTGGCCACATGAGATAAAAGCCCTCCCCCCTCTGTCTCTCTCCCCACTCTGTTCCCCCCGGTAGAATATAGTGAGATGGTGAAGACCTACCAGTCAGACAATGGGCCTTCACCAGACTGACCACACTGGCCCCTGGAATTGACCTTCAAGTCTTCAGACCCGTCAGAAACAAATCCCTGCTGTTTAAACCACCTGCTCCGTGATACTGTTAGAGCAACCCAAACGAAGGCACTCAACAACACAAAACTTTCCAGTTTAGATATAAGAGGTGATTCGCATCTTTGTTCTACTTTTTTTAAAAAAGATTTTTAAAAAGTCTTTTACAGGCTAGAGGTGTGGGAGGTGAGAGGATCCACCAGAGACAGAGCGGGGAGCAGAACAGGCAAATGGGCTGAAACACACTGCTGAGGGGAGCAGCGGGAGGCAGGAGAGGTCTGCTGCGCCATGTGGGTCCCTCCCTGGCTGGGATCCAACTCAGACTGCAGTGGCCGTGAAATCCCCACAGTGCGGCGCTCAACCCCTTGTACCACCAGGGCGGCCCCTGCCTTTTTTTTTTTTTTTTTTTTGTCTCGCTTGTGTTTCTGGCTGATGGAACAGGCTTGTCACCTCCTTGATGACAGGACTAAAGCTTTTTACAAATATTTGTGCGGTGACGGAGCCTGGAATAGAAAGTTTAGGGTGAAATTGTCACAAGAGCAGAAACAGGAGGCGGGGGTAGAAACGATGAACGTGGTTGTTAAACCAGCCATGGAGGTGAACACGCCTAGGCGCCCACTGCTGTAGCAGGTGGCAGGTGGTGTGGACAGTGTCGGGGCGCAGACCAGAGTCGGGGATATGTAGAGGGGGCCGCTAGAGAACCCTGGTCCCTACATATCACCGCAGTCACGCCCTAGAGGCCCTGATTTAACAGCAGGTGCCGATTCCACAGGGAATGGAGCCACAGAACTCGTGTCGGGCCGTCTGCCTGGCAGAAGGCAGCTCTCCTCCCGCCTGTGTCCAGCAGGTGCCTCCTCGCACGAACCTTTGCTTCCTTGCCAAGAGGGCGGCAGCTCCTCCTGCCCGCTCGTGTCTGTGCAGTGCAGGCGTCCGCTCCTCCCTTTGTTTGTTCTGTAGAGTAAACCTGCCCCTTCCATAGGACCCAAAGCCTCTGCCTCATGGGAACTTGCGTGCGCCGCTGGAAGGGGAGCTCTGGAGAAACTCCCTGGGAGAGGGTGCAGTGGCAACTGTATTTCCTGGACACTCCTGTTCCAGGACAGGGAGAGGGGTCCCCAGAACCCCCAAGCCTGCCTGTTGTAAATAGGTTCTGCCTTCTGCTGCACCAAGACCAAACATACAAGACTTTTACTGGAAAGGAACTCTAATACACTTAGTGTGCAATGAAGAAAAGAGGAAGAATATAGTTTCCAAATCGAGCACCCAAAATTACTTAGCCCCTCCTGGGTGAAAGTCCAGCCAAACAGGGTTGGCCCAAAGCAGGGCCACTGAGGCCTGAAAGCCTGCCACAGTCTAAGGCACCTTCCAGTGGGAACCCAAAGAAAAGGGTCAGAAACAGCCAGACCAGTCTGGGACAGAAGGAGCAAATTCACACTCAAAAGCAATGCTTCCGTCGGTGACCTCCCCCGGTCCCTCACCCACGTCTGTTCCAGCCAGTCCAGGACCGAGAAGCAAGTGCGGCTTCTTCACACCTCTCTGCTCCGTGCGCCTCCTCCAGGTCTCCTTGCTGCGCTCCATCCTCCCTCCTCCTCCTTCTGTCTCCTCTCCAGCTTCTTTTCTTCCCCTCATCTCCCCCCTCCCTTGGCTGGGGCAGGGAACCTGGAACCTCCCCTTTTCCTAGGGACCCCCTGTTACACTCTAGTTTAGGCAAGTAAGAGAAATTCAAATGAGATTTCTTCCTGCATCTTCAGTGCTCAAATGTTTTCCGCTTCAAAATAGCCTTTCTACCGTGTCTCGGGGGTCCCCGTAGCTCCCAGGGGAGTTCCCGAAGGTTCGGTCTCTGGGAGCCACTATCTAGTTCAGGCCCCGGCTCTGTCCAGCCAGAGACTCAGGTTCAGCAATTACTGAGCCCGAGTGTTTGCCCTTTCGACGAGGGTGAGGGGCTCGTGAGCGAGGGGGCTCCTGTGCGCAGAGCCCTGGGCACGGGCCGACACAGCAGCGGGGCACGAGGCGCGCTGCTGCCCTTTCCGTTTCGTCCCACGAGCGTCTCGAACTCGACCCCTCCAAACTCGACTTGCTAAACTGGTGTCTCCTCGCAGAGAATTTTTCCCAAATGATGATGCCTTTATGAGGGGCATCAGCGGTGCAGCAATCTTGACTCCAGCCCCCCTCCCCCCCCCCTTAAGATTACCCGCGCAAGTGAATTGGTTGCGGGCCCTACATGTTTCTCGAGTCCGTCCTCTTCCCGCTGTGTGCCGCTAGAGAGCGCGCGGTTCGGCCATCGTCCTGCCCCAGCTGAGGAGAAGCGCAGGTCTGGTTGGCGCTGGCTCTGCCGGCACTGGGGTGGGGTGGGGATGTGAGTGTGTTGTGTGGCTGGATTTGTCACAGGGTGGCCCCCAGGGAGAGGGGGGTCCCAGGTTCCCTGCCCCAGCCTGAGGGAGGGTGGAGCTGGGCAGGGAGGAGAAGCAGAGAAGTCAGAGAGAGGAGAGATCAAGAAGGGAACCCAGAGGAGGCATGTGGAGAGAAGCACGTGTGAAGAAGCTGTGCTGGCTTCTTGGCCGTCGACTTCTGCCAGCAGTTGGGGGACGTGGAAGGAGACACCTGAGGCCAAGACTGGGCGAGAGACCGTGGGCAGGCTGGCAGTGGCACCCGTATCCTGGTGTTCATTTTGCTCTTTTCCTTCCACACTCGCCTGGCGCCTTCTGCCCCATCCTGTGGGTCCCACCACAAGGTGCCTCAGACTGTGGCAGGCTTCCTCGCCTCGCTGCCCTGCTTTTGCCAACCCTGCTTGGCTGGGCATTTACCCACAAAGGGATGGGTAGCTTTGGGTGCTTGCTTCAGACGCTGTATTCTTTCTCTTTCTCTTCTCTCCATTGTGCAATGATTGTATCGAAGGTGTTTTCCTTTGAAGGTCTTAACGCCAGGGTGTGTTTGTCTTGATGCAGCAGATGGCAGAACCTATTTAGAGTGGCAGGTTGGGGAGCTCCGGGTGCCCCCCACCCTGCCCTGTAGCAAACCAGTCTCTGAGACTGCTGCTGTGCACCAGGCATGCACACCTCAGTGGCCTCTGTCACCCAAACCACAGCGACCCACACACCTAAGCAGGTAAGGAAAGCCTGAGGCTGCACGCTGATGAGATTCGTGACTGTCATGTAGCAGAGGCCGCTTTCTGAAAGGAGGGAGATCTGTGACAGAGCAGGGTGAAGAAGCACCCCGGGACCCCCAAACCTGCCTGCCCTATATGGTCTCTTCCATCCACTGCAGAAAGACAAGCATGCTCTGCTGTGTAAGACTTAAATGGAAAATAGCTTCAGCGCATTTAGTGTGCAAGACAGAGAGGAGAGCGAATGTAGTCAGGTGTCTGCCCCTGGCGGCAGCGGGGGCCCCCTCTGCCGGCAGCAGACCCGCCCCGTGCTGGGGAAAGGCCACTGCTGCCGCGTTCAGACTAAACCCTACAACGCATTAACTGCGAGAGAGACTGAGTGCTTCTGGGCCTCCCTGCTGGCGCAGCTGTCAAGCTATCCACTGCCACTGCCCGAGTTCGATCCCTGGCCAGGGAGGGGATCCACGTGGCACATCAGACCTCTCCTGCCTCCCCGTTGCCCCCCTCAGCAGTGTGTTTCAGTCCATCTGCCTGTTCTGCTCCCCACTCTGTTTCTGGTGGATCCTCTCGCCGCCCCCTCTCCTCCCACACCTCTGGTCTACACCCCAGTTCTTATTTGCATAAATAACTAAAAGTATGCATAAATAAGTCATAGGAAAGAAAGTAAGGCTTCTTCCCCAACTGCTTCAGCAAAAAGTCCCAGGACCTGTTTGGGTTTGACCTCCCGTTCCTTGAGCAAGTTGCTTTGATGGGGACTGTCATGCTTAGCCTGGAGCCTCTGAGTGTGGTGAGCCTCATCCAGTCATGCAGACTGAGAGCAGAAAATGGTGCCCCAAGGGAAGCTGGGGTTAGGTAGCAGGAGGCAGGATACCTTGGCATTCACAGCAGGCAGCCCAATCCTAGCATCCTCCTGCCTTGCTTGGCCTGCGTCACATTGGGGGGAGCGCTCAGCCTCTTGCGGTATGACATGCAGAGCCCCAGTCCCCATCCTTCTCACCGGGCCGCCCCGCCCTGTCACTGGAGCTTGCCCGGGCAGTCTGCCATCTTGGGTCAAGCCACTCCCTTCTGAAATACCCGCCCCCTTCCCTTGGCCGTTCCGCTTACCCTTCAGGGTTCCATCTGGTCTGGAACATTCTCACCCGACACCCTGTTCCAGGCTGTGCTTCCACAAACACACCTCAAGACTTTAAGAGCACTAAAGAGTTGGGCATACAGTTGTCACCCAGGAACAGCTGAATCGATAGATAGGAGGGAAGGATAGGCTCCCAAAAAATATTTTTAATGAATGAATTGGGCTTAAAAAGGGAAACTTACTGTATATAACTGAAAAAAAAATCAAAGGGAAGACGTAAATGACTGGATGGATGGATAAATGAATTGCTAGAAAGATGGAGGGATGGATGGACAGATGGACGGACGGACAGGCGAACTGGATCAGTTGTCTAGTAAATAAGTTCCTCCTTCCCCAGTAGTTCAGGAACAAGCCCACGGTGAGTTTAGAGCAGTGGGAAGTTATGAGTCAGATTTTCGGAGGTTCAGGCTATGTCTTCGTGGACAAAATTCTCACCGCTTCCGCCAGGCACCTGGGCCCCAGGTCGCACTGGGCCCTGAAGGAACAATGGCGTGTCCTGAAAAAGGAAGTGGGTGCTTTTTCCTCTTGCAGATTAACTTCCTGGCAAATTGCAGCATGCCTGCCCCAGCTGGAGGTAGATTAAGAATCCTGTTTTTAAAAGCCCTGAGAGATCTTGAATTTAATTAAATGAGCATTTTGCGCCATCCCCGAAGAAGCAAAACAAACCACCCAGTTTCTGAACTTCTGAGAACCTGGAGCCACCTCCTCTGCTGTGTGAAGCGCCACCCTCAGGAGCTAGTGAAACGGACACCAGCCACCTCCAGGCCTCCCGCCAGCTGAGGGCGCTCTCCAGGGACCTGCGAGTGGGCACTGTGGGCAGTGTCTCACCAGACACAGCCGTTTTCGGGGTGAATTTCCACTAGGAGGCAGGAGGGAGAAACAGGAATTGTCTGAAAAACCGGAAGCAGTGGGCAGAATTTGGCCTGTCCTCAGCGAGCTGCAGCAAGAGGCCCGAACTTCCTGACCCCCAGCTGCAAGCCCAAGCTGTGTCCCGGCCTCTGGAGGCTTCGCACCAGGACAGAGCAGGCTGGGCCCAGGGAGGCGGCCCTTCTCCTGCTCGTCCTGGGAGCAAAGCGGCCTCTGGACGTCCATGTCCAGGCCAGGCTGCTTCCTCCTTGTCCTTCCTTCTTTCCGTCTCTTCACCTTGGTGCTTTGTCATCTCTAAAGAATCCTCTTCAGTTTCTTAGCTTTCTATGGCCACAAAGAAGGGTCGTTCCCAGGAGCTTGCTGTCTCTTTCGCTTTCCTTTTCTCTCCTCCTCCCTCCCACGCACTTCTCCTCACCCTCCCTGACCCCCAGCCCCTCAGTAAAAGCCGGGGGCCCAGCTGGCCACCTCCTTGTCCCAGACAGTCTGCACGAGTGATGAGAAACAGTCCCCACCCGGCTGCTCTGGGACTCAGCGGTGGCCAGTGAGCAGCGTGGCTTCAGGAGCCGCACCCCTGCGTTCTGCTGTGGGGCCTGCCCCATCCTGTCCAGCCACGCTCGGGCAAGTTACTTAACCTCGGCGCCTTGGTTTCCTCATCTCTAAAATGGGCGGGCGCGCTCTGCACCGAAGCCCCTGCCAGGCTCTCCTGAGGCGTCGGCAGAGGCGCCAGAGCTCCCCGGCACCCGCTCCCCGGCACCCACCCTCCCGCCGTCCCTCATCGAGATCCCGTCCTGTCATGCAAATGTGTTGTGTCATCATTTATTTGCAAACATGCCTACTTGATTTCAAATTAAAATGCTTTTGAGTAGAGTTAAAAACAAAACACATGCAGGAAGGAAAGGGAAAGACTGGCAGGCATGTTAGTAAACAGCGAAACATTTCTGAGGGCTGGCTCCAGAGCGCCCAGACGCGGGAGGGCTCACACTCACAGACGTTTGTTTGATCCCCCGAGACTCACGAGTATCAGCAGAGGGACATTTTTCCGGGCATGAAAAGCCCAGGAACACGTGCCCCTCCTCCCACCGGCGCCCCGCTCCCCTTCCAGGACCACCGAGGCCTCGTCGCCTCTGTTGGCGCGATCACAGTCCCGGCTGTTCCCGTGATTCGTTCACAGTTCTCCACGTCTATGGCACTCAGACGGCAGGGCAAGAGCCAGGCGTGGGCCAACGGGGAGAGTGCTGGTGTCCGGCCCGCTATTTTAACAAAGGGGGAGCAAGAGCAAAGTGAGAGGCACACGCCGGACCATGACCTCGGGGTTTTCGGGGTTGAGAGCAAGGCCGGGGGCTGTGAGCCCAGAAGGGGCGTTCCCTGGAGCCCGCCCGGTCTGGTCTGCAGGGCTGGTCCATTCCAGGCCCTGTGGGGAAGTCCCGTGATGCATGGAAACTTCTTTGTCCTCCCCACCAGAGGGTGGGAAGTGAGTCCTCTTTACCTCGCAGCTGCTGGAGCACAGCCTGAAGCAGGCCCTCCCGAGTCCCCTGGGCCAGGATTTCTCCCTCCCGACTCTGCTCTCGGCTCCCCGAAGGAAGGAGATGGCTGCAGGTTCATTAGCCAGAGGCAGTTGGAGGAGTGATGAGAGGGGCCGCTCTGGGGAAAAGCGTCTCAGCTCTTGGGCTCGGGTGTTCCACCCTCCGCAGGGGCGGCTGTGCCATCTGCCGCCTCGGTGCAGGCCTCCGGCTTGGGCTCTTCCCCCTCCTGCTGGCCCCGGGGCTGCTGGGGCTCATCCACCACTCTGGTGCTCTTGCTGGCTTGGCACCCCATCTCAGCGGGCCACGGCCGGCCGGTGTCCTCAAAGAAGGCACCGTAGATCCGAAGGAGTCCCAGTTAAATAGCGCTTCCTCAGAGTGCTGCTGAAAGAAACAAGGTCGATCTCCATGGTCACAGGGAGACGCCAAGTTCGGTCTGCACGGTGCCCCTCCTCCCGCACGACTGTGGCAGTGAGGGCCTGTGGGCTGCCCTTCCTGCTAGCCCCATCTCCAGCAGAGTCCCACACACTCCCCCGGAAGAATTCCCTTTGTTTAACCTTTAACTTCTTTGCAGACTGTAACCTCCACCTAGTTACCTGTCAACACCAGCCCGGCGCTCACGTAATGAAAACCCTGTTACTATGCAACTAGGCAACTAGCCGTGGCCTCTCTTGGCTTCCCCATCACATTCAGTTCCAGGACTCACAGACCCCCGCTTGGAGCCTTCCCCTGCCCTAGAACCAGCCCCACCCAGGGCTGGAGAACAGAGCCTGCCGGCTCCAGGGGTTACCCAAACATGCTCGTACTTGAAAGGCCCGGGAGTGCGTGCGGCCTCTTCTCTGTGTAGGCCCAGCCGCCGCGAGCAGCCGCTGTTTCTAGTCGTCACTTAGCAGAGGACACCGGGGCGCTGGGGCCGTCCCCTTCGGCAGTTACTGGGCCAGGAGGCGGCAGAGCTGCTGTTTGAGCCCGGTCTCTGGGGCTTGTGCTCCTCCTCTTGCGCGCTCGGGCTGGAAGTCTCCTCGGGCCCCTCAGCTGCCTCAGACGTGACCCCGGCAGGCCTGTCCTCACCTCTGCAACGGGGCGGGCAGGCTCAGCGTTCGGAGCAGGGCTGGCCGCAGCGCCCCAGCTCTCTCTGGCCCGTTTGGCTCCGGGTCCCCTCGCTTCCCTTCTCCGGCCCCCAGGTGACACCCGATCACCTAGGCTGGCTCAGGGACACTGGAGGGATGGCCAGGCAGGTCTGAGAAGGGGTTTCCCAGCCGCAGCCCCAGCTCTTCTTCCTGGCTGCTGGTGTGGACCTGACCAGGACCCCACCACGGTGCTCCCCGCCACGGGCCGCCGCCCAGGCCCCTCGCCGCTGCTCAGCACCAGGCCGTCCTGGGAGGAAGTGCTGGGGCACGGCCGTATACCGATCGGGCAGCAGCCTTCGGAGCCCATGGCCGCCCCACCCTGGGCCTCCTGACCTGCCCCTGCCGCCCTGGCCACCACCACCCATCGTCCAAGCTGGGCGTGCCAGCAGGCCACGGTGCAGCTCCCGGTACACACCGTCCCGTGAGTGCGCGTCTCGCCAGCTGGGCTGGCAGGGAGCCGTTCCGAGGCTTGCCTGCCCCCCTATAAATGCCCAAGTGCAGTGTGGAGGTATTGCAGTGCAAAGGGGAAGTCAGTCTGCCTTCTAATTAAAAGGCCTAGTTGAGGCACATCTTTGTTTCAGCATCGGGGTCCTGGATCAACGATTCTCTTGTGAGACCCCCAGGTCGTTGTGCCGACCCCCGGCAGCACAGGCGATCAGCAGGGCCCGTGGCTGAGGACCCCGAGGTGGGCCGGCAGCCCGGGGCCTGGCCGTGGGTACAGGTGGGCCTGTCGGTGTGCCTGTGGGAAGCCCTGCCTCGCCTGCTGCTTTCTAGGCCCAGGTCCAGTTACATAATTGGTGGGGCCCAAGGCAAAATGAAAATGGGGATCCCTTGTTCAAAACTTATTAAGGATTTCAAAGTAGCAACAGTAGAGCTTTATTTCTTTTATTATTATTTTTAATAATATTTATGCATACAAGAAATGGGGCCAGAGGTGCAGGGTTGACAGGATCCACCAGAGACAGAGTGGGGAGGAGAACAGACAGATCCACTGAAACACACTGCTGAGGGGAGCAGCGGGAGGCAGGAGAGGTCTGCTGCGCCCTGTGGGTCCCCTCCCTGGCCGGGGATCGAACTCGTGCTACTGTGGCTGCGGATGCTTCACAGTGCAGCGCTCAACCCCTTATGCCACCAGGGAGACCCCACAACAGAGAACTTTAAATGAAACTCAGGGCCCCATGAAATCAGCCCTGTCCACACCTGACCGCTGATTGGGACTGTAATTGGCCAGAGTACTAGCCAGGTCAGCCGGGGGCCCTTGCCCTAGGGACGGCAGGACAAAAGAAGGAAGACGAAGACAAGGAACCCCGGAGAAGGGCGAGCCCTCTGTAGGGCACCTGGAAACCACCCACAGCTCTCACTACCTACAGAAATACAGCACAAAAACATACCCACGCAGAGCACAAATAATAACTGCTTGGGAAAGATCCTGATGACATCACATGTTGGCAAGGTCACGGGGCAGCCATGCTCTCGCCTGTTGCTGGGGGGAATGCAAAACTCGGGGAGGTGGCTCAGCAATTTCTTGTAAAGTTAAACATACACTTGTTTGCCTGAGCTGGTCTGCGCAGGCTGCCGGAGCAAAGCATCGTGGCTGGGGCTGGGGCAGAAGACCCTGACTTTATCACAGCCCCGAGGCAGGGACCGGAAGGCACGGTCCTGGTCCCGGCCAGTCAGATGTCCACCTTGCAGGCTGAGAGGGGGCGCTCTGGTGTCCTTACCTGACACAGATGGGCTCAGCATGAATTTAGGGGATCTATTCGTCCAGGACATTACCCAGGGGATGAAAACCCTATTCACACAGAATACCTGTACAGGCCTATTTCGGTCCTGTTAGCCATCAGACGCTGGGAACAACACAGATGTGAAGGGAGATCCAAGCCCTTGGATGCACGGGCCCTCCTCAGCCAGCAGGAGAATGAACTGTCGCTGCATGGACAGGTTGGATGGATTTCAGAGAGGTTACACAAGCAAGCCAGTCCCCTAAGGTCATCGACCGTTCGACTTAACTCATATGACGTTGGAAAGACAAAACATCAAGGACTAAACAGAGATCTGGGTATCTCTGTAGAGTGAGAACTTGGGGGGGGGTGGTGTAGGGTCAGAGAATGATCAGGTCTTTCCACCCGCCCACCACTGTGCTGATGGACACCCGCGGTGCTGCGAGCATTCCAGGGTGGGCATGCGCAAGTGGGCGCGCCTGAGTTGGACCCGGGCTTAAATGGGCGGCGTCATGAGGACGCCAGGACCGCCAGGACCGACCAACAGCGAGAGCACCAACGAGCAGCAGTGAGAGCAGCAAAGCAGCCGAGAGGGTGAGATGGGCCAGGGGGCCGGGAGGCTGGCAGCACCTGCCTGCCATGTACCTGGCCACCTTGACTAATAAAAGCATGAAAAGCCACCGAGGGCTCCAAGACTCTCCTTCCTTGACCCGTCTGCCCAGCACCACCCCGAACTTGCTCCGTACACCTTTCCTGCTGCTACAGGGGGCTTGGGGGTAACGATCTGTTCTAGATCTTAATTGTGGTGGTTGTT
Organism: Galemys pyrenaicus; assembly: GCA_019455555.1. Taxonomy (NCBI): domain Eukaryota; kingdom Metazoa; phylum Chordata; class Mammalia; order Eulipotyphla; family Talpidae; genus Galemys; species Galemys pyrenaicus. The sequence continues at coordinate 3,103,661 of JAGFMF010012032.1, forward strand.
ACAGTTGTGGTTGTTACACCAATCTCTCCGTGTGTTAAAATGAGAGACCTGCACGCAAAATTTTTTTAAGTTAAATTTATTCTTATTAAGTTAAGGAAATGAAAAAATGTAAGATCATCAAGTGGAAAAATAAATAAAAACTGTTTTCCAGGAGCCTAGGGGCTCCTTAGCCATCTGGTCCTAGTTCTCCAGATCCTTGAAAAGCCTCTCTCGCCTGCTCGCAAACAAACACACCTGCCCCTCATTTAGCTCAACGGCGTTTATTGAGCCCCGCGGTACAGGGTTGCAGTGGGGACACCGTATGGTTCCCAGAGCCTCAGTGAGCCACAGTTAACGAGGACCGGACACCGAGGCAGCCAGGACTGTGCCCAGGGCCCGGCCCTCACTTCCCTGCCTCGCCCTTCCCTGGGGCTCCCATGGCTAACCCCAACTTGAAGCTGGTGGGGGTGGATGTCTGGTCTTGCCCATTTAGGTCACCTCCCAGGACGTGAGCAGGAGAGAGGACTTGACGGGGCGAACGGGCTGTGGGCGCAGCTGTGCACATCCTGCCGCAGAGGGCCAGGGGAGGGGCCTGCGGGGAGGGCCTGGCTTCACGTCTGCGCCGCTAAACTCGGGGGCAGAGGTGGTCAGTGCTTAATCTGGGGCGCGGTCACGCTGGAAAGGAGCACCTGGAACACCCCAGAAGGGCTGGCAGAATGCTGGCTGGTGCAGGAGGGCAGGATGTCACGGCCAAAACAAAGGGCTCCTCTCCCCCAGCGGCCCAGTTTGATTGGCCAGCTGTTCATGGAAGGGCAGTGCAGACCCCTTTCAGCAGAGGCAGAAGCGGGCCTTGGACACCCTGCATCTCACTGCGCGCTGCTGTGGCTCTCGGCCAGCAGCTCCACGTCTCTGACCCTGTTGTGGACTTTGGGGAAGAGACAGCGTAATGCTGGGTAGGGTCACAGGTGTAGTTCATGCCCAGGGAGTGACCAGACTTCTGCCAGTGAGGACGTACCGTACCCTGAAGTCCATTGCTGTCCCGCCCGCAGGCCAGCTGCACAAGACCAGGACAGCGCCAGCCCCTTCTCCCTTGGTCTCCTTGACACCCCTGCCTCCCTCTCTGCCCCCTCTCCTGTCCGGGCCCTGACAGCACCCTGTCCATATCCCCAGCGCCCCCAATCCTGCCTCCATCCACTTAGGCCAGTAGAAGACTCGCCCACTTGAAGGGGTCACTACTCTAGAAGATCAGTAGGTCCTGCCCCGTGAAAGATGCAGTACATTTCGTAGCCTTATGCATTTGTAGGGCCAGAGAACGATCAGGTCTTTCCACCCGCCCACCGCTGTGCTGATGGACACCTGCGGTGCTGCGAGCATTCCAGGGTGGGCATGCGCAAGTGGGCGCGCCTGAGTTGGACCCGGGCTTAAATGGGCGGCATCATGAGGACGCCAGGACCAACAGAACCAAGAGGACCGACATACTGACGAGCAGCAGAGAGAGAGAGAAGAAGCAGCCGAGAGGGTGAGATGCGCCGGGGGCTGGGAGGCCTGCCAGCCTCCCGGCCCCCTGGCACCCCTGCCTGCCATGTACCTGGCCACCTCAACTAATAAAAGCATGAAAAGCCACCGAGGGCTCCAAGACTCTCCTTCCTTGACCCGTCTGCCCAGAACCATCCTGAACTTGCTCCTGTGCTCCCTTCCTGCCGCTACAGCATTTATTTATTAAAGTCGAAATTCCATCGAAGGAAAAGATGGACAGGGCAAAGGAACGAGAGAAGAGTGAGAGCCCCATGTCCATTCGGTCTCATCCGACAGGGCCCAGCATGTAGTGGGTGCTCGATGAACGGTGGGGAAGCGCTCAGAGGCCGATGTCCCAGACTCAGCAGGCCAGACTGGGCTTCGCTTGAGTCACCCGCTCACTCTTCCACCTGCAGCAACTTCCTTAGCATTAGGAGACCTCAGTTTCTCCATCTGTAAAATGGGAGACAACGGTGCCGCCTTCCAGGGCTGTCGTGAGGACCCCGCTAAGTAGTCAAAGTACAAACCTTACTGCCTAATACAGCATGAATAATAACTGTTTTGGGTGCTACTACTGCCTGCCAAACCCTGTGCTGTCCCCCCAGGAGACACAACCGTGGAGAGAACAGGCTGCCCTTTCCAAACCAGCGTGATTAGTGGAATGAGAAAAATGCTGGACTCACTCAGAGGAGAAGGTCATGAGGAAGCCTTTAACCTCACCAGGTAAGGACGTCAGAAGCCTGCGGTGGTAATCTAGGACTTTGCCCGGGCACGCTCTGGGGCACAGCCAATGTGTGTGTGTGTGGGGGGGGGGAGGCTCTTTGGGCAAGAACATTCTGGAAGTGACTCAGAGCCCCTAAATGGGAGAATGGGAAATGTACCTGTCAGCTGTGCTAGCCACAGCCTGTCAGCACATCCTGACCCTTTCACCTTCACCAGGGCACCAGCCTGCCAAGGAGAGTCCGGGGCTGGCTCCTGTCAGGGACACCCAGCCCCCTCCCCCAGCCCACCACCTTCTTTCTTGCTCCCCCTTCCTCTCCCCCTCCTGCTTCCTTCTCCTCCTCCTGTGCTCAGGATGAACCAAGCTGCATCAGCGCAGAGAGACAATGACGAGGCAGGCACACACACTGGCAGGGACCGAGAGGGCACCCAGGCCGCACGTCCACAGTGTGTTTGGTATTTCCGTGGGCGATGTTACCTTCCAGTGTCATCACAGGGATACACTCAGAATTAAAGGAAGACGGTCCCAGGGCACTCTAGAAGCACATACCCATCACCAGGTCGCGCTGTCTTTGGGGCCCGGTACATAGACAGTTTTAAAAATAAATCCCCTGCTCTGTGCTCAAGAACTCGGTGACATTGCACTGCAGCTCGTGTGCTGAGGGCCTTGTGTTCTGTGTGACCGCAGCAAGGGCAGGGTCGGAGTGCTTTGCTCTTCACAGGTTCCTTGCTTACAGAGCCCTGCCTGGCGCAAAGTAGGTGTCCAGGTAACATTTGTTCAAAGAAGATACAAATGAAATGTAAACACTCTTCAGTTCCCCATTTTGCGACCCTGTCTTGGCATGTCTTCATTTACCAGAACAGTAAAACCCTGGTGGCCTGGGGTAGGTCTCAGCTCTCACCTCTGTGGCCTTAGTTCTGTCCGGCCAGGTTGCTGACCACAGGGCCCCGCAGACCTCTCCTGCCTCCCTCAGCAGTGTACTTCAGTGGATCTGCCTGCTCTGCTCCCCGCTGTCTCTAGTGAATCCTGTCACCACCCCCACCTCTGGCCTGCACCCCAGTTCTTCTATGCAAAAGTAAAATCTTTTAAAGGAAAAAAGGGGAAGTCTCAGGAAGAGAGGGCTGATCCCCTCCCCCACCCCACAGCCTGACCTGAGACAACTGGAAATAGGGGGGCTTACAGGAGCTGTGCCAGGGCAGCCCCAGGGGAGAAATGTCAAACATCGCCCGGGTTCCCAGCCAGCTCTTCCGGGACCTGCGTGTCTCCGGATTCTACACACGATGGGACGGGCGACCACAGGGGGCAGGGTAGAAGACAGGGTCGGGGAACAAGGGAGGGGGCGGGGACTAGAAAAGGTGCTGGGTGGGAAAGCGGAGCCTGGACTTAAGAGAAACCCAGTCCCCGCGTCTTCTCAGCCTCCAGCATATTGTAAAGAGAAGCGATGCCAAATTGGGGTGTACTGGAAGCTTCTGGAAAGGAAAATCGCTGAAGCCAGCCAGGAAAATCTCAGGGCGGATCCCAAGTCAGGAAGGGGGTGGGGGGGGCTGCCTGCAGTGCCCCCAAGGGAAAGTCCCCCGAGCTCGGGTCCTCTGGGTGTCCTCTGCGGCGCGAAGGTGGTCCCCGCGCTGGACGTGCGCCCGGACTCGCCGAGCTGGGGGAGCGCCCACGGGGGGCCGCGCTCCCCCTCCCGGCCCGGCGCCGCGCGGCGCCCGCTGCCCACTAGGTGGCGCCTGCGCTCCAGCGGCGCCTGCAGGGCGGCCGGCGCGGCGGCGAGCGCGGCGGCCGCGGAGCCAACCTGGGCCCCAGGATTCCGGACTGGAGGGCAGCGCCGGCAGCCAAGGTAGGATCCCCGAGCCCCGGGCGTCTCCCTGAGCCTCCGGGGCTGGTGGGGGTGGCGAGGTGGCCACCGACCCCCGCGCGCGGGCTGCAGAGACCACCCGAGAAGTCTGGGCGGCTGCACGTGCTGGTGCCCGGGGGACCCAGGGACCCGCAGTCTGCGCGCTGGGCCTGGGGCGTTGCAGGGCGCGGGGCTGCCGGAAAGCACGCCCAGGTCTCGCGCGCGAGCCCCAAGGCAGGGGAGCGCCGTGGCTGCGTCCAGAGCGACTTCGGCGCTGCAGCCGTGGACAGGCAGGACCGGAGCACCGTTTCTCAAACTTGGCCGCGCCTGGGGAGGCGTTCAGAGCGCTGGCGCCCAGTGCCGGCCCCCCGAGGCTTAGAGGGAAGGGGGCTGGGCGGGGCGCGGGCGGCAGGCCTGCCCGGAGATCCAGCTAGTGGCAAGTTTGAGGCCCTCATCCGCAGGGCTGGAGGAAGCCTGAGGGCGTGCGACCGCCCAGAAGGCTGATTCCTCCGGGCGTCTTTTCTCCTCCTCCTCCTCCTCCTCTTTATTAGTCTTTCTTCTGCGCCCTCTTATGCAGGAAATCTCTCCTCCACTGAGTTGTCAAACTGAGGTCAACAGATAAACACCCCACCCCCACCAAGGGCCTGCCCAGAAAGGGCTGAAAAGTGAACAGGGAGCAGAAAGACGCTGATGTGGAATATGAGAGAAGACCCGTGGGGTGCTGGGCTTGCTCCTCCTTACCCTAACCCGCAGAAGCTCAGGGGCCCGCCGAAAAGGGGGTTCAGCATTTGGGCAGATGAAGCTGAACAGTCAGAGCCCTTCCAACTACCAGCCGTTCTAACAGTACAACAACGACCCCCTTGTGTGTGTTTACGTGCGGCAAAGCTGTGGCCAGCAGGACCTGCGCCAGCCTCCCCTGCTGTGACCACTGGGCATTCGCTGACACCGTTCGCCTCCCCCCCCCCCATTACTGCGTCTGTAAAATGGGTGTGACCCTATAAAACACTCGGTGGTGCTGCGGGAATCCTAACAGTGAAAGGTGGTGTTGACTGAGTGTGGGTGTGCCGGCCGTGCTGAGTGTGTCTGTGTGCTGGCCGTGACCCTGACAGCACCCCGACAGGTCAATCACCCCATGTGACACCTGAGGCAACAGGGCGCAGCGAACTTGCTGAGGGTTTTATAAATAAAAAAATCCCTTGAATCCAGGCTCCAGAACACTGGCTCCAAAGCCAGATGCAAAAGTAGACTCTTCTGCCGTTTCCCCTGTTGACCTACCAAGCGCAGAAAGAGCTTTCAGCACAGAGTAGGACCACAGTGTCTTCTGCAGGAACATTTGCTTCTATTGCTGACAATAAAGCACTTCTCTGAGCTGACTCGTTTGTTCACTCCAAATGTATTCATCGTGGTGGGCCTACTTTGTGCCATCGTGGTGGGCCTACTGTGTGCCAGACGGCGTCCAGGGGCTAGAGGTGCTAAGTGAACAAGGCAAACAGCTCTTTGACCTCACATTCCAATGTGTGTGAGACCCAGGGAGAAAGCAGAGGATGCTCACCATTGGCAGGTTCTGTGGTTGCGAATTCTCCTACCCCTGGATGTTCATTTGTAACCCCAAAATTAGTGTCCACAGCACTTCTGTGGTCATTTGCCGGCACGTGCATCTTGGCAAAACGTGGAGTGGCCCAGCGCACATCAGCAGCTGACCTCACGTGAGAGGCCCTCTGCTTTCCTGCCGCTGTCCTCAGACTCCAAACAAGCATTCTTTCTGTGGCCTCGTTAGTGCCACATTGTTCACATTTCCATGCTTTTTTGTCTGTGATTTCTCCTTTAAAATGACTCCAAGCGTAGTGCTACAGTGCTGTCTGATGCTGAGCCCGAGGTTGCACTGGCCTGGCAGAGAAAATGGGTGCGAGATGAACTTTGTTCAGGCAAGTGTGGTCGTGGTGTGGGCTGGGAGGACCTTGTGAATCAACAGTGTATCTTAAAGAAGGTGTCTTTAAACAAAAACAGGCTTAAAGCAGGATTAGGTCCTAGTGCACTGATGAAAACATTGCAACACGTGGCTTACAGGAAGCTGACCCAGTTTCCGCTAAGAGCTATGGCTCTTTATTTGCTAATTCTGTGTTCACAGCAACGTTGTAGAACTGTAGAACATAACTGCCAGGAGTAATTGAGAACTAACTGCAGTTGGCCATTACCGCCCCTGCAACAGAAAGACCACACAAAGAGGGAAGGTATCCAGAGGGGTCTTGCGTTGGGGGTCAGAGAGGTGCACGAGCAACCAGGCAGGGGTTGGGGTGAGGGAAAAGGTGTTGTAGGTAGAAAAGGTAGCATGTGCAAAGGCCCAGAGGTGACCAAAGGCTTGGCGAGGTCAGGGAACTCCAGGAGAGCTAGTGTGCAGGGAGTGTGAGCGGGAGTCAGAGGGCAGTGGTGCAGCAGAGAGAGCAGCTGGCCAGGTGGCGCTGTGCTTTGGAAGCCGCTGTCCCTGCATTGCATCCGATCGGCACCGTAATCCTGGCAGGTGGGCATACGGGCCCCACCTTTGGCACATGATAGAATCGATGCCCATGCCATTAAGTGACTCCTCCACAGACACGCTGCTGGTGGCAGTAGCGCTGCCCTCTTAATGCTGAACAGATACTTTCTGATCCGACCTCAGGGCATGGTCCTGGGCTGGAGGTTTAGTTTGGTTTGGTCTGGGGAGGAATCAGTTTCTGCAGTTGGGTGCGGAAACACTGAGTTGTGGCTGAAAGCTCCTGGAACATGGGTCGAGCATGAAGAAGTTCTTTTTTCTTTTTAAAACTAAAAGCATTCCTGGAATAAAAACACGAGCACCATCAGTAAAGGAATCCCAGGTACCTGCAAAGGGTAGAAAGTCACAGAGTTGTAGAAAAAGATTGAGAGGGCCCTCCCTGGTGGCGCAGGGGCTAAATCAGCACTGTGAAGCTGTCACCAGCCACTGCGGCCTGAGTTCGATCCCCGGCCAGGGAGGGGACCCCACGGCGCAGCAGACCTCTCCTGTCTCCTTGCTGCTCCCCTCAGCAGTGGATTTCAGGAGATCCTCCTGTTCTACTCCCCACTATGTCTCTGGTGAGTCCTCTCACTTCCTGCACCTCTGGCCTGCACCCCAGATCTTGTGTGTATGAAAAAATAAATCTTAAAAAAAAAGGAGATGAGAGGCCTGGTCCGAACCATCTCCTCCGTCCAGCGGCAGCGCCGGGGGTCCCGTCCGCAGAGCACACCGGTGGTCTTGAACAGGGCTCAGCAGCCCTTTCTCTGGGAAGAGCCACATGGTAAGGATGTTGAGCTCTGTGGGCCATACGGTCTCAGTGGCAGCGACTCTGCTCTGCCTCGTGGCCGGTGAGCCGCGGGGTGGCGCGAACGCGCAGGTGCAGTCTGCCGCCACGCTCGACTCCAGGGCTGCGGTTTGGGTTATGCATCACGTTCATGGGTCACAAGGTGTCACTCTCCTTTTGCTTGTCTTCCCAACCATTTAGAAAGGTGAAAACCTTCCTTGGCTCGCAGGCCGCACAAAACCGGCAGTGGGTGGGCCAAGGGCCTGGGCCTGGGCGGTCGCTGCAGACTCCTGTAAGAGTCGTGGGGCCGAGGGGCAGAAGGATGCAGAGTGTCCATCGAGCTGAGTCCCCCCTGGCCCAGGAGTCACCACGGAACATTTGCAACCCTTTCTTCTTAACATATTTTTTTTTAAATTTTATTTATTTACGTTATGCATGTAAGAACTGGGGTGCAGGCCAAAGGTAGGAAGGGGTGAGAGGATTCACCAGAGATACTGTGGGGAGCAGAACAGGCAGAGCTGCTGAAATCCACTGCTGAGGGGAGCAGCGGGGAGGCAGGAGAGGTCTGCTGCGCCATGTGGTTCCCTCCCTGCCCGGGGATCAAACTCCCGCTGCAGTAGCTGCGGATGCTTCACAGTGCGGTGCTTGACTCCTCGCACCACCAGGGAGGCCCCCATTTCTTGATGCCCCAACAAACTGGACTGCCTGCCCTGGCAACCCGTTCCTATGTCAGAGGTCTAAACTGTGCAGCGTTGGGGCTTCCCCAAAGCAGATTCTGAGGCAAGGCTTTGGGTGCCACGGGTCTATTTCCCAGGCGGTCCAGCGAGCACACAGCCAGCAGCGGGGAGCCGATGACTCAGTTACCAGTTGCCGTTGGGGCACCAGGCTGAGTCCCTCTGGAGACTCAGAGGGATTACGTGGGGCAGACTCAGAACTGTCCCCCCAAGAGGCCAGGGAGCTGGGGTTCTTCCTCACTGGTGCGGTTGCTCCCTAGTCTCCCCTCTGTTCGCCCTTGACACCTGCCGACCAAGTGTCCTCCAGGGGGCACTGCAGAGTACAGGTGGGCACTGAGCGTCTCTACCTCTGCTTTCTGCGGTGGGCAGCGGGGCAGGGGGGCCTTGGACGTGGTCTGGCCCCACGCAGAGTTATGGCACTGGCAGGGGTGGTCTCCTGAGTGCCCCAGCCTCTGCCCTGCCCCCTGCAGCTCTGCGGCTCTCTTACTCTCTTAGCCCGCCACACTGGTCTTTCTTTCACTTCCTCGAACTGGCCAGACTCTTCCTCATGACGACCGGGAACCCAAGCCGTCCTGGGGCGGACTAGCCCCCCCCCCCCCCCCCCCCCAGTGAACCTCTGCCACTCCCTTTTGACGGAGACAGCCGTCCCCAATTTCAGGCAGCAGTAACTGGCTAAAATGTAATCACGCTGCTTATGTTTGATGTTTATTTTTCCAGTTCTCACCTATACGTGGCAGGTGGCATTTAGAGTAGTAAAACAAGCTTCCTTTCAAAATGAAATGTATTTAACTGCTGTGTCTGCCGGGAAGCATACTACGTAAATAACGGCAGAGGAGAAGGTAGTGATAATAGTCGTGGTCCCGTGTTAAGCACTTCTGGGTGCGGGGTGCAGCGCTAGGCCCCCAACACGCATCATTTACTTCCCTTCACCCCAACCACGTGGGCTCAGCCCTACCTGAAGTAGGTAACTGAGAGAACAGGGGAGCTGCGGGACTGGCCCGAAGGGTGAGACCGCAGAGGTGGCGGCTGGAGAATGAACCCAGGCACGTTCCTGGGAGTGTGACCTGTGCCACGGGGCCACTCTGCTTCTCAGCAGCGACAGGAGCAACCGCGAAGCTGATACTCGGGTGGCTGACAGCGAGCCAGAGGTTCCTCTTTTTCTAACCAGCCAGATCTGCCTCCCTGTGTCTGGATGAGCCTCGCTCTCCCCGGTGCCCCCAGAGGACAGATCTGTCCGTTCCTCATCGCAGGCCTTCAGGTCGTGGGGGGCCAGCCTGCCCCCCAGCTCTCTCCTGCTCCAGATTAAACACTGCCAGTTCCTTCTGCTTATTTTCCATCGTGTGTTCTTGGCTTCTTCTCCCAAGCACAGGGCCTCTTTCTTCCTTGTTCTCTTGGCCCATCAGAACTTATAAAGTTTGTTTTGTTTTCACAGCACTTTATTTGCTGACCTCCCACAACTCATTCTGGGCACAGGGCAGAGGACAGCTGTGGCTGGGGCGGTTGACAGGCAGACGACCGCAGGCTAGGGAAGCCCAGAGGGCACTGGGCACACCGGGGCCTGGAGGGCGGCTGGGAGCTTCTTGAGTGCACGTGGAGCCAATCAGGCTGCTGGGGACAGACTAACTGGATTGACAGGAGCCTGAGAGGAAGCCAGACCACAGATATATTAAATCACAATGGGACGAGCCCTGCAAACCAGCCTGAGAACTTTATGTCAGCTTGTCAGCACATTCTTTTTCCTGTAGCAAAGTCCACATGGTAAGCCAGATTCTAGTTAAAAGGTTGGTATTCGTGGAATCAAAACAAGAGAGCAAGATGAATGAGGTTAATAGCCAGAAGAGCCTACAGCATTCATAACCTGTAAGGGAGACAGGTCCAGGATGGCAGCTGCTGGTCTCATTCCCCTTCCCATGCTCAGGGCAGACATGACTAATCAATGGCTGCACCGTGGCATCCCCACTGCTCCATGGACCAACCTTACGGGAGTATTCCAGGAAGCTCTGGCCATTCCTCTGAGCTGCCTATAATGCTCAAGTTTTCCAGAGCCCTCCCTCCTCTGCACAACGTGGGTACCACTTTTTCTGAGCGCCTCACTCATCGCCGTTTCTCTCTAATCGTCCTTCGACTCATGTTAATACAATTGACCCCTTTTTTTTTTCCATTGTGAGGTCTTGATTTGATTTCCAGATCCTGTTCTTCCTGCTTCTTCCAGAGGCACATCCTGTCCTGCCCTTAAGAACATTTGCAGATCAGTGATCTCAGCCATCTGTGCACCCCACTCATCGACCCTCCCCATGTTTTAGGGTGTCTTACTCTGTACCTCCCAGCAACACCATCTTGCAAACTAAGAAGCCGTTTGCCAGGATGTTGGGGTCTCATACATGATAGCAATGGCAGCATCACCGTTTTAAATCCTTATGACCGGCATCACTTGGCTTGGCCTGGGGCCAGAGTCCAATGAGGTGCCAGAGTCCAATGAGGTGCTGGCGTGGGACGGGCCGCCCAGGAAGCTTAGGCACCGCATCCAGTCAGTCGTGGGGTTTTGCTGCTTTGAATGGTGTTTATGCTTGGGAGAAGATTTAGGAATCTTACCCTCATGGAATGAGCAGACCTCTCGCCAGCCTTAAAAATGTGCATTCCAGGTCTCCCCACCCACAAAAGAGCCCTGTGTGGCCCAGAAGGAAGAGGAAATGCATGCAGAGGGCTGGGAGCACCCAGCGGCGCTGAGGGAACCTTCCTAAGCTCTTGTAGTGGAAAAGTGGGTGCTGCCCTCGGGCTGCCCGTTCTGGTTGGGAGCTCCCTTCACAGGCCAGGAAGACGCAAGTTGGGTGAAAGAGGTGTCGCCCCTCACCTCAGGGAGTTCCTCTGGGGAGAGGTCTCTGTCCATGGTGAACTCTTTCTGTCCTTGGGGATACCGCTGTAGCTGCTGCTCCCTAGTTAGTCCACAGGCAAGGGGTGGGGCCGGCTTGACTCACCACCCCATTAACACCCCTACAGATGCCTCCAGAGGGCGAGGGGCTCTGAGGCCTAGTGCTGTAATTGTGTTGTGTGTTGTTTCTTTTTCTGTAGGCTTTTGTTTTTTTTAAAGATTCATTTATTTTTGCATTCATGAGCTAGGGTGCAGGCCAGAGGTGCAGGGGGTGAGAGGAGTCATCAGAGACAGAGTGGGGAGCAGAACGGGTGGATCTACTGAAATACACTGCTGAGGGGAGCAACGGGCGAGGCAGGAGAGGTCTGCTGTGCCAGGTGGGTCACCTCCCTGGCTGGGGATCGAACTTGTGCTACAGTGGCTGGTGGTAGCTTGATAGTGTTGGGACTTTAACTCCTGAGCCTCCAGGGAGGCCCAGAATGTTCTCGTTTTTTGATGGCAGTGTTGTGAGTACATCGGAGAATACCCTACTATTGGAAATCACCCAGCCAACTTTTCATGGCTACACTGGGGTTGTGGGTTTGGGAGCGAGGACCTCAGAGTTGCAGTGTCATTTTCTTCACATCCTGTCACTAGCAACGGCAACTTGACTTAACAGCTGTTGGTGTTGACCTGGACCCCTTAACGGAGGTCACATTTGTGGGGTCTCTGCAATGTACGGTTACCCCCTTTTATCCATTTGCACTCTTGGGAGGAAGTCACTGGGTGCATTTAAGAACGTGGGGAGTTCCCCACGCCCTGGAGCCTGGAGTACCTGTGTAATTTGCTTGGGGTTCCTCTCCCAGGGCCTTGGCTCTGCCCTCCCATGTGTTGGTTTTTCTCTTCATCTTCAATAGCGCGGACGCATAGGTTTTGTTTTCTATCCTGAGTTTAGTCCCACACGACTTGTTTTGTTGCTCAGGCCGTTCCACCCTGGCCTTTGGGATCGAATCGGTGTCTCTTGACTGACTGTTGTGGCATTTCTCCCGCATCCCAGCTTGAGACGTGTGGGCTTGGCTCGTGGCCCGGCCCCGCCACTGCCAGCCCTGTGTGTCCTTGGCAGTTTGCTGAAGCTCCTTTTTTCTGCTATCCAAAAAGGCAGGTTTGTTATAAAAGGGGGGAGACGACCCAAGGACACTTGCAGAGACACACCTAGGCAGAAAACGGTGCCCTGAATGGGACAGGTTGGTGAAGAGAAGCACCAGAATAGGCACAGGTGGGCAGGGCGACTGTGGTTTGGCTTAAGCTCTTGAGCCTCGGTATTTTTTGATTTTTTTAAGATTGATTTATTTACGCATAAAATATCTGCGGTACAGGCCAGAGGTGCAGAGGTGAGAGGAGTCACCAGAGACAGAGCGGGGAGCAGAACAGGCAGAGCTACTGAAATCCACTGCTGTGGGGAGCAGAGGGGAGGCAGGAGAGGTCTGCTGCGCCATGTGGGTCCCCTCCCTGGCTGGGGATCGAACTCATGCTGCAGTGGCTGCTGATAGCTCCACAGTGCTGCGCCTTAACCCCTTTCACCACCAGGGAGGCCCCCTTTATCCACTTGTAGATGTGCGGCTCAGTAACATTAAATCCATCCACGCTGCTCTACACCCACGCCACCGCCTGCCACCTCCGGAACTTTTTCATCTTCCTAAATTGAAACTCTGGGCTCATTAAGCCATAGTTTTAAGTGCTTGGTTAATTAACCGCCCCCCTTCCTCCAGCCCCTGGCAATCGGCATTTCACTTTCTGTCTGCTTTGGAGTACTGATTTTACTGTCTGATGGTGAGGGGCCCCTTTCAGTGGGATTGCAGGAAATCTGGCCTTTTGTGACGGCTTATTTCATTCCGTGTAACGTTTCTGAGTTTTATCCGTGTTGTGCCGTGACTCACAACGTCCTTCCTCTCAAAGGCGGGATGGCGCCTGTGGTGTATGCCCAGCATCGGGCTCATCCGTCCACGTCTCAAGGGTCATGTGGCTGCCCCACCTTGGCAGTGACAGATGCTCGGTCATGAACACGGTGTGCACATACCTCTGCAGGTCCTCGCTTTCGGTTCTCCTGGGTGTACAGCCAGCGTGGAAATTTAATTTAGGGAAATTGCCGTGCCATTTTCCGGTGGCCACTCCACTTCACAACCTCCACCCCCGGCCCCGGCAGTGCACGCAGGTCCCTATTTCTGCACATTCTTGCCAACCCTTGTTATTTTCTGTTCTCTGAATAATAACCACCCCACTGGGTGTGTCCTGTTAGCCTCTCGCTGGGGTTTTGACTTGCATTTTCATAGTGATGAGTGATACTGACCATCTTTTCGTGTGCTTGTGGCCACCGGCCATTTGTCTGTCTGTGCCAGTGCTTTGCCCATTCTGAATTGGGTTGGTTGTCTTGTTGTTGAGTCCTAGGAGCTCTTTATATATTCTGTTAGAGAGGGTTCTCTTCTGTGTTCAATATTAAGCTCTTGTTGGATACACTGCGGCTCTTTTTCCTCCATTCTGTGGGTTGCCTGTTGGCCCTGTTGATCGTGCCCTTTGAGATGCAGAATTTGTTTCCATTTTAATGAAGATCAGTTTGTTTTTTTCACTTGTTGCCTGTGTTTTCATTGACACAGCCAAGAGATCCTTGCCAAAACCAACCTCGTGAAGTTTTTCTCTGTTTTTATTTTTATCGTAAGACTTTATGGCTTGACTTTTTTTTTTTAATTGTGTAATGTTCTTTTTTTTTTAATTTTTTAAAAAATTTATTTATGCACATAAGAGCTGGGCGCAGACCAGAGGCGCGGGAGGTGAGAGGATTCACCAGAGACAGAGTGGGGAGCCGAACAGGCAGGTGGACTGAAACACAATGCTGAGGGGAGCAGTGGGCGAGACAGGGGAGGTCTGCTGCGCTATATGGGTCTCCTCCCTGGCCGGGGATCGAACTCGTGCTGCAGGGCTGCTCATAGCTTCATAGTACTGTGCCTTAACCCCTTGCGCCAACCAGGGAGGCCCTGACTTGACATCTAGGTTTTGGGTCCATTTTAGGTAATTTTGGTAATTTGTGGTTACTTAGGTAAATTCAGTGATTTATTCTTTCGCGTGTGGATATCCAGTTTTCCCAGCACCATTTGTTGAGAAGCCTTTCCCCACTGAATGGGCCCGTCCCTGTGAGAACTGCGCAGCCACGGGGACTGCTTCTGGGCGCCCTGTTCAGCGCCCTTTGTCCAGGCTGCTGACCAGCACCGCACTGTGTGCTGACTGTGCCTTTGCAACAGGTTCCTGGATCAGGCGTTGCGTGCTCCGGTCACGTGCCTCTTTTTCACGGTGTAGCTATTTGGGGGTCCTTGCAATTCCATATGGATTTTAGTAGCGTTTCTATTTATGGAAAAATAAATTCATTGGCACTTTGATAGTGATTGCATTGAGTCCCTAACTCCCTTTGAGCAGTGGGAGAAATCCTAGATGTCAGAAAATTCACAAGGATGTAAAGTAATGGTACTTCATCAAAAAAAATCTGAAAAGCCATTGATTTAGGGGCCTCCCTGGTGGCGCAGCGGGTTAAGCAATGCACTATGAAGCAGACCGCAGCCACTGCAGTGTGAGTTCCATCCCTGCTGCCCGGGGAGGGGACCCGCATGGCGCAGCAGACCTCTCCTGCCTCGCCTGCTGCTCCCCACTCTGTCTCTGGTGAATCCTCTCACCCTCACACCTCTGGCCTGTACCCCAGTGCTTGTATGCATAAATAAGTAAATCTTAAAAAATAAAATAAAATAGGGCCTCCCTGGTGGTGCAGTGGGTTAAGCAACGCGCTGTGAAACAAACCGCAGCCACTGCAGCACGAGTTCGATCCCTGCTGCCAGCCAGGGAGGGGACCCACATGGCGCAGCAGACCTCTCCTGCCTTGCCCACTGCTTCCCCTCGGCAGTGTGTTTCAGTCCATCAGCCTGTTCGGCTCCCTGCTCTGTCTCTGGTGAATCCTCTCACCTCCCTGGACTCTGGCCTGTACCCAGCTTCTGTATGGATAAATAAATAAATCTTTAAAAAAATAAAATAAAAAATAAAAATAAAATAAATGAAATCGCCATGCGTAGTACGACACCTTAGTATTAAGGCTTCCGACTCACGACTCAGGCTGTCTTTCCATGTGTCTTTGTCTTCTTTCATCTCCTTCAGCAACGTTTTGCGGTTTTCAGTGTTTAAGTCTTTCAAATCCTCAGTTAAGTTTTTTTACTAAGAATCTATTATTTCGATGCTCACTTCCACTTTCGTTGAAAAAACGAATAACGACAAAACAGGACACCAAAGTGGTCAATGTAAACATCTTGGTTTTCTAGTATTTTCATGGACAGCATTGATAACGGTGGTCCCTACGTGTAAGTCCCCGAGGTGCCCTGTCCCCTCTGCCACATGGTAATGGGGGATGAGCCTATGTGGCTCCTCTCTTCTAAGAGCCAAAGTGGCAAAGTTCCCACTGGTGGGCCTTGCTGAGGGCTCTGGGAGACCCTGAGTGGCACAGGCCCTGAGCAGCACCCAGCACAAACCAGCGCCCAGAGTGTGATGTGAGAACATTCAGACCCAGCCCCGGGTCACGGCTTCCCGCCCGAAATAGAAACAGCCGCCAGAGGTGCAGATGAAAGAGAAGGGCCAGCCTGCCGCCCCCACAGCCCTGCTCACCCCGTGGGGATTTTGTCTGAGAGGTTTCTGGCCCACATCGGTTTCAGTTTGAGGAGCTGTGTGAGGACAGAAGTCAGGGAGCACAAGACGGAGGCCAGCCCTACTCAGGCATCCCCCCAGCCCCAGGAGGCGGCTCACAGCAGCAGCCTTGTCTGAGGCCACCCCAGAGGACGGGCTTGGCTGACCTCAGGCTCGCCGCGGAGACTGCTCCTCCGCGCTGGCTTTACTCTGGGTTTTGTGTGTTTGGCCTGTGGGGTGGTCATCTCTCGCGCGCGCTCTCTCTCTCTCTCTCTCTCTCTCTCTCACACACACACACACACACACACACACACACACCACCGTTCTGTGTCACCCCAGCTGGCCGCAGGAGGCACGGTGAGCACCCACAGGGCCCTGGCCTCCGTGCTCTCTGCCCCCTCCTCCCCCGGGGCCCATGGTGTCGCGGGCCCACCGGAAGCCACCGCTGTCACAGGGCTGTGTTCCTGCCACTTGTTCTACTCCAGCTGCGTTCCCGCAGGTTCCAGCCAACTCCCATTTCCATAGCAACTGAAACTGATTTTCCATTCCTGCATTTCCACTTTGGAAAGGAACCCATAATCGTCTTTTACAAGAGAGAGAAAAAAAAAAAAACAAGCACCACTGAGCTACATCTGGCCTAGTCAAGGTGGGGTGCACAGAATTCCTGGCTCCACCACCCCCCCGCCCGGGTCCCCAGAGGGCCCGCCCAGGTCCCCTCTGCCAGCCTGCCCCTCTCCACCTCCCCTTGGCCGCTGACTCAAAAGCAGGTTTCAGAAGTCTGTGTGGGGCCTTCTCCTTTAAATTAACGCAAGATGACTGTGTGCTCTGCCGCCTGGGAGGGAGGAGGTGCGCTCCCGCCCATCAGTCAGGTGATGCCGCCTTGCGTCACCCATCACCGGGTGTCTGTTTATTTTCCTGCCCTACCAGAGAGGTCAGGGGTTGCCTAAATGTGTCCTGTGTCATCTCTGAGATGAGGCCCCCCCAGCTCCAGCTCTCAGGCAGCGTGCCCTCGAGGTCTGAGCAAACTTGGTGACTGCTCACCCGTGTGGCGCACTGCAGGCCTCACGCACGCAGGAGCTGCAAACATGACGTGAGAGCGCTGGGGAGGCACCCTGCTCCTCTCCGGGCCCCCAAAAGACTCACTGGCCCATCCCTGCTGCCGCCACCCCCCCCACTAGACTCACACTGTTTTCTATTAAAAATGTGAGGTGCAGCGCCTCCCTGGTGGCGCAAGGGAATGAACACACACTGTGGGGCTCTTGCAGCCACTGCAGTGCAAGTTCGATCCCCGGCCAGGGAGGGGACTCACAGGGCGCAGCAGACCTCTCCTGCCTCGCTCACTGCTCCCCTCAGTAGTGTGTTTCAGTCCATCTGCCTGTTCTGCTCCCCACTCTGTCTCTGGTGAATCCTCTCACCCCCTGCGCCTCTGGCCTGCACCCCAGCTCTTGTATGCATAAATAAATAAATCTTTAAAAAAATGTAAGGTGCATGTTTATGGGGGGTCCTTGTGGGCACCTCTACCACTAGCCCTGTGCTTTGCACACAGTAGGTGCTCAGCCAATGCTTTTTGCACTGAACTAATGTCTCAGCATCCAGTCGTGCCGCAGATGACTTTAATCTGACATCTGGCCTGAAACACTCCAGGACAGACCCCTGGAGACACTTCTTGGAGGAGTTTGTTGGTCACCACCCAACCCCGCCCAGCCCACCCCGCCATCCACACAGACCATGAGAGTCACGCGCAAAGTGTAGGAATCAGCTTCTGGCTCAGTGGCTTGTTCTGTTTCTCCTTCCCCCAAAAGCCCTGCTGGGAAAATAAGGATTATCATGGAGCATCTCCACAGGGGACACACAAGTCTTTTTTTTAAAAGATTTATTTATGCACATAAGAGCTGGGGTGCAGGTCAGAGGTGGGGGGGAGGGGAGTGAGATGGGAGTAAGAAGAGTCACTAGAGACAGAGCAGGGAGCAGAACAGGCAGATGGACTGAAACACACTGCCGAGGGGAGCAGCAGGGAGACAGGAGAGGTCTGCTGCGCCCTGTGGGTCCGCTCCCTGGCCGGGGATCGAACACGCGCTACAGTGGATGGTGATAGCTTCATAGTACTGAGACATAGTCCCTGCGCCAGCAGGGAGGCCCCACACTGGTCTTTATTGCTGCAACTCGCAGGCCCCACCCGCTCCCGCTGCTCCTGGGAGCTGGGCCTTCTGAGTCACTCACGATGGGTTTTTGAACACAACGTGGGGGAAGAGCCCCCACGGTCTGCTGTGCTCTGGCGATGAAAAATACAAGCTGCGTTTGACTGAGTGACAAAAAGAAATCTGTTGAACCAGGAAGCGTAGTAAATACCGTGACTCTCTGCAAATGTGCACAGCCCAGGCAGCTTTTTCCAGTCTGGAAAAATGAAGAGATTTGTCTGTGCTGAAGCAGCCAAGTCTCCACCCTCCTCCCTCCCCACCGCACCACCCCCACCTCCTGGCAGGGCCTCCCACCCTGCCCCAGACATGCAGTCATCAGCTTTCATCCTCTGTGATTGCTTGGCCCCAGGAAATAACATTGCCCAGGCCCTGGGGAGCTTCCCTGGCCTCTCCCATGCATCTCTGGGGGTGTCTGTCTGGGTGGGTTTTGCCGTAGTCTCTGACCTTGGGCAGGCCTGGCGAACCGCACCAGCAGGCAGGAGCCAGCATGGGGTTCTGGCCTCACTCACTCCCTGCTCTCTCCTCCCTTTTCTTACTATTCCCAGCCAGGCCTCCATAAGACAGTGTTCAGAGGGCTGCCTTGCAAGAGGTGACGGTTTAGCAGTTAGTGCAGGGAGCGGAAGTGGGTGGGAAATTCCCAGGGGTTCTCAAAGGCCACCAGGGCCTGGACAACCTCTGCTAGGTGCAGCTTGTACACAGGAGGGAAAATCTGGCCCACACCTACCCTGGAAGACACATTTGCATAACAAGTACACTGATTTTGTTGTTGTTGTTGTTGATGGTTTTTGGGGTGGGGCAGGGGTTCTGAGGGTGTCCAGGGCCTGAACTGCAGCTTGGAGCAGTGTCCTGCAGGCAGCGCCACCCACTGCGCTCCTGGACTTTGGAAAGGCTACCTGAGAGGCCATCAGGCCAGCGGACCTGAACCCCAACTCCTAGGAGTGGGGCATGAGTCTTATTCTTCACTGCGTCCTCAGCCCTCAGCGCCTAACAGGGGCTGCAAGTGCCCTGTTAAGGCGTGTTGAACCTGGAGGTGAAGGAGCAGCCAGTGGCCCTGGGGCTGTTTCCCTTCAAGCCTCAGTTTCCTCCTCTGTAACGAAATACAAAAAACTGCCTGGCTCGCCAGGGGAGAGTGTGTGTGAGAGAGAGACAGACAGAGAGCAGAAGTACACCACGCTTTGTCCCCTGGAAACTGGAACTTCAAAGTCAGCCTCTCTAGCTTACCCCCAGTGTTTGTGCCCCATCGGGGAGCGGGGAGACTGCTCCAGACCGTCCCTCCACACTTGGGTCCCGACCTATGTTCAGAGTAGCCTGAGGACCAGAGCGGTTGTTAAATGTTTTTAACTGAACAGCTTCAACCTGAGAACAAAGAATTTTCCATCTCAGTCTTGGCTTCTGGCCACTGCCACGTCGGCCCCGTCCTCGACGCCAGAGATCTCCTCCAGGTGAGGCTTGTCTGGGCCCAAGTGGCAGACTTTCCTCCAGCGCCGGAGGAGTTGGCCCTCAGCTCTCTGCCGGTGTCATCTCCCTCCCGCCTTCCTTCCTTCCCAGGCAATTCCAGCTCATCCTTCAGATCTCAGCATAGAACTGGGGTCCAGGGTGCACCCCAACTCTCAGGTCAGCGTCCTGCTCCAGAACCTCGGTGTCCGCTTCCCTGCCCAGAGTGCCTCCCCCTCTGAACTGCGCTCTCTGCCTCCCTCTTAACGCTGCTCCCCCAACCCCGAGATACTCAAAAAATATCCATTGATATTGTGTGTGTTTGGGGGCACCACCTCTGTGCAGAGTGGTTGGCCTAGAGAAGGACGGCGTCTCTCGGTTCTCTCCTGGGCCTTTTCTTCGCTGTGTCCTTGCTCTTACTGAGCTGTGAGTGGCTCTGCAGTTTGACTGGGAGGGGTCAGAGGCTGTAGTGACACTTGCTTTACCGGAGGAGGCGTACTGGACCGGCCTGCAGAGGCATGCGGGGAAGCGCGGGCAGGGCTGAGGTGGGGCCGCTGGCCATGGGCATGGCAGCATGAAGTGGAGGAGCAAAAGCAGCTCCAGAGAGGGGGACAGCGAGCGGGTGGCCTCCTCGGCAGGTGGGCTCGTCCTTCTCCTTGTGCCTTGGCCCCTCCCAGCGTGGCCTGCCTGCCTGCAGGGAGATGCCGCCTAAGCCAAGGCTGCCGAGACCCAGGCTGCGGGCAGGCTGGTGGCAATTTGTGTCGGCCTTCGCGCTATGTGGCAAGAAGTCAGCTCTGTGGGGAAGGGGGTCTGGCAGCACAGGGCTCGCATTCTTCCATGACAACCAGCCAGAGGTGGGTGGCTGCTGCTGTCCTCCCCACCGTGCCTCCCACCATTTTTCCTTGCTGCTGCTCCTCCCATCACCTCCCCACCACTCCTCCCCACTGCTCCTCCCCTCTGCTCCTCCTCACAGCTCCCCTCCACACACTGCTCCTCCTCACAGCTCCCCCCCACACACTGCCCCTCCTCACAGCTCCCCCCACACACTGCTCCTCCTCACAGCTCCCCTCCACACACTGCCCCTCCTCACAGCTCCCCCCACACACTGCCCCTCCTCACAGCTCCCCCCAC
>JAGFMF010012032.1:3124301-3144025 GCA_019455555.1 Galemys pyrenaicus
CCCCCCACACACTGCCCCTCCTCACAGCTCCCCACACACACTGCTCCTCCTCACAGCTCCCCCACACACACTGCTCCTCCTCACTGCTTTTCCTGCTGCTTCTCCCCACTGCACCTCTTTGCTACTCCCCCACCCCCTGCACCACCAGGGCCCTCCAGGCCCCTGAGGCCACTTGAAGGTCACTAACCTGTCTGATCCCCAGGCCCTGCTTCAGTCCCCTCCCTTTGATGCTGATTGTCCAGTTTTTCGGTGGGTGCAAAAGCTGGGGCCTCTCTGCCTTTCAGGGATAAGTTGTCATTGTGGAGAAGAAACAGGAGGTGAGGGGGCAGGCCAGGACCCGTTCATCCGTCCCCATCACACCCCCTCAGCAGTAACCTTCAGGAATCACACCCGTGGCTTTTCTTTTTTCTATTCCATTAGTGACTTTCAAAGAGGACGCTCTAGCCCGCTGGAAGAGCAGGCACAGCGCATCAGGCCTTTGCTATGTGTGATGCATCCCAGTACCTGGCGCTTTGATCTCCCAGGTGTGCTCTCTGAGGAAGGGGCCAGGCCTCGCCTCACCTTGGTCATTGAAATCACTGTCTCCTTGCCCTCTTTCATAAACAAGGAGATTGGAACGGAGCTACAAGAGGCTTTTCTTGCACTTTAGGAAAGAATGAGCAATGGAAAAAGGAAATTGAGAGCTTTGGGGAGTTTATAGCAGAGGAGCGTTTGAGTTTGAAATAGGAGCTGGGAATCCATATGTTTGGGGAGAAAGGAAAGAAACGAACCCGCCACACGCACAGAACTTCAAGGGTACGTTGGAAACCATTCTGGGAGGGGCAGGGCCCATGTGGTTCCCTTTATCAGATCCAGATGTGCAGACGGCAGCCCCAGGGTGCCCGTGGAAGGGCCTGGAAGGACTGGGCCTGCCCGAGCCACCGTTGCTGAGCTGCCCGGGAGCGCGTGAGTCAGGGCCTTCCCGGAGCGCTGGCCCAGCCAGGACACTCCAGCACAGGCCAGAGCTGCCAGATAAGACTCAAGAGCACAGAACTGCCCATCCCGCCACCTGCAGGGGCTCTGCCTGGCACACAGGCCTTGCCGGGCCATGTCCAGCCCTCCCTTCCCGTGACACTCTTTCCGGTTTAGCCTCCTCTCAAGCTTTTCTCCTCTCGAGAAAGCTCAGGCTTTCTCTCTAAAGGGGAGGCGGCATCTGCGAGGTGCACACGGATGTGTGTAAGGAGCTTTGCAAAGAACATGTTGGGTTTGTTTTTTTCGTTATGCGCCACACTGTGTGAAATGGTCTTGGAGCCTCGCTGGTGGTGCAGGGATTAAGTCTCAGCGCTATGAAGCTATCGCCAGCCACTGCAGCACAAGTTCAATCCCTCGACCACAGAGGGAACCCACATGGCGCAGCAGACCTCTCCTACCTTGCCTGTTCTGCTCCTCGCTCTGTCTCTGGTGAGTCCTCTCACCCCTCACACCTGCCCTGCACCTCTGGCCTGCACCCCAGCTCTTGCATGCACAAATAAATAAAATCTTTTTAAAAAGAAAAGAGGCAAACTAGTGGAGACAGCAGCGTCTCTCCTTGGAGGGAGGAGAAAGTGGCTTCAACCTGTGAGGCCCTTGCTAAGCATAAGCCCTACAGGAAATGAGGGAACCCTCCTCCTGTTCTTCAGGAAGAGGGTGCCTGGGCCAGAGAGCCCCTGGGAACTGTGTCCTCTCTCAGCTGCTGCAGGAGACTCTGGGTTCTCTGCGCCTCAGGCGCTCTTCTGCTGGCTGAGTGTGCAGCGAAGCCATGAGTGTGGATCCTGCTTCAGGGGCTCCACACCCACATCGTAGAGCTGCTCCGAGCCTCCTCTTCCTTCTCTGTGCAGTGGGGGTTATAGTACTTACCTCAGTTACTGAGGAGATAACATGAGATGGTTTTTTTAAAAGATTTGTTTATGCAAACAAGAACTGGGGTACAGGCCAGAGGTGCAGGGGGCTGAGAGAATTCACCAGAGACAGTGCGGGGAGCAGAACAAGGAGATGGACCAAAACACACTGCTAAGGGGAACAGTGGGGAGGCAGGAGAGGTCTGCTGCGCCATGTGGGTCCCTTCCCTGACCAGGGATTGAACTCGTGCTGCAGTGGCTGCTGATGCTTCACAGTGCACTGCTTGACGTCTTGTGCCACCAGGGAGGTCCCGTGAATGAATGGTATGCTCGTTCAGTCTCTTCTCAGCAAAGGACTGAAGAATCAATCCAAGATGGCTTTGAGGCATAAAGGAGCCCGCTGAATGCTGAAGAGCCCAGGGGCGACGAGACTGGATGGGAGTCCCCATGTTAAAACTGGGACTTGATTTCCCTTTCTTGTTGGCCCCATCTTTTGTGTTTTAACGTGATGTTAGGGTTAATTCTAACAAGATGACAGCATTCATTTTGGCCCCCGTAGCCATTCTCCAGAGAGCCTCCCAAAGGCCACAGCAGGAGCCTCACTGACTCCGGCTGGGCCCCCTGGCCACCCCGGCCGAAGCGGCCCCTGAAGGGGAACGAGCGGCTCTTTGTTGTGTCAGTTGTGCCTGGATGTCTGTGGGCATAGAGCGGGTAGGAGAAACAGCGGTTCTGGAGGCCCTCACGGCAAAGCTTGGGGGCAGGAGCTCAGGGGTGCTCCCCAAAACGAAGGTGGAGCAGTCGTGGTGCCAAGCCAGAGACGCTCGCTGAGTGCGTGGAAGTGCCTGGGCGTGTCACCGGCACCCACAGAACCACACGCTCTTCTGCCCTCCGCCTCACAGGCAGTTGTGCGGCACTCAGGGACCCGGGTTGTTTTACAGATGAGGAAACCAGAGCTCGGGCAGGGGCGGCTCTGTCCGGTGACGCAGCAGGGAGACACGGACTCCGCCGGAGTCTCGGGACAGCTGGCCCTGAGGCCCCTGGAAGCCCGCTGGGACTGGGCACTGTGCTCACCAGGGCCGGCCTGGGGTCTGGGTCAGCTGCCCGGCGAGGCTGAGTAAGCCGTCTAGACTGGCGGTGTCTGGGTGGGTCAGGTGCCGCTGCTGACTCCCGGGCAAGTGGCGAGGGCGGGACTGGGAATGGGCCAGCCGCCACCCTGTCACCTCACGACTGACTCCCTCGCACCAGGAAGCTGGGACAGGAGCTGTTTCCCTTTCCTCATCCTAGAAGAAAACGTCCCGGTCAAAAAGAAAAAGGGAGAAGGGGGAGGAGAGGCCGAGTCAGTAGCCCGGCTAACGAGGGAAACTGGTTCCCAAACCGAGAATGAGTTTCCTTTGCCTTGCCGAGAGGGAGAGACAGAGAGCAGAGAGAGCACAAGAGCGGGATCCCCTGGCCTAGAAGGGGCCAGGTTAGCCCCAATCTCAGGACCCCGCCCAGTGTGGGTGGGAATCCCCAAAGACTTTTCCAGAAAACAGCTCCCCTCTTCTGCATCCAGGTTCTCCACGGCTTGAATAAAAAGACAAAGGGATGGCCGAGAGCCAGAGAACCACCTTAATTACCATTAAGCCTAGCGTGGAGCTGGTCCGGGAGAGGGGAGCAGAACTGGCTTCCCCAAGGAGCCCGGAGGAGAAGCCACCAGAGCACCTTCCAGGCCTTCCAATCAGATAAGTTCTTGCCCTGCCAGGGGCAGTGAGAGCGAAGACAAAAGCCTGTTAGGGAAAATCCCTCCTCGTGGAAACCAGAAGTGGGAAAGCATGTGACCTTGGCCAGTTGTTAGGCTCTGGGTGCATCCGTGTGTTGCGGGGTGAAAGGGCGTCGTCACAGCACCTCCCGGGCCAGGTGGGGACTCGGGCTGGTGCCCAGCACCGGCCTGGGCACAGCAGCCGCTCAGCTCAGTGGAAGCTGCCTGTTGCTGGACACGTCCAGGTTCGCGGTGGTGGCCTTGCCTGCTCTCCAGCGCGGAGCGGGCCCTGCTGTGTACACGGGCTCCGCTCGGCTCGCAGCTGTGCAGATGCATGGGGATGTGGGTGTGTGCTGGCTCTCCAGCCCTGGGCTCCTTCCCGGCGGCCGTGCTCTCCACTTGGGGCAGGGGTGGCAGACACCCCCTGCGCCCCCACCCCATGCTCTGCTCCTGCAGAGTCTGGCTTAAAGTTTAAAGCCGAGGTGGCTTTGTTGAGTAATTCGGGACACTGCCTGCCCCCCGGGAGGGCAGGGCTCCCGCCCACACACCCTTTTGCTGAGCGTCTGCTGCCCTGCATCTGCTGCCCTGCGTCTTGGGCACGGAGGCTGGGAACAGGCACGCCGCCCAGCTGACCACGGCCAGGCCCAGCTTCCTTCCTCTCCCACTGCCCCTGCTCGGGGCACACACAGCCCCGCTGAGGGAGGTTTCAGATCCGCTCCCAGCCCCGCTGGCGCGGACTGCAATCTGGACTCACACCAGCCTCTTCCTCCTGGGGGTTCACAGTGTTCTTGGAAGGAAGCCTGGGAAGGGAAAGGCCTTCCCAGCAGCCCCGGCCAGGGCTGGCTGACAGCAGGCCCCGGGCTGCCAGGGGCGCGGAGTCAGCCAGGCCCGAGTTCAGATCCCTGGGTGACCTTGGGCAAGCTGCTCTCTCCGCGTCGGTTTCCTCATCTGTAAAGAATGTGCCAGTAACAGGATCTGCCATGCGCTCACTGCCAGAACCAGATACTAGCTGTGAGAACGCTCAGCCGTGCGTGGCGCGGGGAACGGCCCTTGGGCTGTCACTGGGGACTCCCCTGCTCCCTGGGAACACCCTGCCTCCCAGTTCAGGCCCGCAGAGTTACTCAGACGGGAGGGCACTGACGACGGGCTGCCCTGCAGACTCCGCTTGGGAAGTGGGGCGCTGGTCTTGCCTCCTGCGCCTGGCGCAGACGAAGCTCCAAGAGGCGTGTGGAGAGCACCGAGGGGAAAGGACCAGGGCAGTGTCGTCGAGGCAGTACCGTCCAAACTCGGCTCTCCTTCCCTGTCCTTCCTCCGCCTCCTCCCTGCTCTCTGCTCCTCTCCCCTTGCTGTCCCTTCCCGCTGTTGCTCCTTCCCTATTGTTTCTTTCCTTCCTTTTCCTCCCTTCTGACCTTAGTGGCTTCTGTCCTTCCGTCCCTTCCACCCATCCCTTCTTCAGGCATTCCTTCCACTTCTCGAAATGGAAGTCAACTCCTTCCTCCCTCGGCTTGGAATCTCCGCGCCCCAGAGCATCCCTGGAGAGCCCTCGCCCAGCAGAGGGCTGCGATTCCTCTTTCAAATCCACTCTTGCCGGCCTCATTCATTAACATGCACGGGGCATGTGACCAAAATGCATAACGAGGTTCTCATGAGGAGGCTGGAGCTGGGAGCTGCTGCCAAGGAGAGCCAGCCCCCCCTCCCCACCCCCAGCCGCGCCAGGCTCCCAGCCGCGCCAGGCTCGCTCGCGGCCGAGCCCTGGAAGGCTGAGCCCTGCCGCCTCCAGTAAATCAGCCAAGCACCGGAGAGCTGTAGCCTGGCACGGGCGTGCCGCCCTGGAAGCCGTGAGGCTTTGGCGAGTCCGGCCGTGACCTTTTCTCAACCTTCCCCCACCCCCATCTTCATGTGGTTTTTCATTTATTTAAATATATTTTTAACTACACACGCATCACGTGACTACGCGTATCATAACAAATTCAGCTAGAACAAGCCCCCTCCCCCGATGGCTCCCCTGTCCTGCTCCTCATCTCCAAGACCACCTTTTTGTGGGTCCTTTAGCGGCTTGGTAATAGCCCTCCCAGAGTGGGGCTGGGCGCCCCAGCCCACTCTCCCCCTCCCAGAGTCTTAGGCTGGTTCTCAACAAAACAGTGTTCATCTTGGGGCCTTTCTCAGCCCCTTTTATAGCAAGCCTCCTCGGCCGTGAATGTGTACCCCAACTCTCCCAGCACCCCCCCCCCCGGAGTCCCGTCCCTGTAGAAGAGGCCTGCTAGCTGATAAACAGACAAGCCAGACTATCCCCTGATTAGAAACTGAGATGTGACCACTTTCCAGAACTCTCTGCCCTTTGATCCAGTCCCGTGTGCCTCCGGTGCTGGGGTGTGGGTCAAGGCGTGCGTCCTGGGGAGAGCTCACCGCGGGGTCACACACCCACACAGTGAGGCCCGCTGCACCCCTAGGCTCTGTGATCAGCCTGCCGGGACCCCAGCACGCAGCAGGGTTTCGCTGACCAACACAGCCTTGCCCAGCACGCAGCCGTCTCGGGGTCTCGAAGAGTGAAAAAGACACCAAGGACCCAGGCGTCCCGCGGGGTCTCTTGGCACTGAGCTGCCAGTGCCCCACTTTCGTGAGGATGCCCTCCCTGTCACTTGGGCGGCAGAGGCCCGCCTGCAGAGGGGGTCCCGGGGGCTGGTTCGGCGGTGATGGACCTTCCCGTGCATCCTTGAGCACTGCTGCGCCAGGCGCGTGGTCGGGAGGCAGCTCGGGCCATGCCCATCCCCGTGTCATTACCTCACTCTCACCCAGGAGGCGTAGTTCCTGAGCACCTGCCGTGTCCCAGCCCCTGACCTCGATCCTGGGCTTGCGACAGTGGGGGCTTGGAGGCACCTGCGACCCCCACCTTTGTGTTTGGCAAGCACTTGGCTCTCCTGTGTCAGGTGGTCCTCACTGGCGCCGGCAAGCCAGACAGAGGCAACCCCGATTGTCCCGGCTGTGTAGACAGGAAGCTGAGGTTTCGAGAGTGAAGCAGATGGGACAGCTAGAAGCAGACCCGTTGTGACTTGAGCTGGGTCCTCCCTGACTCTCGTTTCTATAAGCACTGAGGATTGTTCTGGGACATGGGTGTGGGGGTGGGCACAGACGCAGCACGAGAAGCCGGAGGAGAAGCCGGAGCACAGAGGGGGGCGGCCTCACTTAGCTCTGACCATGAGGTCGGTCAGCCGGGGGGTGGGGGGGTCTAACGAAGAGTGGCTTGGCACCCACCTTGGGGCCCCAGGAGATTTTTTGTTTTTTTTTTAGTCAAAAAGTGTTTGCTGCAGCCTGAACCCCAGGGAGCCCAACTGTGCGAGCACTTCCCCAGGGCTCCCCCACAGAGCAGCAGAGAGGGCAGGGCAGCTGGGATTGTGGGCTCAGGGGCTAAGCCTCATCTTCCCCTGGAGGCCCAGGAAGTCCCTGCTGGAAGGGGTTCTGGACATGCATCCAGCATCCCCCGAGCCAGAGCCCGGCGGGGCAGGGCTGGTCCAGCCTGAGAATCCCACGCACAGGCACAGAAAGCCTGAGCCGGCGCAAGTAGCAGGAGCAGACCTAGCAAGGCCCCTGCGGAGGGTGGAGGCCAGCGCTGTGCAGACACCTGCAGCCTGAACACGATGCTTTGGGCACTGCCCAATCTGTCCCAGTGACGGCTCAGCCCTGCCCACTGCCCACGTGACCCTTCTGAACCTGCCCAGCAGCCCGTGGCAGAAGCGGGGATCCCCCTCCTGGGTCAGCTCTGGCTGATCTGGACGCGCATGCACACCTCCTCACCCTTCTGCAGGGTGCTTGGGACACCCTGTCCTTGACACGCCTGCACCCCCAAGGAGTACTGCAGGCCAATCCCAAGAGCTGAGTTTTTTTTCTTTTAAAGATTTATTTATTTATACACACGAGAGCTGGGGTACAGGCCAGAGTCGTGTCACCAGAGACGGAGTGGGGAGCAGAACAGGCAGATGGACTGAAATCCACTGCTGAGGGGAGCAGCGGACGAGGTAGGAGAGGTCTGCTGCGCCATGCGGGTCCCCTCCCTGGCTGGGGATCGAACTCATGCTGTGGATGCTTCACAGTGTGTCGCTCAACCCGCTGCGCCACCAGGGAGGCCCCTGACTTTTTTCTTTTCGATGAACCCAGTCATCCACGATCATCAGGATCCTTCACGACCTTTGATTTCTGATATTCCTTCATCTTCAGCTGGTGTCTCTGGGTATGCTTCATCTGTGCTTATTTAGTTGCAGTACGTGGGCCCAGTACCCGTTGTTCCTCTGTTTCTGCCCTTCCCACCACTTGGCTTCCCCCTCCCCACTCTGAATCTGGACTTTCTCATTCCTTTGCTTTTCTAAAAAAGTAATAGTTTCATTTGATACATTTTTCTAACAGGCATGTTATTTAGATTTTGTTGTTTTTACCTGCTTAAGAAAATATGCTGCTGTATGTGGTCTTCTGGAATATACTTTATTCTCATAATAATATTGCTAAAATTTATAATACTGCCAAAATTTGTCGATGCGGTCACATGTAGCAAAGGGCCATTCGTTTTCACTGCTATAGCACAGTATTCTTTCTCTCTCTTTTTTTTTGTTTTAAAAAAGATTTTGTTATCCATCCAAGAGCTGGGGTACAGGCCACGGACATGGGGTGAGAGGACTCACCAGAGACAGAGAGGGGAGCAGAATGGGCAGATCCTGTGAAATACACTGCTGATGGGAGCAGCGGGCGAAGCAGGAGAGGTCTGCTGCGCCATGTGGGTCCCAGCCCTGGCCAGGGATCGAACTCGCACTGCAGTGGCTGCGGAAGCTCCACGGTGTGGCGCTCAACCCTTTGTGCCACCAGGGAGGTCCTCTCTCTTCATTTTAAAGATATATTTATTTATGCATACAATAACTGAAGTGCAGGCCTGAGGTGGGGGGGAGGAGCGAGAGGAGTCACCAGAGACAGAGTGGGGAGCAGAACAGGCAGATCCACTGCTGAGGAGAGACACGAGAGGTCTGCTGCGCCATGTGGGTCCCTCCCTGGCCGGGTATCGAACTCTTGCTGCAGTGGCTGGTGATAGCTTCACAGCGTGATAGCATTGTGTCTTTGACCCCTGCACCCTCAGGGAGGCCCAGCACAGTCTGATGTCTCATGTGTATGTGCTTATGCCAGTGTCAGTGGACATCTGAGCTGTCACCAGCTTCCCAGGACTTCAGGCCTGTCGAATGACGTACTCTTGTACAGGTCTCCTGGGAAACGACGTGAAAATAGCAACTCACGCTCTTCCCCACTATGAACATCTCGCTGTCCTGTCGGTCCACAGCCTCTCCAGCACTTGGTGTTACCAGACGCCCTGATTTTCCCCAGCAGACTGGTCCGTGAACACTTCTCCCTGCAGTCTGTCCATTTTCTTTGACTGTCCAAGCGGAGTTTACCACAGTCAGGGGTTCAGTAGGCGTGCCCCCACAAGATGACCACAGGATGTAATGAAACACACTTGTGTGGTCCCCCCAATCGGGACCATGTCATCGCCTTGTTCAGCTCTGGGTCTCTAATACCTAACGTGGTACCTGGTTCTTCATCATTATCATCATCTCATCGTCGTCGTAACAGTAGTAATAGTTCATGTTTACTGAGCGCGTACCTTTATTAGACGATCTCATGCAGTCATCCCAGAGGCTCTATAACGTGAGGTGCTGCATTACCCCCATGTAAAAGATGGGAACCGAAATGAATTTTCTTTCCCAGAATCACACAGTGACGGGCCCAAGATCTGAAATCCGGCGTCAGACCCAAGGCTTAGCCCCCGTGTGAGAGACGGCCAATAAATCCTTGAATGATGTGCCTTTCCCGTAACCATCAGATGCCATCCCACAGTTACTTTTTCATCTCCCATCAGGTGTATTTAGCATGCACCCACATTTGGGCTAGACCCGAAGCCTAAGAGATTTTTTAGGCTTTGCTCTAGTCGAATGTAACTCATTTAATTAACGATTGATCATCATTTCTCAGCAACCATTATGTAAACTTGCGAACTCTCCCTGGGAAAGATCTAACCTGCAAATTGTTCCCAAAGGTCATGAAGTGCTTATGAATGCCTCCTTTCCCAACAAGTCCCCAAACTCCACTCCATTTTTTCTCTTATCAATCTCACTTATTATCTGTAACTACTGTCGAATTCATTTAGCAGTGTGTCTGTTATTGGACAAAAGTATGGGAACTTTGGCCTTACTTCTGCCTGTCTTTAACTGGTTTGGCTTATGTCTCCCTGATGCCTAAAACCGTGCCTGGCACAAAGAAGTCACTCAGAACGTATTTTTTGGGTGAGTGAAATCAACATTTGCTTCCAGAAGGAGTGGCCACCTGAACAAATGACTAAGCCAGAGAATGAGTGAGTGACCCAGTGAATGCTGATTGAACGGTTACTGAAGACTGACTCCATTATTTTGATTTTGTGGTGTTATTTTTTAATTTTTGGTACCAGCAACTTTTCCAGATTCCAGACCTTTCTCTACGTCTGGGAAGCCCTGAGGGTTTTGTGCCAATATGCCTCAAACGCAAAACAGCTCTGAAGATCCAAAACAATGTTTTGCTGTCTTTCCTTTCTCTCTTAAAGCCAACATCAGGGGCCTCCCTTGTGGAGCAGGGGTTAAAGTCTCAGCGCTGTGAAGCATCCGCAGCCACTGATGAAGGAGTTTGATCCCCGGTCAGGGAGGGACCCACTTGGCGCAGCAGACCCACCTGCCTCCCCGCTGCTCCCCTCAGCAGTGTACTTCAGTCAATCTGCCTGATCTGTGCCCCACTCTGTCTCTGGTGAATCCTCTCACCACCCCCCTCACCTCTAGCCTGTACCCAAGTTCTTGTATGCATAAATAAATAATTTTTTTTAAAAAAAACCCAACAATAAGCAGCATCAGATAAGACTAGTAATAAGACAAGAGGCATTTAGGGAAAAAAAGAAAAACTCCTGGCAGTTTTAATAAGCAATTTTTCTAGTGATCTGTAGGCAGGTTCAGCACCCTCCATCATACAGGCAGAGCATGTGACATGCATGTAACAGTCCTGGGCCTCCGGCTGTTATTATTTCCAAACTGGGGTGCACTAGATAAAGGCAGGAATCGGGAACCATCCCTCCCAGCTGAGCGTCTGTGGCTCAGTTCTCAGAGCTGGGCCAAGCGAGTAATTATAGCTTCCCTCTGTGGTGTGCGGGGCAGGAGGCTGATTTAATAAAGGAAGCCTGCTGTCTGTCTCCAGCCGGCTCTGACTCACGAACCAGGGAGTCCCAGAAACGCTACCCACAGAGGGTGGTGAGCAGCTGGGGGGCTGGGAGGTGAGGGTGACTGGCAAGTGAAGCGAAAGCCCTGAGAATGAGGAAACTCCCTGCTTGGCCTGGAGGAACCTGCAGCTGGAGCCAGAGGAAGTGAGGCTCAGACAGAGCAGCTGCTGTTCCAGCAACTGCAGCCACCGCCGCACTCTTGAATGGAGGCCCCTGTGTGCAGAGATGTAAAATAGAAAGGGTTCGTAATTTTCATATTCAAAATTAATTGGGGGGAAAGCTGCATCGCAGCAGCCAGGGACAGCTGCCTTTGTGTGCCGGTCTGGGGGGCTGGCTTCTTCTAGGGGGCCTGGGCCGGTGGAGTCTGGGTGGGGGTGAGCATTCTGGGCATTTGGCTGCTGCCCGTTGGGCAGGGAACTCAGCTCCTGCAGTCCTGGAGCCTTGTGAGCTGGGAGAGGCCCGGCCAAACTACTGCCCTGCTGGAGCGGCTCTGTGCTCGCTTCAGATAGGTCACCAGAGGTCACTGTAGCCTTCCTGCCTTCTCCAGCAGCTTCTTCCTCCTCCCCTGACTGTCAGCCAGACAACTTGACCTCCTCCTCCAGGCCCCCTGGGCCGGAATCTCCAGCCCCCACCCCTTCCCTTCCCGCTGAGTCACCACCTCCTGGTCAGGTGATCCTCCCCTGGGCACTCTGAGAGCACCTTGACCTATATTCTGCCTCTGCGTGACAGCAGATTCTAACTGTCCCAGAAGGGCCTGCCAGGCCAGCGGGCGCCATGCCGAGGGCGGCTGGCAGCCCCGGGCCGCAGCAGACACCCCGGCCAGCCGTGGGAGGGAGCGCCCCTCACTGAGAAGGGGAAGGAAGACTGGACAGGCCTGAAAATGGAAAGTTAGGGGGTGGAGTCCAGGCGGGTGGGAGCAGCTGAGTTGAGTCAGCTGGGAAAGCTCACAGCCACTCTGTGGCTCCCTCCCGCCTGCTCCTGTGGCCCGGTGCCAGCCCTGGCTGAGCTGGCTGCCCAGTTTGAGCCAGAGGACAGATGCGATCAGGCTCCAGGGCTGGTGCTGTCACCCACGGCCAGGGCGAGGTGAGAAACTGCACATCTTGGGCTCAGCCTCGCTGACTCATCACAAGATCCAGCCGGAAAATGCCCCTCGCCCTCCCCAGGGCCCGAGTGCCCATCCCAGATCACCCACAAAATGGCCTCTGCTTACTTTGTTTGTGGGTCCCCTGTGCACCTGCTGCCGGCACAGGCTTCGTGTGCTCTGGAGGGGAGGGGAACAGGGTGCAGAGGGGGAGGGAGTTAAGAGAAAGCTCAGAATCCAGGGTTCAGCTGCCCCCTTGGGGGGTCAGCCTTCCAGAAGGGTGCTGAGACCGCAGTTCCTGTAGAGACAGCACTGTGCTGAGTTTGGAGTCGTCCTTCACAGGCTGGTTTTACCAGTTAAGTAGCCCCGTGACCTTGGCCAGTGGCTGAAGCTTCAGTCTTAACCGTCCTGTGGGGATTTCACTAAAGCCTCAGCACATCAGGTGGGGTGAGAGTTAGGGCACGTGTGTCTACAAGGACATTAACCGCGTGTGATTACGTGTAACTGTAGCATCGTCTTTTCTCTAGATTGTTACCCCTTCTCCCCATCTGAGTGGATTATTTTATTGAACGTCCCCAACCTGGGTGTGTGTACAAGTGTACTGAGGCGATTGTGGTCTACGGCCCCAACATACAGGCCTGAGAGGCGAGTTGCACCGCCTGAGTTAGCTGAGCCCTAGGGGTAGCTGAACATGCTTTCTTGAGATCGAGAAGGCTGTGCTGGTCTCAGCGTTTGCATAAAAATCTGCAGATCAGCATAAAGTCCAATCTCATAATCAGACTGTAAATTTACAAACTTACTGGCTGGTGGCAGCGGTCCGTCGGTTGGTGGCGGGGCAGGTACGGATGAGATGGAAGGAGAGAGGGCGCAGGAGGGGGGAAGGGAATCGGGAAACAGGGACAGAGCTGGGCTGACCAGGAAGGGGTAAGGCGTGTGACCTTGTTTTTCGTTACTTCCACCTTTCCAGAGAACTGCCAGCATTGCATGTTCTTCGGCTCCCAGCACACCTGGGTCCGCCCCTTTACCTTGGTCTTCTGGGGGCCCAAACCTTCTCTGTGTGGGGGTGCTGTCTCCTCTGAATGCCACACCTGAAGTTGGCAGGTGGGTCCCGTGGGGAGCAGGCGAGGCCGGCATCATGAGATGGGGTCCAGAAAGGTGGCGCGTGGGGAATGTGCAGGATGACTGGGCAGTTCCTATGGACATGTGGGGTCCTCCCTGGTCCCCCAGAGCTCTTTAGTCTCGGGTCTGTGAGTGGCCCCGCTGGTTGCACTGCACAGGGCGATGGAGAAATAGTGGCTTGTAATCTGGACCCCACCGGTCCTGGCCGGTCCTCCTGTTACAGGGCGATTTTAATATAGGATTTACCTGACTGGGTCCTCACCTGCACGCTTGAAAGGTACTTATAATGAGCACCAACTGCAGGCACATGTAACAAAGGTTAATAAAGGGTTTTATTTTATAAAAGGGGAAATAAAGTACTAATAACACAAGGAGAGGGGTACAAATTTGTGAATATTCTACCAGGTTTTTTGAGCTGGAACTCAACAGTGCGTTGAGCCGACTCTGAACTAAGGAAGATGGCTTCGAACAAAGAGAGCCGTTAAGGCTCACATTTTTGGTTTTATACCCAGCCTGGCTGCTTAACTTTACCCTCAGGTCTCAGTGATTTACTCGCCGATAATTGTTTTATTAGATTTGTGGTTCTGGAATATTCGTGATCTGCTGTGGGGGTTGGAGTCCATAAACTTATTTGTGTCATCCATTCAGGACTACCTTTCCCCCTAACACTCCCTTCCTCTCTCACTAGCGGCGTGGCCTGCATGGTGTCATGTAACTACTGTGTGGGCCTACATTTCTCTGCGTTTAAGATAATGGTAGGCGATCTCAGAATGCTCCGTTCACGCTGCCCTGTTCACCGCTGTATCCTCATTGCTGAGTGCAGTGTCTGATGGCTATTTTTTTTTAAGGATTTATTTATTTATGCACACAAGAGCTGGGGTACAGGCCAGAGTCGCGGGAAGTGAGAGAATTCACCAGAGACAGAGTGGGGAGCAGAACAGGCAGATCCACTAAAACACACTACCGAGGGGAGCAGTGGGCGAGGCAGGAGAGGTCTGCTGCGCCATGTGGTCCCCTCCCTGGCCGGGGGCAGGAATCAAACTCGTGCTGCAGTGACTGCAGTTTGCCTCATAGTGAGTTGCTTAACCCACTGCGCCACCAGGGAGGCCCTCTGATAGCTATTATTATTATTTAATGATAACTGCAAGTTGACATAGCACTTACAGATGACAAGAGTGAACTACCTGGCTGTTAACATAAACTCCCCAGGTGATCCAACTAGTAAGTGGCAGACTTACAATTCAGATCACTCTGAGTCTCAAAAAGTATTTTCTGATTGGCCGACTTTATTTTTTTACAACAGTTTTGTAGACAAAAATTAAGCAGCTAGAGTTTGATGAGTGAAGAAATGAAAGAATGAACAGAGACTGTATTCATAACTCAGAGGTCCTGGGAGGGGGCCCCATGCCTAGCACTTTACACAGCTTGTCTCACCAAGTTCTGATGATCACTTGAAGCCAGGAGCATTAATTCCATTTTGCAGTGAGGAAACTGAGGCACAGAGGCCAGACCTGCCATAGGTCAATGTTGCTGATGAAGAGTTAGGACTGGGGCCTCCCTGGTGGCGCAGTGGGTCAGGCAATGCACTATGAAGCAAACCACAGCCACTGCAGCACGAGTTCAATCCCTGCTGCCAGCCAGGGAAGGGCCCCACATGGCGCAGCAGACCTCTCCTGCCTCGCCCGCTTGCTCCCCTCAACAGTGTGTTTCAGTCAGTCTGCCTGTTCTGCTCCCCACTCTGCTCTGGTGAATCCTCTCACCGCCCTGGATTCTGGCCTGTACCCCAGTGCTTGTATGCATAAATAAATCTTTAAAAAAAAAAAAAGAGTTAGGACTAGAAAGTCCTGCCATGTATGAGCCTAAAGATTACATTTGCCTCCCCCACTTCTTCATAATTACCCTCGAGAGGTATTTTGGCCTGTATTTAGTCACCTAAGTTTTTTGCTTAGAAGTTTCTAGCTTTAAAAATGCTTTGTATCCATTTTTGTCTTTAGTCCTCAGGACAGCCCAGGAAGATAGGTCCGACTTAGCTAAGATGATTCTGTTTCCTCCACTGGATGCTACTTAGTCTTAAAAAGGTCAAGGTCAGGACCTCTCAGGTGGCCTAGGGGTTAAGTCTCAGCACTATCAGCAAGAGTTGGATCCCTGGCCAGGGAGGGGACCACAGGGCGCAGCAGACCTCTCCTGTCTCCCGCTGCTCCCCTCAGCAGTGTGTTTCAGCCCATCTGCCTGTTCTGCTCCCCACTCTGCTCTGGTGAACCCTCCCACCTCCTGCAGCTCTGGCCTACACCCCAGCTCTTCTACACAAAAATAAATAAATAAAATCTTTAAGAGAAAAAAAAAAAAGCTCAAGGTCATAGGGACAGTGTCACAGTAGCATCAGGACCGAACATAAATCCATTGCCACCTCCTCCCTGTTCCTCCCTCCTTGCCAAAGTACACTTTCCTCTTCCAGGTAGCCTGCCCGCCCCCCACCCCGCCCCCACAAGCTGACTCCCGCTGGGCCCACACAGAGGAAATGCCTTCTTGGCTCTGGGTCCTGGGGAGGGCTGCCCCTCTCTCCAGAGGTTAACCGAGAGTTTCTCCCAAACCTCAGCTCCCACTACATTTAAGTCTTTCCATACATGTTCGGCATTTTATCTGCACTGTTGCCAAAGCCCAGAGGAAATGGCTACTGGGATGTTTTCTTTTTCCCAAGTATTTAACCAGCATGGGGGAGGTACCTGGCAGGGTGGGAGGCCACTCTCAGACAGAAGGTGGTGTCAGATTTGACCGCAAAGTCAGGAAGGGTTTTTATTGTCGGTGCTGGAGACCCATTTCATGACAGCAGCAGGGAAGGGATTTCCCCTTGCCCTCAGCTCTCCAGCCGGGAAAAATACACCTCTGGAGCAAAATCCTTATCTGGCTGGAGGCACCTAACTCACTCCCTCAGGGCACAGTGGATGTTTTGTTTTTA
Source organism: Galemys pyrenaicus (assembly GCA_019455555.1). NCBI lineage: Eukaryota > Metazoa > Chordata > Mammalia > Eulipotyphla > Talpidae > Galemys > Galemys pyrenaicus. The sequence continues at coordinate 3,140,319 of JAGFMF010012032.1, forward strand.
ACTGCTCTTCCTATTAGGAAAGAACTTGCAGAAATGGTTCAGAATGTTAAAGGAACTCTTTTTTGGACATCCTAGATTAAGAGGGGTTTCATTAATTTTTTAAACTCTCATTTAATACAATTCCGTTGCTCTTTCAGTTGTTCATGGGTGTTGGAGTAAGAATGCCGTCGGTTCAAAATTCAGAAGGAGCTAGAGTGAGAGCCCCCCCAAGTCTTGTCCCCCGATTATCATGTCACAGTGTCCCTTTTAGTCGACGCCTATGATTCCGTAGTTTGTACTTTCCAGAGGGATTTCAGGTGTACTAGAAATGCACTCTATCAAGCATGCATTCTCTGTTGTGGACCTTGGTTTTCTCATTTGAAGTCACTTTAAATCAGTGCACAGGCTTCTTATTTCTCACAAATGCTTTTCTTGTACCCCGTTGTGTGGGTGTCCCTGCTTTTCTCAACTAGATCCCTGAAATGGTCACTTAGGTTGCCCCCAACCGTGTTGCTGCTTAGTAACCGTGCACATTTGTTATTCTTTTTTTTTAAAAAAGATTTCTTTATTTATGCACACAAGAACTGGGTACAGCCCAGAGGTGTGGGGGGTGAGAAGAGTCACCAGAGATAGAGCGGGGAGCAGAACAGGCAGATGGACTGAAACACACTGCTGAGGGGAGCAGCGGGGAGGCAGGAGAGGTCTGCTGGGGCATGTGGGCCCCTCCCTGGCCAGGGATCTAACTCAGGCTACTCTAGCCCAGAGGTGATAGTGCTAACCCTAACCCCTACACCACCAGGGAGGCCCCGAGTTTACCACTTTTAATAGCAACTGTAATTGGGAGTCACCTCTGCGATTATGGTGGGAGTTTGATAAACACAGATTCTTGGAAGACAGGTCACTTCTTGTCTTCATTATCTCTGCTCCTTTGACCTCGGGTTTGGAGATCCAATCTACATGCTCCAGGTCTTACATTTTCACTGGTGACTTATCTCTGGTCACAGTGGTGATATAAACTTTTCTGAATATTTTCTTGTGCTGAAATGGTCTTTTCGTCCCCCTTCCCCTGTACCCACCTCTGCTCAGCACATTGGCCACTTAGTTCAGTACAAATTGAACTCAAGTCTGGAATCCATCAGGCACTGTGTATTTGGATGTTTGTATTTGGGAAATTAACCCAAGTTTCCCAAGTGTGTTGTTTGAGGAATTTAAAGAGGCATCATAAAAAGGTCCAACTACTAACCCAAAAATGATAAACAGCTATTTCCCAAGAGATAGCTGGAAGGCAGTGTTCTGAGTTCAACAACCAGGAACATTCTCTGCTTCTTTTTCAAATTAGGTCTCATTATATGGATTTACTAGGACACATTTCAGATAAAGAATTGAACTCCATCTTGCTAGTTCAGAGGAAAGGAAGACAGGCTCATAATCTAGTTAAAGATGCAACTGCCCCAGCTCTCTCTCTCTTTCTCTCTCTCTCACACACACACACACGCACACACGCACGTACCACCACCATGTACAGCGGTATTTGTGGGGGAAGAAGAGGCCTCTCGTCTGTATCCTGCATCCCGGATGCACTACACTTTATACTAGATTTTACGAAAGAAGACTAGATCTTATCCTAGAAAATATTTAGGAAAGGAAATGTGTGTGTTCTTCTATATGTATAGAAAAGGAAGAAAACCCCAGGACTTGTGAGCTCTCTTTCATCATTAAAATGGGCAGTTAGGGCCTCCCTGGTGGCACGGGGCTTAAGTCTCAGTGCTGTGATGCTATTGCCAGCCACTGTAGCATGAGTTTGACCCCGGCCAGGGAGTGACCCACAGTGTGCAGCAGACCTCTCCTGTCTCCCAGCTGCTCCCCTCGGCAGTGTATTTCAGTGGATCTGCCTATTCTGCTCCCCACTCTGTCCCTGGTGAATCTTCTCACCCTATGTACCTCTGGCCTGCACCCCAGTTCTTGTGTGCATAAAATTAAAAAATAAAATAGACAGTTACTCTCATCACCGAGAAGTTTTCCTTTGCTTCCAGCTGTTGACGATCAAAATAACTGTCATGTTGGGGCCTGGATGTGATGAACTATTTAGGGGCAAGGATTCAAGCCTTGTTGAGTATGTTCTGTGAACGTACTGTGACCAGGAGTTTCTGTTCCAGTGGCGAAAAGACAGTAAACAAACTAAAATAAGTAAAACAGTATATCATGTGCTGCTCAGTAATGTGTGGAAAAGCCAAGCAGGGCCGCAGTAGGGGCAGAGTGCAGGGGGGTGGTCACGGTTTTAATTTAAGGTGCAGAGCAGCGTTTGGGCAAAGTCCTGGAGGTGATGTAATGGTGGCCCTCTGGGTCAAGTACGCCTCCTCCTTCATGACGTAACTTGAGGGTAAGGCCTTTTTAGCTCCAGAGTTTCTTTTCACCAGTTTATCATCATGAGTAAAATTCTATCATTAGGTAAAAAGCTAAACTAATGATAAAGTCTTACCAGCTATTCAAACTTGCTGTGAATTTATTTGTTACTTTTTAAAGTTTTTTTGTTAAGATTTATTTTTGTTTATTTTTGCATACAAGAACTGGGGTGTACGCCAGAGGTGCAGGGGGTAAAAGGGTTCCCCAGAGACAGAGTGGGGAGTAGAACAGGCAGATGGACCGAAACACACCACTGAGGGGAGCAGCAGGCCAGACAGGGGGGGTCTGCTGCGCCATGTGGTCCCCTCCCTGGCCGGGGATCAACTCAGGCCCCAGTGGTGATAGTGCTGACTTAACCCCTAGGCCACCAGGGAGGCCCACTGAGGGCTATTTTTTTAAAGTAATTATTTTTTTTATGCATACAATAACTAGAGGTACAGGCCAGAGGTTCAGGGGGGTGAGAGGATTCACCAAAGACAGAGTGGGGAGCAGAACAGGGGAGACAGGAGAGGTCTGCTGTACCATGTGGGTCAGCTCCCAGGCCAGGGATCGAACTCATGCTGTAAGGGCTGTGGATGCTTCACAGTGCTGAGACTTTAACCCCTGCTCCACCAGGGAGGCCCCTGCTTTTGTAAGTTTTAATGAGGCCAGGAAATAAGGTGATTGAAGAGGAGGTACATGCAGAGATAACAGATCTCAGGAAGTGCAGGGAGGAAGAAGAGGTCAGGGAGCCTGCCAGGTGCTGCTGGGGAGCGGGTCTGAGCTGCTCCTTAGGAATTGCTCTTGTTCCTCCTGCGCCAGGGTTGCCCCGGCCTGGGGCTGATGGTGGGACTCTGGGCCAGTTCCTCCTCCGTCATGTCATTCGTTGAGGTGGCCTGAGTGGCAGGAAAGAGACTGATCTGTAGTTTCATGGCACATGTCCTCAGGGGTTTGGAGAGTTGGGAGCTGTGCCCTCTGTAGTGGTATAAATGGGGACAGGTAGGAAGGCGATTCTGGGATTTGTGGTCTGTTAGCCTATGGTTAATTTCACAGCCCTCTGCAAAATAAATGAGTCAAGAAACTGAAAGTTTCCTCCTTAATCAATGCAGGAAAGCTGCATTATTTATGATGGCATTCGCCTCATCTTTTGAAATTAGATTGTCCTCTTGTTACAGGGCAGGGAGGGGAGCACCCAGAACCCCCAAGCCTGCCCTCTCTGAATGGGTTCTGCCATCCGCCGTATTAAAACAAACATACAAAACCTTTAATGGAAAGGAACTTTAATACAACTAGGGTACAATAAAGAAAGAACAAAGACTATAGTTACTAAGTGAAGCATCCAAAGT
>JAGFMF010012032.1:3144075-3154975 GCA_019455555.1 Galemys pyrenaicus
CGTCCAGGACCAAAAAGCAAGCACAGTTTCTTCACATGTCCCTCTGCTCCACGTGCCTCATCCAGGTCTCCTTGCTGTTCTCCATCTTCCCTTCTTCCTTCTCTCTTCTCTGCAGAAATCTTCTTATCCTCAGCTCCACCCACTTAGGGCAGAACCAGGATATTGGGAACTTCCCCTTTTCCTGGGACCACCCTGTTACACTCTCTCTGTTTCCTGGGTTTACCTGTGTTCCTGTAAACTTAATTCCGCAGCATGAGCTTTATATCATGGGCCCAAGCTCAAATGCTTGTAAAGAACAGACAATAGGGGCTTCCTTGGTGGCCCAGCCGGTTGAGCACTGCACTTTGAAGCATCTGCAGCACAGCAGCATGGGTTCCATCCTCGACCAGGGAGCAGACCCACATGGCCCAGCAGACCTCTCCTGCCTCCCTGCTGCTCCCCTCAGCAGTGTGTTTCCGTCAATCTCCCTGTTCTGTTCCCCACTCAGTCTCTGATGAATCCTCAACCTCCCAGGACTCTGGACTGTACCCCAGCTCTCCTATGCATAAATTAAAAAAACAAAAAACGGACAATAATGGACCCAGCAGGTGGGCACTGGTGAGCACTGGAACTGAGGAGAGTGCTGCCTCTACTAGCTCCTGGGACAGGCAGCAAGTGGAGATGAGGACTTCTCATGTCTCAGTAGGCGCTGGATGTCCAAACTTTTAGGCCAAGTCTGATGTTAAGTGTTGGCAGTTACTTCCGGATGGTGCAAGTCAGTTAATGATTTCTGATATAAAACATAATTCTGCTACATCGTGGGACCTGTAAGATCAGCCTGACATTTTGAGCTTTTTTTTTTTTTAAGATTTATTTATGCACACAACAGCTGGGATACAGGCCAGAGACTTGGCGGTAAGAGGAGTCACCAGAGACAGAGTGGGGAGCAAAGTAGGAGGATCCACTGAGATACACTGCTGAGGGGAGCAGTGGGGAGGCAGGAGAGGTCTGCTGCGCCCTGTGGGTTCCCTCCCTGGCCAGGGATCAAACTCACACTGCTGTGTAGCGGATGCTTCACACTGTGGTGCTCAACCTGCTGCGTCAATAGGGAGGCCCCCATTTTGAGCTTTTATTTTATTTTATTTTATTTATTTATTTTTAAGATTTATTTATTTATGCATACAGGAGCTGGGGTGCAGGCCAGAGTTGTAGGAGGTGAAAAGATTCACCAGACAGAGCGGGGAGCAGAACAGGCAGACTGACTGAAACACACTGCTGAGGGCAGCTGCGGGCGAGGCAGGAGAGGTCTGCTGCGCCATGTGGGTCCCCTCCCTGGCCTGCGGTTTGCTTCATAGTGCGTTGCTTAACCTGCTGCACCACTAGGGAGGCCCCATTTTGAGCTTTTCGGAACTTTTTCCTGCCCAATTGACTGGGTTCAGCTTCCTCTGTTTGACTAGTAGGTGATTTGGGAGAAACTGATAACATTTGAGTAGTCACAGGTAAGTGGGAGGAAATTCTGAACTGAGGTCACAGGCCTAAAGTTGTAGAGTTGGTTCTTTCTCAGGCTTTCAGGGGTGACCTTGCTAGATCCCTCAGCCCTTGGGGCTTTAATTTCCTCATCTACAGTATCAGTGCTGAAGGGTTTGGGACGACTTGAGCAGGGAGGGGACCCCAGGGTTTGCAGAAAGACTGCTCAGCCTTTGCTCTATTTACTGTTTGGGGCTTCTGGGTTTTTTTTGTTGTTGTTGTCGATCTTGAGCTACTGCTAAAACAAAACAAAACAAAAACCCAAAACTTTTGTCTTTTAAAGAAAAGGTTTCTCTGCTTTCAAAAGTTTCAAAATCATTGAACTAGTTTACTAGTGATAATAGAAGGTGTTCCTTGAGGTTTATCAGCTCTGAGGCCTGCAGCTAATCTGAATGACGGGGTTATTCCATCCATTATCTCCATTTGCAACACTGCTTGTCTGCTTATGTATAGTGCTGCTGGCTCCGACCTCAGGCATACATCGAATTTTAACCAACAAATATAGGGAGACTCTGACACATTACCCATTCCAACTGTTTGTTCTGAGGGGGTTTTCTCTCTTTGTTTTGGTGAACAGATGTGTTCCTTTTAAAAATTTTTTTTTCATATATAATGTAGCCATATTTGTGAATAAAAAACATTTTTCTGGTCTGTATGATTTGATAAACTAGATCAACATTTCATAATGATCCGCAAATTCTAGTTGTTTCTGCCACTCCAAAAAGCCTGTAAATCATTCAGTAGACTTTTGAAAATTAGCTTTAATTTAATGCTAGCCTACTATGTGCTGATTTTATGTATATCAGTGCTAAGCTTCAGATCACATAATCCTGCAAAGGGTTTTAGTCTCTGTTTTACTAATCAATAAGGAGACCGAGGCTAGGTGAGGAGGGTAAGACCTGAACCATGTAGAGTTCTCATCCGTACCTGTCCCTGCATATTCTCAACCAGTCTCTAAAGCTCTCACCTTGAGAAGTTAGCAGGAGTTCTCCTGTTTCAGGCTGTCCTAGGATCACCTGCAAAACTACTTGCAACTTGCAACTTCCCAGGCCCTCGTATCTGCTGGAAGTCTAGGACGGAAGCTTATGAATGCAGAGCTGTTTGTAGTTCTCATCTTGACTGATGGGAAGGTCTCTGAATTTAAGTAGTCCCTTCCAAGCCTGCACATCTTCAGCAGGAAATAAAAGAGTATTAGATCTGGGAGTGGAAGCAGATTTTAGGGGGTGACAAGTGGATTTTTTAATGTGATTTCTGCACTGGCTGAGCCGAGTTTCTCCTGCTGCAAAGGAAATTGCTTTCGCTGTTGTTGCACTACCTACTGACTGGTCTAATGGATTCAGTTCTCCCAGTGGCGGGTAGATGCTGAAGAGAAGAAGAATGTGTCACAAAGCGTGTATTGATTGTGGACTTTTTTTTTTTGTTCTGCACTTTTCCGTGCTTATGGTATAGCCTAGATCAATATTCCTAGTTACCATAATCACTGGCTTTTTAAGCCTTTTCACTGAAAAGTTCACCCAGGGGCTTCCCTGGTGGCTGAGGGGTTCAGTCTCAGCACTATCACTGCTGTGGCCTAAGTTCGATCCCCAGCCAGGGAGCTGACCGATGTGGTGCAGCAGACCTCTGCTGTCTGTCCCACTTTCCCCCTCAGCAGTGTATTTCAGTAGACCCGCCTGTTCTGCTCCCCACTCTGTCTCTGGTGAATCCTCTTACCCCCACACCTCTGGTCTGCACACCATTCCTTGTATTTATAAATAAATTTTTAAAAATCTTTTAAAAAGTAATAAATATTTATTTTTGCATAGAAGAACTGGGGTGTAGGCCAGAGGTGCAATGGGGAAAGGAGTGTGAGGATTCACCTGAGACAGAGCGGGGAGCAGAACAGGCAGATCTACTGAAATCCACTGCGGAGGGGGGCAGCAGGAGAGGCCTACTGCGCCATGTGGGCCCCCTCCCTGGCCGGGGATTGAACTTGCTGCAGTGGCTGTGGATCTGGGAATGGAAGCAGATTAAGTCTCATGGTGCTGAGACTTAACACTTTGTGCCACCAGGAAGGCCCCTGATTGGTGATTATTGATAGAGCAATTAATTGACCCTGACTTCTACAGCTAAATAAAGGGGGTTGTTGATGACTGTCTTTTAGGAGAGGACAGAGGAGTATGCTGGAACTTTCCCGCTTTGCTTTAGTGTTTTCAGAGAGGTGCTGCAGATGAGCTAGGTTCCTTGGATGCCTTTTCTCTTTCCTGAGAGGTTAATTTTTCATCAAGTACCTGGCCTGACTCTGCCTCTTTGTGATCATGGGGCAGGTAGAAGTCACGGGAGTAGTCTGAGGGGTTACCATAGACAGAGGTGAGTCACCTAGAGAATCAGAACAGGTGGTCAGGGGCTCACCCAGCTCTGTCTCTCAGAGCAGGACTAAAACCTGACCACACAAGGGCTTTTAAACGTACTTGTCCCTGAGAACCAGCACCCAGTCCTGGGCAGGCCAGAGCAAAGGTAATTGCTGTTTCCCAGATAATTCCAATGTGCAGTCAGGTCTGAGAATCTCTGATGGCTCGTCCCAGTGTCTTGCTCAAGATCGGGCCAGATTATCTGAAATGACAGCGTTTCCTTCTGCCAGAATGTTACGGAGATGTCTGGTGAACGGTTCGCTCTGTGTAAAACACGCCGTGGAGCACCTGTGTTGTAGGTGCCGCGAGATGCCGCGAACAAGGCCAGGTCTGTCTTCCTTTCTAGGTGGAGACACAGACCCACAGACAGGACAGGGAGTGTGAAGTAAACACCTGGTAGTTAGAGGTCAAGGCCGGCCCCTCTGGAAACCGCTTTTGCAAGAATGGAAGGAGAAGGAGCCCCTTGGCTAGAACTGGTGATAAGACAGAAGCCAAGCAGGTGGGGAGGTCTGGAGTCAAGGACAGCGCCGTGTTTGAGGAACAGAAAAGACTCCGGCTGCTTTTGTTTTTCTAGAAAGAAGAGTGGCAGATAGCGCACGCACTCCGGCTTGACGTTTCTTGCAGTTTACACAAACCATCAGTGTGTTGTTGCCAAATAGTGCACACCGTGAAAAGGAAACACAAAGCCAGATTTCCTGCAAGAGTCAGCGTGCTGTGTGCTGGCCAGAGGGGTCCACAGCATTAGCCCAGCGGCACTGGAGAGGAAGGTCAGCGGCTGACACTGTGATAAGCTGTGAAAAGGAAACAAGCCAGTTGCTCAGCCGATACCCAGAGGAACTGGCCTAATCCTTTTCCTGGCTTACCTTGCTGCTAACAATCACCTGAATACAGCCCATCGCTGTGGCCCCTCTGGCCTCATTCTAGAAGACATTCATTCAGTTCTCTGACATGCCCGTTTGAGGTCTCTATCAGCCGAACTTTCTGGAAGGTGGTATGTTTGTCAGACTATCTGTAATGTTGGAAACATCCAGTATGTGCCTGTAGGACACCTAAATATTCTAGGAGTTTCTTGTTTTAAGAAACATGGGCCCAGCTCCCTCCCTTGTTCTCACACAAGGCTGCTTAAATTGTGCAAGGTCCCTGGCTGCTTAACATTTAATGGTAACCGGGGGCTTCCATAAGTGCCCACACAGTACAGCAGATCTCTTCTGTCTCGTGAGCTGCCCCCCTCAGCAGTGTACTTCAGTACATCTGCCTGTTCTGCTCCCTGCTCTATCTCTAGGGAATCCTCTCTCCTCTCCCAAACCCCTCTCCTGCACCTCTGGCCCGCGCCTCAGCTCTTGTATGCATACATAAATAAATCTTTAAAAAAGAAAAAGAAAAAAATCTTTCTTTAGCAGTCCATTTGGGGCAAGAAAAAACTTGCCCATGTGTTAAAAAAAAAAAAAAAACACAGAATCATGCTCATTGTTAAAGAGTCTGTTTTATTTAACAACAATAAATGGGTTTTATAAGTTCTTCCCAAGACATAAGTAGGTGTGTGAAGCCTGGCCAGTGGAATCCTGGAGAAAGATGGTGACTGAACTATACTCATGGCTATAACTAATGAGGAAAAGCAAGTCAAGAAATACTCAGAGGAAATCTGGTGCAGTTTTCTCTTTTTTAAAGCTTAAAAAATACGAGATGGATTTAAATTTTACCAGGATCAGTTTCTTCTTGAAATCAGATGCCCATAAAGCCTATAAACCAAAGCAACTGATTAGAAAAAGACACATCTGCAGTTTCCATCAGTCCTTAGGCTATTGTGGAGCTCGTGCCTGGTTTTTCAGCCAGTTACAGTACCTGTAAATGTAGATTGAGTATTCCTAAAATTAACAGAAGTAATTAATTAGTAGGTATTTATTGTACAAAATAATTTGCCACAGGACCAAGAGGATCATGTCTGTCTTGTTCAGCGCTCTACTCCTGGTATCGGGCACCGTAGCTGACACTTTACAGAAACTCTGGAAATGTGTGTTGATTGAATTCATTTTGTAAATAGCAAATGCACAAAGAGAGGAAGGGAGATGCTCAGGGATGATTTATCAAGGAAAACAGCGAAACCTCTTTTTCTCGAAGACCTTTTAAGATCAGGAAAAGCAGGAGCCTCCCTGGTGGCACAAAGGGGTAAGTCTCAGCACTGTGAATCATCTGCAGTCTCTGAAGCAACGAGTTCGATCCCCAGCCAGGGAGCTGACCCACATGGCGCAGCAGACCTCTCCTGTCTCGCCCGCTGCTCCCCTCAGCAGTGTATTTCAGTGCATCTGCCTGTTCTGCTCCCCACTCTGTCTCTGGTGACTCACCCCCCCACACCTCTGGCCTGTACCCCAGTTCTTGTATGCATAGGTTAAATCATTTTTTAAAAAAGAGTAGGACAAGCAACTGTTTATAAAAGCAGAACAGCGGAAGATTCAAACTGTCAGTCACACTCATGATTTGAAGTATATTCCTGGCTAGAAGCAGGGGATCAACTAGATAAAACTCAGAGATTCTGTGGACGCTCTGATCTGTCCCTGACTAAACAGGCCTAAGAGGAAGGCTTGGAAGAACGACTGCCTGGCCGAACACATCCTTTGGAAGTTGTTATTATCAGCCACCTTTAGATTTGGAAACAGCGCTGCACTTGGTGTTAAGTGATTTTTGAGGTGTTCTAAGCTACAGCTAAAAGCCTACCTAGCCTCTTTTCTGTTTGCTTGACAGGAGCCAGAGAAAGAAGGCTAAAGAACTTTCTAGCGATAGCCTTCACTCCTGAGCTAAAAAAGAACCTGTGTTCTTCACTGGGTTAAGGAAATTTTGCAAGTCCCAGAGGCTAATGTGAAGTTTGCTTTCACGTGCTGCTAAAGGGTCTTTCAGATTCTTAGGGTGGAAAACCGTCTGGACTCTTAGAGCTCATAGTCATTGCGAAAAGATGGGAATTGTGTTATAGTTTATGATACAGTGGGGCATAAAGCATCCAAATTGCGAAGCTACATAAAATGCATAGTAAAAGATTAAAGAAGCATATTTTCATGTTTATAAGTACTTATCTTCGGTCTGAGAAAGAACATTTTCTTTAGTGCCTCAACGAGCAAATGCATGTCAGTGGACTGAGAAGATACTTTATATAGTTGTGTTCAATGCTTCTCATGTATTTATTATTCATTATTGTTATTACTATGGGAATAAAAATCATACCCAGTTTGGTACATATTCCTGGTATATATTTATTTGTTTTAAAGATTTATTTTATTAGTTTATGCATCTAAGAACTGGGGTATAGGCCAGAGGTGTGGGGGGAGAGGGGGTGAGAGGAGTCACAGAGACAGAGTGGGGAGCAGAACAGGCGGGTCTACTGAAATCCACTGCTGAGAGGAGCAGCGGGCGAGGCAGGAGAGGTCTGCTGCGCCATGTGGGTCCCCCCTGGTCAGGGATTGAACTTGCACTGCAGTGGCTGCAGACAGCTTCATAGTACTGCGCCTTAACCCCTTGTGCCACCAGGGAGGCCCCTTTTTTTTTTAAGCAGCTTTATTGAGATAGTATTTACTTAACATAAAATTCTCTGTTCAGTGATATTTGAACTATCCAGAATTGCGCACCACACTTAATTTTAGTATATTTTCATCACTCTCAAAAAAGGTACCTATTAGCAGTCACATTCCATTTTTCAATTCTTTCCCCACCAAACAAACCCTGGGTAATGTGAATCTACCTTTGGTTTCTAAGGATTTGCTTCTAGATATTCTATATAAATGGAATTTTATAACTTTCATATGCATATTTTGTTCAAGGTTCATTCATGTGGTAGTATGTATCAACACTTAATCTTCTTAAGGCTGCGTAGTAGTCCACTTTACCACTTTTGTTTGCCTGTTCATTAGTTAATGTACATTTGGGTTGTTTTCCTTTTTAGGGCATTATGAATAAAGCTGCAATAACATTATGTGTATTTATGCATTTATTATTATTTATGTATTATCTTAAATGAATAAGTTATTTATGCATAGAAAAACTGGGGTATAGGCCAGAGGTGTGGGGGTTGAGAGGATTCACCAGAGACAGAGTTGGAAGCAGAACTGGTGGACTGACTGAAGTACACTGCTAAGGTGAGCAGTGGGCATTGCAGGAGAGGTCTGTTGCACCATGTGGGTCCCCTCCCTGGCCGGGGATCGAACTGGAGCTGCAGTGGCGCGGATGCTTCACAGTGTGGTACTCAACCCTCTGTGCCACCAGGGAGGCCCCTTATTTTCTTATCTTACCTATTGTAAACAGTGCTGCAATAAGCAGGAGTGCAGGTTTCCTTCCGAATTAGTATCGAACTCAGGCTGTCGAGGTGACAGTGCTAAGATTGACTCTCTAGGTCACCAGGGAGGCCTCACTATAACTATCCTAATGGATGTGAAGTAGCATCTCATTGTAGTTTTGACTTCATTTCACTAAAGCTGATGATGCCATGCATCCTCTCGCATGCGCACTGGAAGTTTGCATGTTTCCCTTGGAGGAATGTCTATTCAGAAATAGTTTGCCATCTTAAAGTTGAATTATTACCTTTTTTTTTTTTAAAGATTTATTTATTTATGCACACAGGTACTGAGGTACAGGCCAGAGGTGTGTGTGGGGGGGTGAGAGAATCCACCAGACAGAGTGGGGAACAGGACAGGTAGATCAACTGAAATACACTGCTGAGGGGAGCAGCAGGCGAGGCAGGAGAGGTCTGCCTGTGCCATGTAGGTCACCTCCCCAGCCGGCGGCAGGGATCGAACTCGTGCTGCAGTGGCTGCGGTCTGCTTCATAGTGCGGTGCTTAACCCACTGCACCCACCTTTTGTTTTTGAATGTTAAGACCTCTCTATACATTTTGGACACTAGGCCTTTATCAAATTATGATCTGCAAATATGATCTCTCATTCTTTTTTGGTTTTTTTAAATTTTATTTATTTTTACATCGTTGTTTGTTTTTCTACAGTGTTTGATTCCTGTCAGGTGTTGTTCCCATAAAATTTCTACTACCAAGATACCTGTGAATCATCACTGTAGTCTCTTGTGCTCTTTCCTCAAGCTTTGATCCCTTTCCCTCCACCTGTTGCTGAATGTCTCTGATTTATAATGCCTGCTAATTTTGTTTTTCCCGCCCTCCTTCTTCCTCTATTTGGTTCCCCTATATTCTCCCTATAAGTGAACCTATCCAGTATTTTTCTTTTTCCTTCTAAATTATTTCACTGAGCACAGTCCCCTCCAGCTTTATCCGTGTTACTACAAATGACATGAATTTATCTTTTTGATTGATGAATAGTATTCCGTTGTGTATATAGACTACATCTTCTTATCCAGTCATCTTATCCAGTTTGGGACATTTGAGTTATTTCTATTTCTTTTTTTTTTTTTTTTTAATTTATGCACACAGAGCTAGGGTATAGGTCAGAGGCACGGAAGGTCAGAGGATTCACCAGAGACAGAGTGGGGAGCACAACAGGCAGATTGATTGAAGTACACTGCTGAGGAGAGCAGCCGGTGAGGCAGGAGAGAGGTCTGCTGTGCCATGTGGGTCCCCTCCCTGGCCAGGGCTCAAACTCGTGCTACTGTGCGTCGGATGCTTCACAGTGTGGTGCTCAACCCTCTGGGCCACCAGGGAGGACCCTTATTTCCATATCTTACCTATTGTAAACAGTGTTGCAATAAACAGGAGTGCAGGTTTCTTTTCAAATTAGTATATTTGTGTCTTTTGGGTAGATTCCTAGGAGTGGAATTGCTGGGTCATATGGCAGCTGTTTTTAGTAATTTGAAGATCCTCCACACAGCTTTCCATAATGGTTGGACCAGTTTGCATTCCCACCAGCAGTGTAAGAGGACTCCTTTTTCTCCACATCCTCACCAGCATTTGCTGTTACCTTTTTTTTTTTTTTTTTTAATACATGCCATTCTTACTGGTGTGAGGTGGTAACTCACTGTGGTTTTGATTTGCATTTCCCTTATAAGTGATGTTGAACTTTTTTTTTTAATGTGCTTGTTGGCTATCTGCATTTCCTCTTTGGAGAAATTTCTTTTGAGCTCTTCTGCCTACTTTTTGGATGGATTCTTTATTTTATTTTTGTTGAGTTATATAAACTCTTTGTAGATCTTTGATATCAGTCATTTATCTGTTTTGTGGATTGCAAATATTTTTTTCCCAATCTGTGGTGTGTCTCTTTGCCTTGGTTATTGTGTTTTGCTGTACAGAAGCTTTCTAGTTTGATGTCATACCAGCTGTTTATCTCTTCCTTCATTTTGTTTCAGGGAATTAGTTTTTAAAGATGTTTCTAAGGCATGTCATGGAGTATTTTGCCTATGTTTTCTTCTTTGTATTGTGTGGTTTCAGGTCTTTCATTCATTTTGAGTTGATCTTTGTGCATGGTGTAAGGTAGTAATCTGGTTTCATTCGTTTGCATGTGGCAGTCCAGTTTTTCCATCACCATTTTCTGAATAGACTGCCTCAGTTCTAGTGGGTATTATTTGCTCCTTTGTCATAGATTAGTTGTTCATATATGTGTGGTTTTCTGTCTGCATTTTCAATTCGGCTCCATTGATCTGTGTGTTTGTTTTTGTTTTAGTTATTATGGCTTTTTGAAGTCTGGGAGTGTAACACCTCCATTCTTCCTTTTTTCTAGTCAGGAGCATGTTGGCTATTCAAGGTTTTTTTTGGTTCCATATGAATTTCATCAATTGCAAATATGTTCTTTCATTCTGTAAGTGACTTTGCACTATCTTGATGGCTTCCTTTGAAGAGCAAAATGTTTTCTATTTTGATGTTCAACTTAATCTTTCTCTTCAACTGCATTTACAAAAATTCTTTTTTTCATATTTTATTTTTTTATTAATATAAAATATTTTTTAAAAATTTACATATACTTGCCATCGATTGTAATCCCCATGTATTCCCCATCACCATCTCACCAGTGCACCATCACCTCAGTCCCTTGTGCTCCCCTCTTCCCTCAACCCTCCCCCTCCCCTCCC
>JAGFMF010012032.1:3159368-3177137 GCA_019455555.1 Galemys pyrenaicus
GGCGGTGCCCCTTCACTCCTCCCTCCGCTCCCTCCCGGCCCCGCGCTGACAGGGGGGCCTGGCCGCGCCGCCGGTAAGTGCCGCCGCCGCCCGCCGCTGCCACCGCCGCCCCGGGGTGGGGAGGGCGCCGGGGGCGCCGCGGGGCCGCGGCCGCCGCTCAACTGGTGGGGAGGGGCGGGCGCGGGCTCTGTCAGCCGGGGGGTCGCCCGCGGCCGCCCCCACCGGGCCAGCCGCGCGTGTCAGTCTCGGCCGAGGCGGGGGGCGGCGGGGACGCCTCCGTCATGGCGCAGCCGGGACCCGGCGGGCGGCGGGGAGGACGCGTCGCCGCGCGGCCGGGGTCGGGCCGGGCCGCGCCGCCGCGGGAGCTGAGGGGCGGGCGCCGGGGCGGGGGGCGCGCGGAGGCCTGGGCGGGGGAGCCGCCCGCACGTGCGGCCCAGCCGCCGCGCCCGCCCCGCGCCTGTCATGGCTGCGGCCGCGGCCCCCGCCCCCGGGTCGGGACCGGCCGCCGCGCCTGTTGCGTCGCCGGGAGGTGAGGGCGGGCGGGGTGGGCGGCCGCGCTGCCCCCGGAGGTCGGGCCGCCCCTGCCCCGCGCCGGGGTCGGGCTTCCCCGGCTGCGGACTGCCCCCGCCCGCGCGCTCGCCTCCGTGACTCATGACAGGGCGTCCCGCGCGGGCGCCGGTGTCCACGGGCGCGCTCTCAGGCCCGGCTGCGGGGTGACGACGGCCGCGCTGGCTGCAGATCCCGCGCCGGAGGGCAGCCCGGGGCCTCCCCGCGGCGGCGGGCGCGGCCCCCTCCCCCAGCCCCGCAGGAGTCCGGCCGCCGCCGCGGCGCGCGGGCCCGGGCGGGGACGCCGCGGGTGCTTTGCAGCGCTCCCTGCGCCGCGGCGTCCCGGCCGGGCGCGACCCGGACCCAGCCCGGGTCTCAGCGGTCGGTCGCAGTCGCCAGCTGGGGTGGCTTCTGTTTGCTACTTTTGGGGTTTGTTTGCCCGCTCTCTCCCCCCACCCCACACTTTACAAAAAAAAAAAATAATAATAAAACTTTTCAGAACAAAGTAGACAAGATTTCTTTTTGTTGTGATATTAACACGGTTCCACTCTCCTGGCAGTGTGGGATTTGACACTGTTGTGACTTTGATCCCCGTCTGTGAAGTAGTCGTACGTGCCTCAGTCCCCTGTCTTCAATAAAGTTTATCTTCCTTAATAAAAGCACGATCACAATTCAGTTTCTCAGTTTTGCATGTTACTTTTCACTTCTTCCTTTTCTCTGATTTCAAACGCTTCAGTTCGACTGAATCAGCTTGTATAATGTTTCTCCACCTAAACTTGGTGCGTTATGGTCAGGTACTTTTAAGAACCACTAGGTCTGCAAGCTTTTGAAAGTACAGAAGAGAAACTTAGTTGTGTGTTAGGGCTGGGGGGCGGGATACACATTGCTGAGGGAGCGGTGGGGGTGCACTTGGTTTTATTTCCTTCGCAGTGCAAAAGGCTGATCAGAGTAGTTTTTCTGTTGGATTTACAGAACTTGAATTTAAATGGAACTTGTTGCTAATAGGCAGCACGGAGCCTTCCATGTTACAGTTATTTGTTAACTATTTGTTTACTCTCTTGTGGCAAGCAAGGCCACCCTGTATTATGAGTCTTCTCAGGTCTGTTTCTGTCTATGGCTTCGGCAATTCACATGAAATATAGCGGACTACAAAGTATTGACAGGCCTCAAATCCTTGGGGAGTTTCCTATAAATTACAGGTCACGTGATATGATATAGACATGAAATGCGCTGGGAGGAAGTAGGTGTCTCCCAGATTTCCTTAATTTAGGGGAATAAGTATTGTACTTAAAAAAAAAAAAAACCTTAGGGTTCATTAGGAGACCGTGCTGTCCTAAGTATCTAGGAAACTGTGGAACTGGTAAAGCCTTCTGGACTTCACAGAACGTGGATTGGAGAGAATCAAAACTCTTGTCACTTTTCTAAGTGTCTGGTTAGTCAGGTTTCTTGACCTTGGTGAACCTTAGAACCTTTACAACTCTATGACTTTTAGTAGCCTATGGGCTGTCTTCTGATGTACAAAAATTATTCTTGGGTTTAAGTATAATGAAGAGCCAGGAGGTTGAGATAAAGGTGGTATCTGTTGATCCTCACCAAAAAGAACATTTTGGAAAGCATGTCAGGTGGTCAAATGTGAATAACGATTAGAAAGCAATGTTGTCTCTTGGAAAAAAGCCCATGACAAGATGAATAAAACCATAGAATTTTCAACTTGAAAGTATCTTTAGAAATGTCTAACTCCTAATGTAATTGAATGCCTTCAGTAAGGCATTGAACTAAAGCAGTTTGCCTATGGAAAGTAGAGCTGAGGATAAGACTTACTTGCATGTTAGAGGCGGGAGCTGCACTATGGAGGTAGAAGTAAAAGCTATTGAAGGTTCTGTCAAAAGTAAAAATGTTGGTACAAGTGAGTGTTTCCTGTCTTCTAAAGAATTAATTGCAGATGTAAATATAGTAGAAGAAAACAACTAATTATTTTATTATCAGAAGAGCAAAATAGAATCCTTGAAGTCAAGGTCTATAAAGGAAATAGTAGATTTTGATTGACTTGGAGCATTTCATCAGGTATTAGTACAGTGAATAAGGAACATAAGAAAGGATATGGAAACTTGCAGTTGGTCAGAGTGAAAATTAATTCTAAATAGAACTTATGAGGGTGTGTTGTTACAACTGTTTGAAATATTCTAGAAGCCAAAAATTAGAGAAGATGGACATTGAGGAGATAGCATATTTTATTGTAATCGTTTAAATATTTTGTCATTGGTGTGGACTTAACATAATTAACATATAATATATATATATTAGTGTGTATATATAGAGAATAAATTTTTTTACATGATATTTTAGTTTTTTCACACTTTGTAAATACAGCTTGCTATATTCCAGTTTTATAATTACCTGCCAGTGCAGTGTGTCTTTGCTTATTTCCTTATTTGGGCTTTGCTCCCATACATCCTACCTCTGGTTTTTACCAGTCTGAATACTCAGGTGGAACTGTACCTTGTGAATAACGTCATCTCTTGTCACTGTAGTCCTTAGAGATATCTCCCTCCCCTGAGATCATGGTACTGTTACTTGTTTCACTTACTTGACATGTACAGCTTCCTGACATTTCTTCTGTATTGCTTTTAAATTTGCAGGAATGCTTTGTTCCTCCCTTTTAGAAACAGTTGGAAAGCTGATCAAGTGACAGTGGGAGACCCAGAGAAGGGAAAGTCACTCACCCTTTTTTCTCTGGACCCCAGGTCGTTCTTCTCATTAAAACATTTATTACGTACTTATTAAGTGATTCTGTAATTTCATGTAATATAATAAATGTATTGTTTTCTGCCTCTGTAGCATCTGCAACCTAATAGTGGAAGCAGAACATGAACAGGTAAATGAACAAATGTAAAAGTACAACTTGTAATGACTGCCGTAAAGGAAGGTAAGAGTGTTGTGAAAGAAAAAGGATTTTAGGTTGTGTGGGCAGGGATGACAGCTCTTAACTGGTGATACAAAGGTAAATAAGAGGCCAGGCAGGAAAACGTTTCCTGGAAGAGAAGAAACTACAAAGGTAAAACTTAGTGTGTTTGAAGAAAGAAGTTCAGGATGGCAGAAGCATAACAATATAGAGAAAAACTAAGCAAAAATGAGGCAGAAAGCAGATCATACTGGACCTGGCAGGGCATGTTAAAGTCTTGGGGGTTTTACTAAGAACATTGCCGTCATGTATGATTTTGAAGCTGATAATAGGCTTTAATTTAAATTTGAAAAATCTCACTGGTTAAAAATGGATTGGAGAAAGGCAAACTCTTGCAAAGAAACTAATAACTGCGATTGTCCAGATCGGACATTGTGGTAGTTGGAAGGAGGATGGCAAGGACACAGAGATACGGGTATACACATTTGATTTGATAAGAGATGGGAGTGAGAGGAATTGGCAACATGGCGATGGAGTGGATATTAAAGGAAAGATGTCAAGCATGCCCTCTACGTTTCTGGCCTGAGGAACTACATAGATGGTGGTGAAATTTGCTTACATGAATGAATAAGATGAGGGGAAGAAAAGGTTTGGCTAGAAACCAAGTTTTGAACACCATCCCCAGACAAGTGTTTCAGGGATGGTGGGGACTGCCTTTTTCTGAGTGACGGCGGCCTCAGTCTGGATTGCTCTTGCTGTATGACACCATACTGTGACACAGTCCTAGTGTGTGTTTTGAGAGGAAGGAGTGAGCTCCATATTTATGTTAGAAAAGTTGATAGCCAAAATATTTTTAGTAATACACTGCAGCTTCTGGAAGTTTATTAGCAAATAGTTTTAATACAGGTTATATAAATTACGATGGTTTGAAAAAGTTAACTAGAGTGTAGTATTAGATCAGTTTACATATTTGGGAGATGGGGCAGAATATAAAAGTCCGGTAGTCTTGATATTTTCAGGACAGTAACATTCTTTAAACGTTATTAGCTTGTCGCCAGTCTAATATTAAATTTATCATTTTTAATGAGGCTTCTGGTGCTTATGAATAAAAATTATAGCACAGGTCATTAATAGCTGTTATTTATCAAATAACTGTAGCTAATGATGTTTCTGTTAGTATTAACAGAAGTTAACCAAGTGAATAATTTTTTATTATATTTTACAACTTTTTTTAGCCAATAATTTAAAACATAGTTATTGCCACTAAGGACTATGGTTTGAAACCCTGCAGAAATAGTTTTTCTTGTCTGTTGGTCAGTTTAGTTTAGTTTACTTAAGTAGCTGCAGTATAAAAAGTGTATTACACTTATTTAATTGGAAATCAGTGGCTTGAAGGTACCTGCTAATAATATATCATTCTTTCGTAAGAAGAAGGAAAATAGGTTATATGGTTAGGTATCATTTTGCATTAAATTTTATATCAAATTTCTGTGCCTTATAACAAGTGCAATAAATTAAAAGTTACTCTTTTTTTCATGGAAGTAACTATATAACTCTTTTCTATATTTTTGATTGTTATCTTTGCGAATATTATCTTAAAAAAGACAAATATTCATTAAGATTTTTCCTTTCATTCGAGGACCTGCGAAATTACAAATCTAATAATTTAACATTATAGAAACTGAGATCCAGAAAACCAGATTTGCCTAAGGTTTCTATATTAGGAAATATTTCATTTCAGATGATGTATAATTTAATGTATTTGCTACAATTCCAAATAGAAGAATACACTCAATAGTTCTGCTTAAATCCTTTTAGAGACCATCTATATTTCTTTTTTTTTTATTTTTTAATGATAATTAACGTGATTTATAAATATTTACTTATGCTTCATCTTGTTGCATTTTTTAAAAATTTGCTAGACATTCAGAAAAGTGAACAAATCATTAGTGTAGCACTAATGATCATTAGTGTAAACACATGGTCTAAAGCCAGTACCCGCAGTCAAGGAATTGGATATTACTGATACCCCCAGAAGCTCCCCTCATATTCCTGTCCGGTTATCACTTCTGCCTTCTGCCTTCCCAGAAGTAACTGTTGTACAAGCTTTAGCTTTTTTTTTTCCTTAAATTTTATTTTCTTACATTGTTGTTCATTTTTGTACAGTATTTGATTTCTCCCCTCAGGGGTAGTCCCCATAAGTCTCCCAGCACCACACCATATAACCAGTCCCCACAGTCCCTTGTGTGCTTCCCTCCCCTGTTATGACCCCCCGCCCCCACCACCATCCCAGCTGAATGCCTCAGGTCTACTGTGTCTTTGTGCAAACTTCTAAAACCATAGGATAGTTTTGCCTGTTTTTGTTGTTTTTTTTAAAGATTTATTTTTTTATTCATATAAGAACTTGGGTACAGGCCAGAAGTGCAGGGGGTGAGCGGATCCACCAGAGACAGAGTGGGGAGCAGAACAGGTAGGTTGACTGAAATACACTGCTGAGGGGAGCAGCGGGCAGCAAGGCAGGAGAGGTCTCCCGGGGTGCCATGTGGGTCACCTCTCTGGCTGGCCGCAGGGATCAACCTGCTGTGGCTGAGCTTTGCTTTGTAGTGCATTGCTTAACCCACTGTGCCATCAGGGGAGGGCCCAGTTTTGTCTGTTTTTAAACTTAAGGTAAATGGATTCATATAGCTTGTATTCTTTTGTTAATTTCATGTCTGTGAGACTAATGTGTGCTTTTCCATGCTTGGAGTAGTTTGTTCATTTTTATAGCTGTTAATTCTAATGCGTGATGGATCTGTTTTCAGTTTGGGGCTGTTAAGAATAATACTGATGCAAACTGTCTTTTTGGTGCACAGATTTCCATGGGGTATATATATATTTCTAGAAGTGGAAAAGTTTGTCATAGGTATACATTGTTTTGGGTATTTTTAAATTATGTTTTCTTACATCATGGTTAATTTTTGGACAGTATTTGAATTCTCCCCTCAGCTGTAATCCCCATAGTTATCCTGCGACCATAGCAGTTGTGATTATCACCACAGTCCCTTCTGTTCTTCTCTCCCCTGTTTTGATCCCTCTCCCCACCCTTCCCCTGCAATATGCCTCAGATCTCTGGTCAGCTTTCCAGTTTCGTCTTTTTCCTAAAGCTTGTTCAGTTTCTCTATATTCCACATGTAAGTGAAACCATCTGATACTTATCTTTTTCCTTCTGACTTTTTGTTTAGCAAAATCCCTTTCAGCTCTATCTTTGTTGCATGAGTTTATCTTTTTGGATTGCTTAGTAGTATTCCATTGTGTATATAAGTATACATATGATTTAACTTTAGCAGTAATGTCATGTAGTTTTCCAAATGTGTTTTTTCCAGCTTACATGCCTTTTTGTAGCACATGAGAATTGTAGTTTCTGTTTGAAAAATCATGTGCTTTTTGAAAACTCACCAAAGATGACTATTTGATGGTGAATAGCTAGCTGTTTCATCTAAATGAGATATAATACAAAGGAATATGAAGTAGCAGATATAAAGATTTTCAGTTCAAAAATTATTACCCATGTTGTGCCTGTTGGATTACAGCAGATTTGAACAAAACAAAAATTTTGTGTTGAGGCTGTAGTGAAATAAGAAATGCTTTCTCAATTCTTTAAGGTGTGTTTTTATTTAAAAAGAGTGAGTAGTACACCATTTTAGGACATTTGACTTGGGAAGAATGAAAAAATAGATATGTATAACTTAAATCTTGAAAGAGACAGAAGAAAAAAGTTAGTCTAAGTGGATTTGATAGCTATTAGAAGAAATGTATGTGACACTTTGAAGTAAGGCCCTGGGGAAGAAGGAAGTGGTATCTTAAAGATGTCTTCTTATTCCTCAGATGATAGAAACGTTGCAGAAATGGCCAAAGTTCACAGGGCTTCTGATAGAGGGGTGCTTATCACTATATAAACAGGAGCTCGAAATGTTGCTTTTTTATTATTCTTTTGCTCAGAGATTTCAAGTATGGCACTGAAATGTTACATGGTTTCATCAAAGTAGTGGGAAATTAGGCTTCAAATCTCCATACTAGTGGTAAGAAAGACATTTTGAAGAAATAATTTAAAGAAAATTATTCCAAGAAAAATGGAATTGAATTTCCATTTGGAAACACGTTTAAGGATTTCCATGTGAAATTCCATTTTAGGGGATGTGTTGAGGAAGATGTGTCAACATTTGACTCAATTTGAAATGCTAAGTAAGTGGATTTGATAGAAATGAAATTACTTTGTATAAACTTTTATCTGTTTTTAAAAGATTATGCATTGAAGAACTGGGGTGTAGGCCAGAGGTGTGGGTGGGGGGCGGGGTGAAAGGAGTCACCAGAGACAGTGGGGAGCAGATCTGACAAGTCTACTGAGATAGACTACTCAGGTGAGACAGAAGAAGTCTGCTGTACCCTACATAGGTTAGCACCCTACTGAGGGATAGAACTTAGGCCACGGCAGTGTGGCCCTATTAAACCACTTTAAAGAGACCAGAAAAGCAAGGAAAGACATAGAAAGGAAAATCCAAGATTGTGTAGTACCTTAGAAGCCAAGAATTTCCAGAAAGCAAGAGAGATTAATTGAGCTGAGTTCAGAAAACACATTAAAGGTTTTGTTGTGGTCTAAACAGCATGACTGCTTAGATAAATAAGTCTTTTTAAGCAACTCAGAGCTGAATAGAGGTGGTGGGTGGGGTGCATGGATAATTGGAAACCTCAGAGAGAAGATGAAGTTTGAGCTAGCTTCTGTTGTCACTTGGGTTAGTGATAGCAGTGTTCAAAGACCGGACTTGAGAGAATATTTGTTGGATTTGTCTAAAGAATTCCTGGTCACCTTTGAAAGTATAGTTGTAGTAATTTTATGGGTGCAGAAACAAACATGTGAGAAGTTAACAGGCAAATGGTTATTTAAGTGGAAAGTGGTGGCAGGCAGTGAATCACTTATTTTCAATATTTGTCACTCAGTAGAAGGATAGAAATAGGATAATTTTGTTTGTACACTAGTTGTTTTTGTTGTTAAAATAGGGCCCTGGTGACGAAAGGAAGAAGCAGGAATAGCCCCGTGCAAAGGGGATAAAGGTCTCCAGAGATGGAATATGAGCGAAGGTCCCTTTGAAAGGCTAGTGTTTTGGTTGGTTGTTTGTTTTTTGTTTTTTGCAGAAGTCGTAGTTTGTCTTCTGAGAAAAAAGAAAAAAGGGAATAGATGCAAAGATAGGTATGTGCTTCTAAAAAGATGGCTGGTAAATTTCCACTGGAAAACTTCAGAAGACTAAGAGGCGCAGTTGTCCTGGGTGAGAATGCAGAGTTAAAGTTGAAGGCTTGAGGAGAGAAAAATAAAATAACTGCAAAAAGCTAACCTAGAAGCATAGGAGATGAGTTTAAACGTTTCCAAGCAAAAGCAAGGACTACATTGAAGGAAAAGTTAGAATTACCTTGTATTAATAAGGTGTTGGGCATTTAAGAAATATTATAAACATTATAAGTATTCAGAAAATATTAATTTTTGGAACTGAGATCTGGAGATAAAATTTTGTAGCGTGTTGCTAATACAATTGGTGAGTTGCATTCATGAAAAAGCTCACTAAGGGTATCAAAGGTGATAAGAAGACAATGTTATAAAGAATTAGCAAAAGAATCTGAGGAGATTTGGAGAATTTAACAGTCTTGGGGTTGTTGAGTTTTGGCATGTATCAGTGCTTACTTTTTTCACTGCAAAATAATCCATTTTATCAATATTCCACATTTACACACTTACTGGTGGGCTTTTCGTTTGTATCCTTCTTTTGGTGATTACGAGTAACGCTGCAGTGGACACTGGTGGAGTATCTGCTTGAGCCCTGCAGCTTTCAGTTCAATTAGGTGTATACCTAGGAGCAGCCTTGGGCATAGTGGGGACTGTGATTTAAGGACTGTCCAAATGTTTTTCAAAGTAACTGCACTATCAATGACAGTGTATGAGACATCTATCTTCTCTTCAAATCCTTGCTTATTTTTTTCTGGTGATGGCTGTGTGAGTTTGAAGTGGTAGTTCTTGGTTGTTTTGCTTTGCATATCTCTGATGGCTAATGATTTCGAGTATCTTTTTTTTTTTTAAGATTTCCTTATTTATGCATAGAAAGAGGGTGCAGGCCAGAGGTGCAGAGGGTGAGAGGATTTATCAGATGCAGAGTGGAATAGAGAACTGGAAGATCTACCGAAATCCACTGCCAAGGGGAGCAGCAGGTGACGGAGGAAAGCTCTGCTGTGCCATGTGGGTCAGCTCCCTAGCCAGGGATTGAACTCAGACTGCACTGGCTGGCGATAGAACTGATAGAACTGAGACTCCACTGTGCCACCAGAGGCCTCACATATTTAAATGCATGTAAGTTATACCACAAAACTGGGGGCCTCCCTGGTGGTGCACTGGTTAAAGACAAAGTGCTATCAAGCAATCGATCACCAGCCAC
This sequence comes from Galemys pyrenaicus, assembly GCA_019455555.1. Classification (NCBI taxonomy): domain Eukaryota; kingdom Metazoa; phylum Chordata; class Mammalia; order Eulipotyphla; family Talpidae; genus Galemys; species Galemys pyrenaicus. Next base: position 3,169,272 of record JAGFMF010012032.1, read on the forward strand.
TGCAACTCGAGTTCGATCCCTGGCCAGGGAGCTGACCCACATGATGCAGCAGACCTCCTTTTATTTTTTGATTAATTTTTTATTTGATGATAAATATCATTAAAATAGATCTGTTACTTTTGCTGAGACTTTAACCCCAGTGCCACTAGGGAGGCTCTGTTGAAGTATCTATTTGCTTATTGTCCCTTTATGTCTTTAGAAAAGTAGCTATTTAGATCCTTTGTCCATGATTTAATTGGGTTGTCTACATTAAGTTGTAGGAACTTTATTATATATATTCTAAGTACAGTCCCTTGTCAGCTACATGGTTTGCAAGATTTTTCTCTCATTTTGACCCCATTCATAACATTCCCCTGTTTCTCGGGTTGTCCTTTCACTTTCTTAATGGTGTCCTTTGAAGCAAAAATTTTTTTCAGTGTCTTGCACATAGACTTATTTCCTTCTTTTGAATAACAAAAAGGCAAAATTATTTTTTTTTACTTAACTGTACTTTCGTTTTAAAATATGAACTGCTCATATGATAATCATGTGTATATCAGTTTGTCTTGGCCAGGCCTAGTTTACATCTGTTGTATTGATGGATTTTTTCTTTTTCTACCACAGCCCCTTAAATCCTTTTTTTTTTTTTTTTAAAGATTTATTTATTTATGTATATAAGCACTGGGGTACAGGTCAGAGGTATGTGGGGTGAGAGGATTCACCAGCGACAGAGCAGGTAGCAGAACAGGCAGATTAACAGAAGTACACTGCTGAGGCAAGCAGCAGGCAAAGCAGGAGAGGTCTGCTGTGCCACATGGGTCACATTCCCAGCCATCAGTGGGGATGGAACTTGTGCTGCAGTGGTTGTAGTTTGCTTCATTGTGCGGTACTTACCCTACTGTACCACCTGGGAGGCCCCTTAAATCCTTCTTGATCCTTTCTCCCTCCTCCCTCTTAAGCTCAGGAACCTCACTTCATTATTAATGACCACTCATTTTTGTATTTTACTTTGCAGATCATCCAGTGTGTTTTTGTCATTCTTACTGTGAAGCACAAAAAGTTTTGATTTTAATTTTGTTGTCCATTTTTTTCTATCAAAGCCTTTTCATTTATGCTTAAGTAAAAATTAGAGTATCTGTCTAATTAGTATAGCAGGAATATTTTCTGGCACATTATGTATTACTTAGCTATTACATAAGTCAGTGTAATCCTATAGTTGTATATTTTTTTCAAGTAGGTATACTGTATTTGCTTTCCTAAAGCTTTTTGGAGGATGCATATTAAGATTGCTATTTGCCATTATTTACAAGTAATTTTTTCTCCCTTTTTGACTCGTGCCTTGTGAATAATTTTCCATCCTATAATTTAAGTGACATCTTTATGACCTAGATTTTTATCAACTTGAACTTCAGTTTCCAAGTATCACACTTCATCTTATCTTTTTATATAGACTGATTCCCCCCTTATTTATTAGGATTATTTTGAACTATATTTAGATTCCCAATTTTTTTTTTACAATTTTTCATACTTTAATGTCTTAAGGTTTGCGGATACTCTTGAATTCTTAGCACAGTTAAGATAAAGTGTCGATGCTATATAAAGTGTTCTGTATACTGTAAACCTTGCTTAAACCTACTAATGAGTAACTTTTAGGGACTACATTTAAACCAAGTGTTCTCTGTTGTCAGGATTCATCATATTTCAAGATCAGATGGGATTTTTGAACTCTTCAGTCAGACTGTATCTCTGTTGAGGACTTGGTTAGCCTGTTTTAAGTTTGAGCATAAAACTCTAGTACTATGAAACTTGTTATCTTTGTTTTTGGATAGTGTGTTTCAAATTTCTTTCTTATATTGAGCCAAAGTAATTTTTCTTACTGTTTTCTGGGCCCTGTCATTCTAGATCTGTCCTTTCAGGTCCTATAAATCTCATGAATAATGGTAAGGAAAATTAGCAACACAATGTGTTAAAAAGACAATGACTAGATTGCATGAGTGGATTACAGCAGATGTGGAGAGATTATGGGCTGGTAACCAGAGCCCAGACAACTTTTGAAGGGCCCATGTTCTAAGTTACAGGTTTTTTTTTTTTTAGATTTATTTATTTATGCATACAAGAGCTGGGGTACAGGCCAGAGTCCAGAGAGGTGAGAGGATTCACCAGACAGAGTGGGGAGCAGAACAGGCAGACTGACCAAAACACACTGCCGAGGGGAGCAGCGGGCGAGGCAAGAGAGGTCTGCCATGCCATGTGGGTCCCCTCCCTGGCCGGCGGCAGGGATGGAACTCGTGCTGCAGTGGCTGTGGTTTGCTTCATAGTGTGTTGCTTAACCCACTGCGCCACCAGGGAGGCCCTAAGTTACATATTTATGTGGTCAACATTAGGGAACTATCAAAGGATTTCCATTGGCAAGTGATATGATCATCTGGTCACAATGTGCTTAGTAGATTAAAATGGGGAAATACTTTAAGCAGAAAGGCCAGTTACAAAGAAATTAACCAAATAAACATGTAGGGGAAGGATTTTAGAAGCAAAGTAATTTGTCTGACTCTGGACCTGTACCTGTGGAGAAGTGCAGCTGGAAAGATGGCACCAGGCATGAAGATTTAAATGTTGTCAGTGTGTAGATGTTAGTGGATAAGCTTACCCAAGGAGGATGATGGATATAGTAAGACGAGAAGAGGCCTGAGGAGAGAGAAACTTGGAGAAGCATGGTTTTATATAACTTTACCAGTTTGGTGGCTACCCTACAAATATTTCCCATTTTGTCTACATTCTAGTTTTTAAAAAGACTCTGGGATGACTACATTAGCCAGATTTAGTGTGACCAGCATAAATAAACAGGACATTTTGTTTGACAAGCTTCTTGTTGGTGGACATAGAAGCTATATACAACCGTTTGCTGGAGCGAGTAATGTTTTCGTAATACCCTTGAATCTGTGATTTCACTTCTACATGAACTTATTTGTAAGCTAAATTGCTGGAAGGGAATTTGCTCAAAGAGTATGTACATTTGTGGTATTTATGAATATTAGCAAGTTTCTCTCCTTAATGTTTACCATTGTAGACTGTCCTGCCACTAACATATGAGAGTGTTTTTCTGGTTTCACCAATGTATGTTATCAAACTTTGGGATCTCTATCAGTCTGACAGGTGAAAAAAAGGTATTCAGTGTGCTGCTAATTTGCATTCTCTCATTTTGAATGAGTATTTGAGTTTTGCCAATTTTTCTTTTAGGCTATTAGTACTTTCTTACTGTCTATAGGAAATTTTGATATAAGAACTAAGCAATTCATCATTGAGTTGTACGTGTTATTTTTCTGTTTGCTCTTTTATAATCCAATTATTGAATCCATGGTTACTTAATTTATACAATCTGATGAATGAATGAGGTCTGAATTTTGTTCCCTAAATAGCAGCCAAGGTGCTCCATCTGTATTTTTTTCCTAGTACTTTCAAGGCTTTTTTTACTTCTGTCATTTATACCTTTGATCCATTTATACTTTATCTTGTTTTGAGAACAAGTCATGGGTCCAGCTTTGTTTTTGTCAGATGGTCGCCCAGTTGCCCTGCTTATTTTATAGTTCATTCACCACCACCCTCCATTTGAAATAATAAGTTATTTCCCAATATATTTATCTGACTTCTCGTACCAATACCATGGTGTTTTGACAAATGAGATTTTATAATGCTTTACTATCTGATAGGGTTTCTTCTTACTCATCACTCTTCTCTTTCCTAGCTTTGTTTTTCTGTGTTAACTTTAGAAACACTTTGTCTACTTTTGGGGGAAAAAAACTTGGACTTTTTATTGAGATTACATTAATTTCAGAAATTATTTTATAAAGAGTTCACATGTTTACAATACTGTTTCCTATCTAAGAACATGCTATACAAAGAATATGAATTGACTGTCAACATTTAACAATCAAGAAGTGATCCAGGGCCCTCCCTGGTGGCGCAGTGGGTTAAGCAACGCACTATGAGGGAAGCCACACTATGAGGGAAGCCGCAGCCACTGCAGCACGAGTTCCATCCCTGCCGCCGGCCAGGGAGGGGACCCACATGGCGCAGCAGACCTCTCCTGCCTCGCCCGCTGCTCCCCTCGGCAGTGTGTTTTGGTCAGTCTGCCTGTTCTGCTCCCCACTCTGTCTGGTGAATCCTCTCACCTCTCTGGACTCTGGCCTGTACCCCAGCTCTTGTATGCATAAATAAATGAATACACAAATAAATAAATAAATTTGAAAAATTAGAAGCTACAGTTAACTGGAACTGAGTGAACTTTTTAGCTAGCCTTCGTTCCCTCCTGATCAACTTCTTTCATTATGTCACCTGCTGGCTTCTGTAGAATCTACAGCTGGCGTAGACTTGTAGGGTTGGCTGCCTGCACTGAAAGCAAGGCCCCATACTTCGAAAATAGGAGGTTTGACCCATGGCTCCATTCTTTTGAGATTCTTTTGTTTCTTGGTTTTGTTAATGTATTAATTCTGCCTTCCAGTTAAAATACCACTTTATTAAACAAATTTTCTATATTGTCACTTAAGCAATAATAAATAAGCAATAATAAAAAATAATAATAGTTTGAGGATAGAAATTCTGCAGTGGATTGCTGGAAAATTACACTATTTGAGTGTGGTTATTCAACTAGTCAGTCGTATTTCGTCACAAAACTCTAGTAACATGAAGCTAGCAAGTCAAGTTCTGTACTGTCTGCCAGCATGTATGTAGAGCCAAAGGGAAATTAATTTCAAGAGTTGAAGGTTTGTATCTTTAAACACTAAGCCTTTTATTTTAGGCGTTTCAGAAAAGAGTTTTTCACATTTCAATAAACTGGGAATATTTTGTTATAACTTTGAGAAGAGAAGCTTTAGAGGAGACATATGTCTTGAAAAATTTGGAAGTTAGTCATAATTAGGATTATTTTAAACAATCTCAGTAGCGATGCCTAGGAAGGCAGGAAAAAAACTGATTTGATGTAGAGAACTTCTTAACAGCCATTTAAGTACAGTTTAGCTGCCTTAACAATTGATTTTAGAAGACCACAGGTCAGTTTTTTAAAATAAATTCACTCAAACTTGCCAACTTTTTATGTTGCCAAGTAAGGATAGTCTTTAAAACAATATCCCCACCATTATTTTCCAAAATGTTTCTGGATACAACGCAAGTATACCCAGTGGTCAGTCAAAGAGTTGTTGTTTGCGATCTGAAAACAACTTCAGATGTCATAGCCACAGTGATAACACTTTCACCATAGTAAAAATGTTAGGCCAGTGTTCACGCAGAGAGCGTTTTAACCTGTGAAGTAGCTCCCTGTTGCCTCTAAGATAATGTCCAGATTTTTTAAAAAAAGATTTATGTATGCATACAAGATCTGGGGTGCAGGTGCAGACAAGACAGGAGAGGTCTGCTGTGGTAGTGCTTCAACTTACCCCTTGCGCCACCAGGGAGGCCCCAAAGTCCAGATTCTTCAACTGAGATAATAAAAATCCTTGCACATCTGCCCTGTGGTTACCTCTCCACATCTGTGTTTGCTGCTCATGTGCTCTGGCCACACCATGCTTGGAACAGTTACTGAGAGCCCTACCTGCCCTACCTCTGGGCATTCCTTTCGCGTTTCCTCTGTGCTGTTGCTGGTTTCGGTACAATCTCGGGGAGTGAAGGGATAAAGACTCGTTTGCTGCCCTCGTGGGAGTTGCTGCTTACTATCTGTCTGAGACAGTATTTTACCTTTTTTTTTGTAATGTGCTTTACACTTCATCCTTGAGGCAGACATCAGTATAGTTAATAGGTTGTGTTTGTTTTTGGTTTTTGACATTTTACAGATGTAAACAAAAAAGTGTGATCTTCTCAAGGTCATATACATACGGCTCAAAGGTGGTACACCCAGGACTCTCATTGAAGTTGTTTTTTGTTTTTTTTAGAGACTTATTAATTTATGCATACAAGCACTGGGGTACAGGTCAGAGGTGTGGGGGATGAGAGGAGTCACCAGAGACAGAGTGGGGAACAGAACAGGCAGATCGACTGAGTACACTGCTGAGGGGAGCAGCGGGCGAGGCAGGAGAGGTCTGCTGCGCCATGTGGGCCCCCTCCCCAGGCAGCAGGGATTGAACTCGTGCTGCAGTGGCTGTGGTTTGCTTCATAGTGCAGCGCTTAACCCACTGCGCCACCAAAGAGGCCCCTTGTGTTTTTAATTCAAGCATCATATCCTTACTAAGTTTATGCAGTCATTTACTGATTTAGAAAAAAATGTACTGCTTACCTGGTATGTGAGGGATACAATGATGATAACGGTGTTCCTTTTTCCAAGGGAGGGCATTCCCATGGGAGAAAAGGTTTATGTTGCTACATACAGTGTTATTTGTGGTCAGCACAGGTTCCTAGACAGAGCTGAGTCGAGTGAGGTTGACCATAGTAGGTGAATCCTAAGCTGAATTTCCTCCAAAATATAAATTTGAAATAGCTGTCAGTTACTCAAAATAAAAATGTAGCACAAATTTAATGCTGCATAGAAATGTTGAAGAGATTGACTAATAGAAGGGCTGAATAATTTTATGTGGATCAATAATTATATTAAGTAGGATGAAACTATTAATGTGTAGAATTTACTGGGAAGACTAATTCATTTAGCAGACAAATATTGAGGGACCTATTTGGAGAATAGGGACAAAAACTCTTAAGACTAAGGAAAATCAGTTTTATCTCTGAAGTGACTTACAGAGAAGATATTCAGTGATTTTACTTTTACTGCTAAGGCCTTCAGATGTTACCTCTTCTCTATGCCTTTTCTGACCTTTTCCACTTCATTTTTTTTTTTAAGATTGTATTTATTTGTTTTTACGTAGAATTGGGGTGCAGGCCAGCGGTGCAGGGCATGAGAGATTCAGCAGAGACAGAGTAGGGAACAGAACAGGCAGATATGCTGAAATACACTGCTGAGGAGAGTAGCGGGTGAGGTAGGAGAGATTTGCTATGCTTTGTGGGTCAGCTTCTTGGACGAGGATCTAACTTAGGCCATCGAAATGGGCCTTCGCAGTGGTAATGCTAAGACTTAACCTCTAGACTACCAGGGAAGCCCTCCACATGTTATTAATTGCTATATCACCTGTGCTACATCTCTAGTAAGATATATATCATACTCTTGTTTATGTGTTTTCTTGCCCTCTAGATTAATTTTTGAAAGCAAGATTCTATTTTGATACATGAATATTTCTATGATCATCATCATGTCTTTGCATCAGATGTAAAAATGAAATCAATAAGTAATTTGATCTTGATTCTAAATGTTTATCTCAACCTTAGAATTTTTTCTCTGAATAATTATTAATGTATTTAATTATAAGATACCCTATATCAGTACTCCAACATATTTCTTTCATTATTTTTCACTGTTCTCCCTTATTTTCCCTCTCTAATGGTTATGCTGTCCTTAAACACATACTTAAATTTCTTGCTGTTCTTTCTTTGTTCCTGAATCTTTTGCCTGAGCTTTCCTGCCAGTACCTTTATAGGGTATATACTAATAGTTCTCTTCCCTTTATAATCACCATATAGATGAACTTTTGCCTCTCTTAGGCTACGTTTCTTTATTTTGTTCAGTATATGATGTGTTATTCTTTGGCCAGCACCCTTTCACCTCCCATTTACATGCTGAACTTCCTGAGAAGCAGGGACGATGGCAGGTTCTACAGGGTTCTTTGGGGTAGAATAGATGGTCCATAGATGATCACTTAATTCAACAGGAAGTTAAAGTTAGACTTTGTGATGTTCTTATAAAATACATGTATATGGGGCCTCCCTGGTGGCGCAGTGGGTTAAGCAACGCACTATGAAGCAAACCGCAGCCACTGCAGCATGAGTTCAATCCCTGCTGCCGGCCAGGGAGGG
>JAGFMF010012032.1:3178481-3211358 GCA_019455555.1 Galemys pyrenaicus
TCTGTTTAATGTTTTCTTTGCTGTACAGAAGCTTTTTATCTTGATGTAGTCCCACCTGTTTATCTTCTCTCTCATTTTTATTGCTTTGGGGACTGCCACGTCGAAGGCGCTATTGAGATGTATGTCTTGCAGCGTTTTACCTATGTTTTCCTCTATATATTTTACAGTTTCGGGTCTTACATTTAGGTCCTTTATCCATTTTTCGTTGATTTTCGTACATGGTGTGAGATAGTGATCCAATTTCATTTTTTTACATATGGTGGACCAATCCAAAAGAGTACCTGTACCCCCATGTTTATTGCAGCACTATTTACAATTGGTAAGACCAATTGTAAACAGCCCAAATGCCCAAAAGTAGAGGACTGGAGCAAGAAGATGTGGTATATATACACAGTGGAATACTATTCAGCAATCAAAAATCAAAAACTAGGGACATTTGTAGAAACATGGATGGAACTAGAAGGAATTATACTCAATGAAACAAGCCAGAAGGCAAGAGAAAAAATATGGGATGGCCTCGCTTTTAGGAGGAATGTGGAAAAAAAAAACCAATAATCAAAACAAAAATAAAAAGGAAGAAAACAAAACAAACAACAACAACAAAAAAAAAAAAACAAGAGAAAGTTAAAGGAAATGGGCAATCATAACCAAAAACAACCAAACAATCAAATAAAAATTCAACAAGATCAAAAGATTAAAGATAAACCCAAGGGACCATGGAGGTGGGTGGAGGGAGGGGAGGGCAAAGACTGTGATGAGATGTAAAGAGCACAAGGGACTGAGGTGACGGTGCATGGGTGAAATGGTGGTGGGAACCCACTGGGGAATACAAACGATGTCAAATACAATTAAATATAATAAAAAAAAAGATAATGCAAAAAAATAAAGAACAAACAAAAAAAATGTTTGGAATGATAAAACTGGAACAAAACTAGGTAGTCCCTCCCTGTCACCTGTTAGATCCTTCCCATACAGAATTATGTATTGCTTAATGCTGTTTGTTTTGCCTCAACTTGATGGTCAGTATATTTATTCAGATAGGTTGGTGAATATAATAAATGTGCATATTTCTTTTTTTTTAAAGATTTATTTGTTTATGCATACAAGCACTGGGGTACAGACCAGAGGTGTGGGGGGGGGGTGAGAGGTGTTCCTTTTTCCAAGGGAGAGCATTCCCATGGGAGAAAAGGTTGATGTTTACACACGCAGTGTTATTTGTGGTCAGCGCAGGTTCCTAGACAGAGCTGAGTCGAGTGAGGTTGACCATAGTAGGTGAATCCTAAGCTGAATTTGAAGTAGCTGTCAGTTACTCAAACAAAATAAACCACAGAGAGCGGGTAGCAGAACAGGCAGATCAACTGAAGTACACTGCTGAGGGGAGCAGCTGGTGGGCGAGGCAGGAGAGGTCTGCCACGCCATGCGGGTCGCAGCAGGGATCGAACTCGTGCTGCAGTGGCTACGGTTTGCTTCATAATGCATTGCTTAACACACTGCGCCACCAGGGAGGCCCCTAAATGTGCATATTTCAAGTGCCCTAACTAGAGAGGTTTAGGGACAGAGTGATGAATTTAACTGTTAATGGGAAGGTAGCTTGCTTTTGCTTTGTGGGAATCTCCATCAGTTGGCACAGAGGAATGCAGAGTGGTAGACGAGGAAGAAGGCGATGGTTTCACTATGTGGGACATTCCCAGGGCTTCACATGTCTGTGTGTGTTGGGTGACCAAGGGGCTGACATTTTTGACGGCTTATCATGACCGCATGAAATTACTCTTCTTGATGCATTTCCACATATAGCCATAAAATAATAGATGTATGTGCTCGGGATATCTGGAGCAAAAGATCATGCCACACAGATTTGAGATGATTCGATAATGGGTATCTTAAAAAGGCATCCCTGGGAAGTGTAATAAATACTGTTTTATACCTGCCAGAGCTGCTGGGGAATGATTGCCATTTCATGGTGTGAAGGAGACAGACATACTGTTCTCAAGTTTATATTCTGTCTTTATAACATGAGCATAATGTGCATTTTTACTTTTAAATGCATACAGTCATACTCCCTGCAGGAACCTTGTTTTCCTTGTAGGGAATATTAATGAGTTACTTGCAGTGAATTCTACAAAAACTTCTAAGCATCGAGATTTTATGTTTCTAAATCATATCTAAATTTTGGTTTTAGAACTGTCGTGAATACTCATTATTAAACGTTAATTGCTTTTGTTCTTGTTTTCCTAGGATTCTGATACTTCATGACATGTCATTATCTAGAGCAATAATGGACACTGACCTGTTCCGGATTAGTTGATGACTTTCAGAAATGATCGAGTAATAGCTACTATAGAGAAGCTGAAGATACTCCATTTGGAGTGAACAGCCCGTATTGTTACTGAATTTTTCAAGATGACAGATCCAATGATGGACTTTTTTGATGATGCCAATCTTTTTAGTGAGACCTTGGAAGGTTTGTCAGATGATGCATTTGTACAACCAGGACCTGTTTCACTAGTTGATGAATTGAACTTGGGTGCAGAATTTGAACCTTTGCACATAGATTCTCTGAACCATGTTCAAGGTACTCCAACACATCAGAAAATGACTGATTATGAACAGTTAAATCAGTTTGAGTCAATGAAATTTCATCAAGTTAATCAGTCTTTCGGTAGCCCAGCTGAACATGTGTTATCTCCACACTCCCAGTTTAATTGTTCTCCAATTCACCCCCAAAACCAACCCAATGGTTTGTTTCCAGATGTAGCAGATGGCAGCCCAATGTGGGGCCACCAGACAGCTACTAGCATTTCAAGTCAGAATGGGTCTCCTTTTCACCAACAAGGACATTCTCACTCTATGCATCAAAGTAAAAGCTTCGTGTCCCACCCTGACTTTGCCTTATTTCAGGCCAATGAACCACAAACACAGTGCACTTCACTACGCTCTCAACAAAACAGAAATAATCTTAACCCAGGGCAAAACTCTCTTAGCCAGTCAAAAAATTTTATGGATGTTAATGTTTCTGGTCCACACAGAGTCAGTGTTAACCACCCGCCACAGATGACCAGCACGTCGGCGTCCCAGCAGCAGTCGCTTCCGATGCCGCAGTTTTCCCAAACGTCAAATCCCTCAGTGCACTTTCTCAAGTGCAGTAACCATCAAGAAGGAAATTTTAATGGACATTCGCCAAATATGACTCCTTGTTCTGTCAGTAATTCACAGCAGTTTTCTTCGCATTATTCCTTTTCCAGTAATCATGTATCACCAAACAATCTTCTTCAGGCCTCTGCAGTCCTTGCACCGAATCATACAAATCAGACTCTGTCTGATTTTACTGGAAGTAATTCCTTTTCACCTCATAGAGGACTCAAGCAAGAATCCTCTCAGCATATGCTAAATCCCAATACATCGTTGAATTCAAATAATTTCCAAATGTTGCATTCATCACATCCTCAGGGTAATTATAGCAATTCAAAATTATCTCCTGTGCACATGAACTTCCCAGATCCTGTTGACTCAGGAACGCAAATGGGCCATTTCAATGATCATGTAGAAACAAATGGGTTTTCATCTTTAGACGAGAATTTACTTCATCAAGTGGAGTCTCAAGCTGAGCCGTTCACAGGGCTTGACCCAGACGACCTCCTTCACGAGGGTCTCCTTCCCCAGTTTGATGAGTCAGCATTTGGCCAAGACAACTCGAGTCATGTTTTAGATCACGATCTCGATCGGCAGTTTGCTTCACACCTTGTAACCCGGCCTTCCGATGTGGCTCAAACTCAGTTGCACAGTCAGGCTCGGAGCTGGCACTCATCCATTTCCAGTCACCAGCACGTGCATGACAGAAACCGCCTGTGTTTGCAACGACAGGTACGTGGTTCTGTTCTTTTGGTGATTTGGGGTGGAGCGTTTTTAACTCATGAGGTTCTTTTATATGAAACATTCAAAACTTCTCAAACTCATTAATTCTTTTAGTGAATATACAGATGCTGATAAGAGTTTATATTGCTTAATAATGCTTTTGACTGTGCTTCAATGGTTGCTCAAAGCATTACACTAGCTTCTTTATTTACAAAGCAGTAAGGTTTCAAGATACCTTGTGACTTTGAATTGCGATTGCGTGGAACAGAAAGGTACTGAAAATAAAAAAAAAAACTTAACCATAATAAAAAGGGAAACAAAATTCAGTTTTGAGTGTTTCAGTTTTACTTATTAAGAAACACTTGTAATGTTAATCCTTGATGCTGACCAATTTATAGTGAGATTGGAGCCAATATGTCTTTGTTCATTGATACGCATATTTTGGATAGTAATTTGGTGTCATATGTGAGTATAAAGATATTTTACTATAATAATCCAATAGCAGCCCAAATATAGCAAAAGTGCTATACCCAGAAATATTGGATACTTACATCTATGATGGAGGACTAGAAACAGCATAAATTATCAGCATAGCTAAAGTAGATGGACTACACATTTAAAGTACTTGCATTGAGAATATGTTAATGATAGAGGAAAAGCATAAGGCAAAGTTATGGTCACAAGGAGGGCTGCCCACCTGTGACGGCAGGTGCTCGAGCAGCCTTCTCCCTTTGCCGCACAGCAGAGCCGGCCTCCTCCAAGACTGCCACCTGGACCACGCAGACCTCTTTTAACGAACCTGTCCCTGTCGGGGCAGATCTTCTGCCTGCTGTGTCTGCACCAGCACCCTTGACTTCCCTCCCCTTTTTACAATAAGAGTGTAGGCTCTGGTACCAGACCACCTGGGTTAGACTCTTGGCTCCTGTTACTTTTTAACTGTGTGAGTTCTAGCACGTTAAATCATTTCTGTGTGTCTCATTTGCTTCATCTTTGAAATGTGGAATAATAATAGGATCTACCTAATAAAGTTTTGGTGAGAATTAAGAGGTACTGCATGTGAAAGTGCTTAGAACCATGTCTGGCATATAGTAAGCCCTTAATAAATGCTTTTGTAATTGTACTTTTTTCATAGTATGGTGTTTATGAAAAATTTCTGGAGGAAGATAGATTGTTGTAGGCTAGTGCAGTTACAGACTTTAGTTTTTTTTTTTCATACAAACATGGTACTTTTATAACAATCTATTTACTGAATATTTTATTATTTTTCTTGAAATATTGTTAAATTAAGGATTTGTAAAATGCTTTAATACCTTGGTTACCTGTGAGAGTCAGTGGACAATGAGGTATACCACAGTTTTTGAAATTAGGTATTTAGAGACCATTTTTCCTACTTTTAAAATTTTTTCTGTTGAGATGACATTAGGTTAGGATTCTGTACAGCTTAGAGGAATAGTTCACACCTCCTCAGAGGTCTGTCAGCACCCACGCCTGCCACCAAAGCTCCCTCAGGCCCTTATCCGGGGCCCTTGGGCTGCCTCCCCTTTGTTGCCTCCTCTACTTCTAGAGCCTCAATTCTGTGGTATATTTCTGGGGTTTGTGTTGGTTTCATTTTTTCAGTTTAGGGGCCTTTTTTTTTTTTTCATCTCAAGGCCTTGAAATATTTCAAGAACATAAAATCTTTATCTTTTCCATTGGGTTAACTTGAGTTCTGTTTCAAACAGTATTTCCAGTACATACTTTGGAATTGTCTAGATAGATTTTAAGATACTTAAAACATCCTTGTACATTCTGCCCCTCCCCTTCCTTTTGTGTCTTGAGTGGAATATTATGATTTTGCTCCCTCTACTGGAAGAGGGTCAAGGAGGACCCTGGGAAAAACCTGCGCGATGAACCCAGGTCCTTTATCAAACACTTTATCTGTGGATTGATTAATCGATTTGTCCTGCTTATGATCAAAGTTATGAAACTTGACATCTACTAATTTTGTTTCTTGATTTTGTTTTTTCTGTGGTCTTACCATTTTCCATTAATTCATGTTTTCTGAACATGTTATACTGACTTTGAATTAAAGTCTGCCTTATGTAGACTGGAATGAGTGGAGGTCCTTACAGTAACGAAAGCAGTCACTCATGCTGCCACATAGCTAACGTTCTCGCTCAGTGACTGTTCTCAGACCCTTCGTGAGCGGTCTTTCATAAATCTTCTTAATTTACATTGATAAATTCAAAAGCTTTAAGTCTTTTCGTTTGGTTTCAGAGTTTGTTTTGTTTTGCTAACTTCTAATTCATTTTGTACTTGAATATTGATAAAGAGCAGTTGGTTTGGAATATTTTATTGACTTACTGAAAGTCTGTTCTCAAGAGTGGCTGCAGATTGTGGGGTTAAGAGGAGAGATGGACTCATAGGAAAAGTAGGAGATTATGATTATGGTGGACTGCAAATAAGTTTTATATATTCTGAATTACATAATTTCTTTAAAGATTTTTTAAAATTTATTTTTGCATAGAAGAACTGGGGGATGCAGGCCAGAGGTGCGGGGGTAGGGGGAGAACTCCCCAGAGACATGGAGGGGGAGCAGAACAGGCAGATCTACTGAAATACACTGCTGAGGGGAGCAGCGGGCAAGACAGGAGAAGTCTGCTGTGCCATACGGCATCAAACTCAGGCCTCAGTGCTAGCAACTTAACCCATAGGCACCAGGGTGACCCTATATATTCTGAATTATAAGTTATATATCCTAAATATGTGCAATTCAAATGATTTGATATGTAGATTATGACAAATTTTGGTGGCACATATAAGTTTTTTTCCTGTATAATTTTTGGTATTTTCTGAAACATTATGGTCACTACATAGCCAAATGTCATATTAATAAGGAGTTCTTAAGTTATTAACATGTTTTATATTTACCTAGGTTCTATGGAAAGAATGTTTTGCGTAGTTTTTGAGAACTCTTCTAATTGCAATAATATCATTTCAAATAACGTAGAAATTAAGAGATTAAAAATAAATGACATAATTTTTGGTTTATCAGAATCAAAAACCACAATGTAATTTGTTATAGTCAAAACAAGATATTCTTCAATCTGCTATTTGAAAATTCATAGGTGACACTCCATCTAGATCCAGAAAGCGTCTGTGAAAATGTTTGATATTTAAAGACTGTCTCTACATCTTACTTTTCCTTATTCCCCAACTGAAGGGGATGGTTACAGATATCCTCTCAGCCGTTTTAGGGTATCCTGAAGTCTGTGTTCATCATTAGAAACATGACTGTTGCTGAGAACATATCTTCTGTCGCCTACTCTAGAATTTACATTTAAGGAGAACAGGTGAGAAGTTATACATCAAGTGTTTCTAAATGGGAAATATTCACAAAATAATAGAGAGAATACTAGCTTTTTTCCATCTCAAATTTTTAGAGCAAAAGAATTTCAAGAAAATAATACTTTAAACTTTTTTAAATTGTATCATTTTTATTTGAGATAATCCGTTTACAACACTGTATATGATTTAGGGGTATAGACTTACCTTCTTCAGTTGTACCTTATCATAGTGCACCCAACACCACAGCACCCGTAATCCCCACCAGCGTTCATTAGGCCTTTTGCTCCCCACCACTCACCCTCCCCTTCTGATAGGCTCATTCAGCAGTTTTCAGAGGGGTTTGCTTTGGTTTAGTTTTGTCTGCTCCTTTATATTACACAATGGATGAAATCACCCAGAATTTGTCTTTCTCCTCATTTACTTAGCATAATCCCCTCTGTTTCTATCCATGTTGTCCCAAATGGCAAGATTTCACCTTTTTGTTTCCAACTGAATAGTACTCCACTGTGTGTGTGTGTGTGTGTGTGTGTCCGTGCGTGGGTGCATGCATGCGCAGCTCTGTACTCCCACTCGCCTGTCACTGGGCCAGCCTGGCTGTTCCCAGTGGCCGCTGGAAGGAGCACTGAGTGAAGGAGGGCTGCTTGCGCCTTTGCCTTCCCTGGAATCAGTGCTCTCTTGGCCCTCTTAGGACAGGTGTTTTCTGCTATTTTGTAATGCAAAGTCTTCTCATTTGTTTCATTTGCAAAGTGGAAATAACATGGAGCACTGTGTACTTTGAATGCTTGTGTACAAGTTAGTTGTATAGGAGGAAAATGTTACTGGATAGTTGAAGTCCCAGTCAAAATTGGAAATAGAATTTGTAATATACCTAACTACATGTAATTCTTTGTTGGCATTGTGGTCTGGTAAATTTATTTTTTTTAATTATTGTTTTTTAAAGATTTATTTATATAAGCATACAAGGGCTAGGGTATAGGCCAGAGAAGGGTGGTGGTCGGAGGATCCACCAGAGACAGTGGGGAGCAGAACAGGCAGATCCACTGAAATACACTGCTGAGGGGAACAGCGGGGAGACAGGAGAGGTCTGCTGTGCCCTGTGGGTCCCTCCCTGGGCAGGGATCAGGCTGGACTTCCTGGCAATAGCTTGATAGTGCTGAGGCTTAACCCCTTTGGCCACCAGGGAGGCCCTGGTCTGATGAATTTGTTACTTTGTATTTTTGTTTACTTTTTTCCTGAAGTTAGGGAACATATTACTTATTAACTGTTTTTAAAGAGAAAATTACAGTTTCCAACGGTTTATGTAAGGTACATTTTAAAATACTGAATATTTCTCTGATTAAAAATTAAATACATGGTTATTATTAAAAACTGGACCAAATATAAAACAAATTAGTGAAAAGTAAGTTATTTGTAATAGCACTATCAAAAGATGTCACCGCTGACTTTTTGTTTTTTAATTTTCCAATGAAATCCACTGTCTCTCCAGGCCTCCCGCCTTTGTATTTTGCCATGTTTAATAAACACATTCTACAAAGCACTGTGCTGAATATTTAACATATATTAACACACTGATCCTTCACAACACTCTCTTATTTGATGTGGTTATTTTCTTCAGCTTCCTTGGGAGGACACTAAAGTAATACACCCCAAATTATCCATTCATTTTGGAGATAGCCAGTGGCTAGGTTGCATTAAAATGAATTAGGCTCCCCATATGTGGTCTTAACTCCTTGTCTTAAAGGGCAACCCCAGTGTGAAATGGGGAGGCCTGACTGTGGGTCCTCACCCACATGCTTAAAAATAACTTATAATGAAACTTAGCTGCAGGCACACACACAAAGATTAATAAATGGTTTGTTTACAAAAAGAGGAAATGAAGAGAGGAATAACCCCAGGGTGGGGGGATCGGAGGAGAGAGAGAAATAAACTGGTGAATGTGTCCTACCAGTTCTGCTGAGCTGGGACCCCAGAAGAACACTGAAGGCCAACAAAAAAACAACCACCCCCAAGGTGGCCCACTGTCTCTGGTTCTACACCAAGCCTGAAACAGCTCCACCGTCAGTTCCCAGCCGTCCGCCCTTCCATGGTAATGACGTTATGGGATTTGCAGCCTGGGTGCCTTGGATCCCTTCGCCTGGAGTCGGGGTGGGGTTCATAACAATTGAGTTTGTGGAGTTGCTTCAGGACAGCCTCTCCCCCTCACACTTCCACTTTACTTCTGAGTGTGTAAACACATGGTATATATAACAGTAATATACTACCTGTCACCACCACCACTCCCCCATCCAGAATCTGCCTTACGAATAAGACAGAGTTGCTTTAGACTCTTAAGTGAAGAAGACCCTGCATCTTAAGTTTTCTGCCTATATGGGTCATACTAGTTACAGTTTTTTCATTACCAGGATAAAAAACCCCAAAACAGAAGAAAATAAAAAGACTGAAATAGCTATTGCTTCGAAAGTGTTTTGAAATTTTTTATGATTATATTTAAGATGGTAACAACAAAAACCCTAAAAGGTAAAAACCTAATCATTATCTTCAAATTTTTGAAAGATTGTATAGGTAAAATTAGACCTACTAAATGAAAATCACAGAAAAGCAGATTATTATTAAGTGCAAGGACAACATTTCAAATAAAACTATTACTGAGAGCTGGGAGATGGGATCGCTCAGATGTGTCACAGAAGGAATTCTGATAGTGAGTGGGGAAATGGGCTAAAAATTGGTGGATTCTTTTCCACTTAAGATTCTATGGTAGTAATTTTGGGTTCATTGTAGGACAGATTACTCATATAGTCTGCTTAACTCCTGAGTCGCTATTTTACTTAATGAAGAAAGGTAAAGAAATATGACAAGTCCTCTATCCAGTAATAACGGGAATTACTATATAGATGAATGTTTTCCAGATGCTTGAAATGTACTCTATTTTCTTTCATTATATAGCTCTTTTCTCCCTCTAGAGGATGATGGTAATAGAATGCTCATTTAGGAAACGATGAAGAGAACTTGGATTTTTAAAGGGCAGTCTTTGTATGTTCATATAGTAGTGGTTACTTTTAGGATCTTTTGGAATTACCCTCACTTAAGGAAGGGTACATTGGAACATATTAGACATTTGAAAAGTCTCTTAAGCAGAACCATAAATTATTAATAAAGAGAGGAAAATCTAACTAAAGCAGGGGATTTGCTATACTTTGCTCAAAAACATTGAACTCAGAGAATCTCAAGCTTTTTGTTAGCTTGTCTAATTTTTAAAAAGATTTATTTATGTATATAAGAACTAGGGTACAGGCCAGAGGTGTGGGGTGGGGAGTGAGAGGATTCATCAGCAAGAGAGTGGGAAACAGAACAGGCAGACTGACTAAAATACATTACTAAGGGGAGCTGTGGGCAAGACAGGAGAAGTCTGCTGCGCCATGTGGGTTACCTCCCTGGCTAGGGATTGAACTCTTGCAGTGGTTATGGATGCTTCATAGTGTGGTGCTAACCCCTTATGTTACCAAGGAGGCCCCTGTTTATTTTTTTAACTGATTAACTTTTTTATTTTAAGATTTATTTATTTATGCATACAAGAGCTGGGGTACAGGCCAGAGTCGCAGGAGGTGAGAGGATTCACCAGAGACAGAGTGGGGAGCAGAACAGGCAGACTGACCGAAAGAAACACACTGCTGAGGGCTGTAGCCGGCCAGAGGCAGGAGAGGTCTGCTGTGCCATGTGGGTCCGTCCCCTCCCTGGCCAGGGATCAAACTCATGCTGCAGTGACTGCAGATAGCTTCATAGTGCATTGCTCACCCCACTGCGCCACCAGGGAGACCCTGATTAACTTCTTATAATTCAAGGAAAAGCAACAAATAAGAAACTTGCACTCCATTTATGCCATAGGCAAGAAGAGGAAAACTACCTAAACTACTATTTAGATTGTCCCCTTGAGTAGTTAAAATTCTCATAAAGCACCATCCCTTTATCAAATATTGATTAAATCTTTACATTTGGCATAATATATTGCATATAAAAAGTTTCAGATTACTGGTTTTTTGCCCATAATACCAGATAGGACTTCTACGAAACAATTTTCCTCCCCCCCCCCAAAAAAAACAAAACAAAAATAAACAGACAACTACAAATCAGAGACATTCTGTAGGGAAGTGGGAGGGACTGGGATCAAGGCAGGGACAGGAAGAGCACTATGGCAATGGTGCACAGGTGAATTGGTGGTGGAAATTCTATGGGGACCACCCCTAGAAAAGAAAGCAAACATTGTAAGAAATAAATAAATTTTTTTTTACTTTTTCCTTTTCCAGAGACCATTCACCTGTGATTGTGCAGGTGACTTTTTTTTAAATCCCCTTCCTAATATACTGCCCTTTTAAAGTGTTTAAAAAAAAATTTTTTTTTTTTCATTTAGCAGCTTTTTTATTTTCCCCTTTAGTTAAAGTGGACTGTTTTTGCTTAGATATTTCTATCAAATCTCAATTAAAATGCTCTTCTTGAACTGGGAAATTTATGGAATTTTAGCCATTTCTGAAGTATGATCTTTGTTATTAAACTGTATGCTATTATTTTGGAGGAGCTGAGCTTTGCATTGCCTGCCAGAATCAGAATAACAGAAACTCCAGTTAACAGTAGCTTTGAGGCTATTGACCTCTTCCATGCATACTTAAGGGTGAGAGGTGAACAGGAAGTGAATTCCAGGGGTGGAGAAGAACAGCAGCTGGTGAGAAATTTGTGGATTAGTGCAGCACATGAAGAGCATGAGATTCAAGCCAAACTTCAAAGTAGGTCTAACTAAATTTTGTTGTATTTAATTGTATTGATGAAGTGATTTCCAAATACTTTAGAGCACACAATCATTTACTTATCAATATTAAAGTCTGAAGTTGAAAATAATCTGTTAGGAAAGACTAGTCATCAAACTTCCTATCAAGACAGCATGAATACCGAGTTGTTTTGGAATGCCTGAGAATGCACTGTCTTTATTTGGGTAACTACACTGAAATGACTTTAAACTAAGGAAATACTTTTATACAGTATGTTGTGGCAATATAGGGTAAGAGATACTAAACACATAGGAAGCTCAGTGCAGCTTTCGAAAGCTAGGTAAATTCTGATACTATGCTATGGTCAACCATGCAAACACTGCCCTTCTTTATTATACAAGTAACACCTCATAAATAATGAAAGGCGGACAATCATTAAGTGAGACTTGCCCTTACATGAATATATACCTCAAAACAATACAAGTTTACACTGATCATTTCATGGGATCTTAGAGTTTTAGGGCTGGACAGACATTTACTCAGTCCTCATATACAAAAAGAAAAACACTGTTAGAGTTCATGACTTGCTTACTGTCATGTAACTAGTTAACAGGCTCCTTTATAGGTTAAACTGTAGGTTTATGGGTACTCAGAAATGACAGTGGATACCAAATGTGTTGGACACATATTTAATTTGTTGTGTTGTAAAATATAGTTACAACTGGTTGTCTCAAAATTGAGAATTTCTTTTTAAGTGTAGGTGTGTGTGTGCATGTGTGTTTGTAGCTTTTAATCTTAAGTTTTAAACTTTCTTTAGTGTTTAAAAATACATCCTTATTGGATCTTATCAAAAGTGTGTAAAATATATATATGTGAGGGAATTGTTTTTATCTGTGTTTTGGAAATGTTGTTCTTGCTACTTTTATTTGTTCCATATTTACTAAATATCTACGGGGGCACTGCTTATTGCAAAGATAAGTAAGATGATAGGGTCCTTTGCTTTGAAAGAATTCAAATTGAAAAAAAGTTATACCTGTATATTGATCTGTATCACAACTTCAAGAACCATGCTCTCTTCATTTCTGACTCACTCTTGATTAACAGTGATTTCTAGCCCTTTCTTGTAGAGCCTTCCAGCTAAGTGATTTGGACTGAGTGATTTACAAACAAAAGAAATTTCTTTGATCCACCCTCCTAGAACTAGATATCCCTCATATGTTTCTAGATTTGTTCTTTGTTTCATGTTTCAATCTGTAGTAATCGTATTCTTCCGTGGTATGCATAGTGCCGCTGTGGTATATTCTGCAGCCATATGATACAAGTGTGTCTGAGGTCCTATTGCTTTTTAAGTGGCAGAACGACACGAGCAGGGACTTTTCTTTTGAACTTAATCTACTGGAATTTATTACACAGCATTTTAAACTCTTACAAGATGATGTTGTAGGACTCAACTTAGAGCAGTTGTTTTTTTTTTTTTTTTTTGTCAAAAAAGAAATAACTAGTTTCTGAGAGATACGTTATCTAGATATATTGCTAGATTTTTTTCCTAGGGTTTATGTTCTGAATACCTCAAATGAAAGTGAGATTTTGGAAATTTTTTAATGGATATGATCAACATTAAGAATGTAAATTAGAGATAGTAACATTTGCATTTTTAAGTGGTTTTACTTATATTGCTTGCGCCTTTTTGTTATAACCCGGGGTATACACAAGTTGGCATTAACTTTAGGAATTTGCAGGTCAAGTATTTGAGGCATCAAGAAGGTGACCTGTCATGTCAGACGGAGAGCAGAAATGATTTAGCAGTACCTTGGCTCTGAATCCTTTGCTGTTCACTGCACCAAGTTGACTCACACTCATTGGTGCAAAAACAGCAAACTATCTTTGAGTACCTGCTATTTATTCTTCAGGTACCCTTAAATATTTTCTAATTGCATGCCTTAGAAAGGTTCACTGTAATGCAGAAATAAGCTTTCATCACAAAAACTAAGTATCTCTTTTCCTTTTTGTAATTAGTAACTGAACATTTTCTATAAAGTCAGCAGTATATGGATAGACATATAAATAACCTAAAGCGGTGTTGAGTACTGAAAGCTCACTTTTAGCTGGCTTTGTAAGATATTTTTGTGTTTTCTCCTGTGGGAATTGATAATATGTCAGATCTATTAATGATAATGATTTAGGTTAAGCCTGGCTGTGGAAGCATTTCACAATTCCAAAAGTAATTCATGTTCATTGAAAGTATTTTTAAAAATTTAGAGAGCAAAACGAAGAAAAGCCACTTCTTATCCCATCAACTCGAAATGATTGTATTTTGGTTTTTAGTTTATACTCTATAGCTACTTACCTGTTGGTTTTCTTTATTAACTTTTCAGCTTTGTTTTGTTTTGGTTATAATTGGCATAATGAACTGAACATACTTAATTTTGACACATGTGTATGCCAGTGAAGCCATCATCAAAATCAATATGAGGACCGTATCCAGCACCTCCAATAAGTTCCCTGTACCTCCCCGTAGTCCCACTCCTCCCAGGCCACTACCTCATCTGATTTCTGTCACTATAGTTTAAATTGAATTTACTAAAATTTCTTATACTTGGGACCATATGGTATGTGTTCTTTTTATCCCACTTATTTTATGTAGCATAATTATTTAGAAATTCATGCACGGTTGCGCATGTAATAGTTCCTCCCCGCCCCCGGGATTCATTTATTTATGCACACAAGAGCTGGGGTGTAGGTCAGAGGTGCAGGGGGTTGAGAGGATTCACCAGAGACAGAGTGGGGAGCAGAACAGGTGGATCTACTGAAATCCACTGCTGAGGGGACCAGAGGGAGACAGGAGAAGATGGTCTGCTGGGCCTTGTGGGTCAGCTCCCTGATGATCAAACTGGTGCTGAGACTTGACCCCTTGTGCCACCAGGAGGCCCTACCTAGTTCGTTCTTTTTTATTACTAAGCAGTATCCCCCTGTGTGGATATTGTTTCTTGAGTTTGGGGTTATTGTGAATAAAGACGCTGTGAACATTTATGTACAGTTTTGTGAGGACATAAGTTTTCATTTCGTTTGGGTAAATACCTAGGAATGGCTGAGTCACTTGATAGGTATATATTTAACTTTTTAAAGAAACTACAAAGTATTTTCCAAGTGGTTGTACCAATTTACATTTCCACTAACAGTGTTGGGTTCTTCTTGCTCCCTATGTTAACACTTTGTATGCTCAGTCTTTTTACTTTAGCCATTCCAGTGCATGGGCAGTGAGAGAGGTTAGACCCATATAACAAAAATGCTTGAGACCCCAACATAAAAACATCTATTCTTATTTTAAATTGCACTTTCATAGTGATTTGTGATGTTGAATATATTTTCAATGTGTTTATTGCCATATGTATCTCACTGGTGTAGTTTCTGTTCACAGAAATGTGTTTTAAATAGGCAAAGCCTCTTTTTCAAATTGTACCCTTTTTTGTGCAATTATGAATAATACTAAAAATACAGATAACCAGTAAATGGTGATGTGTTAATACTCATGTTCATGGCTTTGCATGCATTTTTAATTTTGTGAGGTAGATCTTAGCAGCCCTTTTTAAAGATAAGGGTTTGAAGCACAGGGTGGTCAAATAGCCTGTTCAGGGCTGGTGCATGACAGAGCAAGGTTGAAAACAGGCAGCAGGGCTCTGGCTACCCTTTGTTGCCTTGGAGGGTAGGAATACTGAATGAAGCTTTCACTTTCTATTGCCGTGTATTCAGTTTCTGTTGTCATGTATCAGTTTCTTACAGCATTGTAACATATTATCATAAATTTGATATCTTCAACACAAATGTATTATCTTACTGCCTGGAAATCAAAAGTTCCAAGTGGATTTCTCAGGACTAAAATCAAGCTATTGGCAGTACTGAAATCTCTGGAAGCTCTGGGGAGGGATCCCTCTTCCAGTTCATGGAGGCTGCCTGCAGGTGACTTGTGTCTCCTCCATCCACAGCTGCTGCGGTGCTATGGAGCCTTTCTCACTTTCTCACTGCACCATTCTGGCTTCTGCAGACCAGGGAGGCCCAGATGATTAACAATGTTAATTCCATTTTCAATCTGAAATTCCCCCTTTCCATATATTTATTTAAGCAGCCCTGGATTCTGGGAATTAGAATGTTTGGGGGGGGTCATTATTCTGCTTACCACAAGTCAGGAGACCAGTTAGGAGATAATTCCTTTAACTAAAAGATGCATTTACAAGGTCCTGTTTTATTACTTTATGACCTTCCCATTATAAAGGTCTGTTTAAGGATCTTACCTTTTTATTTTTCCACTAGTCTCTTCTCTGCTGCTCCTGCTAGGAATCTCCTAGTGGTCTAGAGTGCAGTGTTTTAGAGCTGACCGTTTCCAGTTTCTCATTAGTACATATTCAAATGATTGAAATAAGTGCAACAGTTTTTGAATATTTTCATTCATTCAACAATTATTTAGTAAGCCTCTGTCCTATACCAGGCGTTGTGGTGGGTACTTTTATATGTCATCCCACCTTACCCTCACAGTAATCTTACTTAATAATGAAGAAACCACTCTTAAGCTACCGTAGCTTGGAAGTACAGACCTAAGATTTGAAGACAGTATTTGTCAGTCAGTATTTGAGTAGTCAGTATTAAGAAAAAGATCAAAGACATGATTTTAAAAATACATATTATGGCATTATTACTTTAGCATTTACATATTTAATATTTATTTGTAAATTAATTTTAGACAATGTCAGGTTAAATCCACAGGCATTTTAGAATTACAGTGCTGCAGCACCATTTTTTATCAGATAATCTGATTTCCAAAGTGGTGCTGTATTTTGTAAAAATACCATTGTTGGCTCCATTCTTTTGTATCATGTTTTCAGCACTTTGTAAATGCTTTATCAGGTGTTTGTATCACTTACTGAATTGAGTCGTAATGACTAGAAAGAAAGCTGAATTCATGAATTTTTGTCATCAAACAAATTAGTTATTTGTGAAGGAGAGGCGCAGAATAGTTTATCTTTTTTTCTTGGCATTAGTCGTTTGTTTTTCAGCTCTAGTGTGGGACAACAGCTCTTTCAAGGTGGATTTTCATGTGTGAGTTTCTTTGATAAAGTGGGGAAAACACTGAATTTACTGAATTTGGAGTCAAAACTGGGTTTAAATTCCAGTTCTATAATCAGCTATGACAGTAATCGTAGGCAATTTACCTTCTCTGCAGCTTTCTCACCCAAAGTATATGGATATATATTTTTGACATTTCTGATGAGTAAATGTGAAAATGAATTGGAAAGTATGTAAATTGTAAAATTACTTTGTTGTTCATTGATGATGATTACTTGCTTTAAGAGTTGTTGTTTTAGTTTTTAGTACTGGAAGGAAGTTTTATTATTTAAAAATTACCATTTTTTAAAAAAGATTTATTTAATTATGCATACAAAAGCTGAGGTGTAGGGCAGAGGTGCTGTGTGTGTGGCGTGCTGTGTGTGTGTGTGGTGGGGGGCAGGCAGGCAGGCAGGCAGGCAGGCAGGCAGGCAGAGGATTCACCAGAGACAAAGTGGAGAGCAGAAGAGACAAACCTATTGAAATACACTGCTGAGGGGAGGAGCTGGCTAGGCAGAAGAGGTGTGCTGTACCATGTGGTTCCCCTCCCTGGCCAGGGATCGAATTTGTACTGCAGTGGCTGCTGATAGCTTCACAGTGCTGAGAGTTTAATGCCTCCTGCTGTTACAGGTCACGGAGAGAGGTATTTTAGAATTTTTTTTTTAAAGATTTATTTATTTATGCATACAAGAGCTGGGGTACAGGCCAGAGTCCAGGGAGGTGAGAGGATTCACCAGACAGAGCTGGGAGCAGAACAGGCAGAGGAACTGAAACACACTGCTGAGGGGAGCAGCGGGCGGGGCAGGAGAGGTCTGCTGTGCCATGTGGGCCCCCTCCCTGGCCAGGGATCGAACTCGCACTGCTGTGCAGCTGATGCTTCACAGTGTGGCGCTCAACCCGCTGAGCCACTAGGGAGGCCCTATAAGGTTTTTAATGGAAAGGAATTTTAATATAATTAGGGAATAATACAGAAAAGATGAAGAATATAGTTGTTAAGCATTTAAAGTTATTTTTTTGAGGGTAAAAGTTTAGTTAAATAGAATTGGCTTAATGTAAGGTTTACAAGCTTGCTGTAAGTTTAAAGGATTTTTTAGTGGAGACTTATAGAAAAGGGTTAGAAAGGGTTAGATAAATTTGGGAGGAAAAGAGTAAAATAAAAATGAAAGTTATTGTTAAATTTTTTATGGGTTTTTTATTTACATTTGTTTTAATTAGTTTAAGGTTGAGAAGTAAATGAAGTTTTTTATATATCCCTTTCCTCTATGTGTATTTTTTTTTACTGCTGTTTACTCTGTGTTTTTAAAAAAAAATTTTTAAGTATTTTTTATCCCTGCTCAGCTCTACTCCACTTAGGGTGGGACAGGGAATTTGGAATTTGGGGGTGGGGCATTTCCCTGTTATAATTCCACTAGGGCAGCCCCCAAAATCACTATTTAGACATAAACTTTTTTTTTTAAAGATTTATTTATTTATGCATACAAGAGCTAGGGTACAGGCCAAGAGTCATGGGAGGTGAGAGGATTCACCAGACAGAGTGAGGAGCAGAACAGGCAGATTGACTAAAATACACTGCTGGAGGGAGCAGCAGGGAGGCAGGAGAGGTCTGCTGCGCCATGTGGGTCCCCTCCCTGACCAGCAGCAGGGATCGAACTCGTGCTGCAGTGACTGCGGTCTGCTTCATAGTGCCTCGCCTAACCCACTGCGCCACCAGGGAGGCCCCTAGACATAAACTTTTGAACATTTTCTCATTGTCAGGGTATCCTTGAAGAAGCAGTTGTCTGTAAACTGACTACCTCTCTAATATTCTTGCAATCTGGTACTTTACCTTTGTTTTAATATGATTTCTTTCAAAATTTACTTTTTTCTTTAGGGAAAATGTCAGTTAATTTTGGGGTAAGTTGCAAGCATTTACATAATTAAAGGAAGACAGATGAGTTGCTAAGGATCCCTTTAGATTTTGTTTCTTTTGATGAGATGGAAGAACCAGAGATTACAAATATGTGAAGTTTGTTTTAGTGATGCACTAAGAGATATAGATGATAGTACTTTGGTGGGGAGAAACGATCTAGACTTAAGTACTTTGGTGGGGAGAAACCATCTAGACTTACTGAAATGTGGAGCAGGTAAACATTTAATTTTCAGCCTATTTACATTCTGGTAGTGATACAGTTGTGGAAATGGGGGTGTATCTAGTATGGAAGAGAGCCGCAACTCCTAAAGTTTCTGATTTTTGAATTTTAACTTTTTGTTGAAGGTGGAGATAAATACCTTGTACTTGTCATATAAGACTTGTTTAGAAACAGTGATGTCACACAGTACTTAAGAAGAATTGGAATGAGTATATGAAAGTTATAGAAATTAACAGATCAGTATCATCTTAGAAAGGTTAAAACTAAAAGAACATACTTTCTTGCTCAGGTACCCTGTAAACTAAATTTTTTAACAACAGACCATATGTACTTCTGAATATGAATTGAACTTGATGTAGGCAATACAGAATGGTTTAAAATTTCCTCTTATATGTAAAACAAGCTTGATGTCTCAGTATAATGTTGAATGAATTAGCATCTAAACACTGTTTAATTCCCTTAGTTGATATATTTCTGAAAAGAAATTGTGGACTGGTGTCTCTGATTAAAAATAGTACAACAAATATTTTACTATGCATGATTAATTAGGTGTGTTTGCTATCATTATGATTTGCTGCTTTAGTTATGTCAGGATATTTGCTTTTACTGCAAAAAAAAAATCAATGGATTTATGAGACTGCTTTGTGTTTATTTAATAATTCTTAGTTGGTTACTCTGATTTAGTGTAACTTCAGTGGATAATTTTTTGGAGACTTTCATGGGAACTGCTATTATCTGGGAAAAGAGCATCAATAGGACTCTTCGTTTGGGTTAGTGCAGTTGATAACTGTCATTCCATGGCATATGTGAATTAAAGTTTCTTATGGTCTAGGTGAGCCAATTAGTTTTCATATTCCTGGTTTTTAGAAAAACCCTTTATTAATCAGACTTATTTAAATGTACAAAGAATTTGAGCTATAAGGAAGAAATCTAACCTAATTAAATGAAAAATGAATTTTTAATAATTATCCTAAATGAGGTTTCACTTGTACATGTCCTTAATTCCATTAGTAGAGCATTAAGTATATTAAAAGAGCTACTTTACATTAAAATTTGTGTGGATTTGCAAATCCCCAATGAGATTAAAGGTTTTAAATTAATATTTATGTATGAATGTGTGACTATGTAAACATGTATATGTGTGAGGCTATATATATTAGCTAACATTCTGATTTTTTTAAAGATCTATTTATGCATTCAAGAGCTGGGGTGTAGGCTAGAGATACATGGGGTGAAAGGATTTACCAAAGACAGAGTGGAGAGCAGAATAGACAGATCTACTGAAGTACACTGCTGAGAGAAGCAGGGGGTGGAAACAGGAGCGATCTGCTGCACCATGTGGATCAGCTCCCAGGCCTGCAGTAGCTGCTCATAGCTTCACATTGCTGAGACTTAACCCTTTGTGCCACCAGGGAGGCCCCAACATTCTGTTTCTTTGGTAACACAAATTCTTTCAATAATTACGATCAATAATCATCTACCTAATACTTTTTATTATTATTCATAAAAATGATGTGACCATTTAAAAACAGCAATTTCTAGACAAAGCTTTATCAACATTTATCAACATTATCTATTGTTATATATTTTTTTAAAT
Source organism: Galemys pyrenaicus (assembly GCA_019455555.1). Lineage (NCBI taxonomy): Eukaryota > Metazoa > Chordata > Mammalia > Eulipotyphla > Talpidae > Galemys > Galemys pyrenaicus. Next base: position 3,199,241 of record JAGFMF010012032.1, read on the forward strand.
GTAGCTGTGCAGAAACAGAAGTATGGAAATATACAAATACCCATAAATCTACCACTTTGGTTTAACAAATGTAATGCTTTTTTCAAATCTTTATTTTAAATTTTAAGAAATAAGGCATAATGGATAATGATTTAAACCCCTAATTCCTTTTTCCAGAGCAAACCACTATTTGGAATTTGTAATGTATCTTTCAGTATGTATTTCTGTAAACTTCATCTTTGAGGTACATATCCATAATATCTAAAAAGAAAAGGGAAAGGAATGGCAAGGAGAGGAGAGAGAGAGAGAGAGAGAGAGAGAGAGAGAGAGAGAGAGAGAGAGAGAGTGTGTGTGTGTGTGTGTGTGTAAAACTTTATTTAAAATACAGATTTTAAATAAGGGAAATAGTCATCTATTTAATATGATGGCACGAATGTTTATTTTTCTGTTATAAATACTGAATTTATACATTAAAAAATAATAAAATAGTGACTTTTGAGTTAGGTAGCCTTGGATTTAAAATTACTTTCTGTTACTTACCAGCCATATAACCATATAAGTTTGTTGATCTGCCCCATTTCAGTGTCTTCATCTATATAGTATAGACTGTACTGGTACCGACCACCTAAGATTGTTTTCAGCATTAAAATGAGGTGATTCATGTAGTGCTTAGTATGATACCTTGGCTAAATAATGTCATTTTATTCATCAGTGTTTTATTATAACCTTGATGAAGAATAAACAATCTCTGCCAATGTTGAATGGAACAATCTTATTTAAGAACCTGATTTGTTACACATTTCACTTAAAGTCACTTTTTTTCCAAGAACCTATCCATGATATGTGAGCGCTTACATGCCTATTTTGTTCTAAACTCTTTTCAAATATTTTTCTATTTAAGCTTCTAACAATCACTAAAAGAGATAGGTATGACATTAAAAGAAAGGATGTGTATGTAGTGTCCTGTGGTTAGTTATTTTTAAAGACAGGGAAATACCTTCAGTTTAATGGATAAATGGTACTTACAACAGTGAAAGAAAATTTAGGAAGTCAGTTGGGTGTTATGTGTGAGACCTTTAATGCCACACTAAGTGAAGACTTGGAATGGAGGAACCCACAGCAAGAATTGTATCAGGTTAGCTTGGTAATGAAGTGGAACAAAGCAAAAAGGTCTACCTACAGACAAGTGAGAAAGTGCAACTGGAATTCAGAAGATACATACTTTGGAAGTACCTACTACAAAGTGACAGTTGAAGGTGTGGGGTGTCATAAGATAACTGAAGTTAGAGGGTATGGCATGAGAAGACAGTTTTGGTCAGAACCTTAGAACAGGAGAAAAAAAGAACTAAGACAATAAAAGAATAACCAAATCTAAAATTCTGTAGTTTTCTTTTTTTTTTTTTAAAGATTTTATTTATCGGGCCTCCCTGGTGGCGCAGTGGGTTAAGCAACGCACTATGAAACAAACCGCAGTCACTGCAGCATGAGTTCGATCCCTGCCGCCGGCCAGGGAGGGACCCACATAGCGCAGCAGACCTCTCCTGCTGTGCCCGCTGCTCCCCTCAGCAGTGTACTTCTGTTGATCTGCCTGTTCTGCTCCCCGCTCTCTGTGGTGAATCCTCTCACCCCCTACACCTCTGGCCTGTACCCCAGTGCTTCTTGTATGCATAAATAAATAAATCTTTAAAAAAAAAAGATTTTATTTATTTATGCACACAAGACCTGGGGTACAAGCCAGAGGTGTGGGGGTGGGGGCGGGTAAGAGGATTCACCAGAGACAGAGAGGGGAGCAGAACAGGCAAACTGACTGAAACACACCGCTGAGGGGAGCAGCAGGTGAGTCAAAAGAGGTCTGCTGCGCCCTGTGGGTCTCCTCCCTGACTGGGGAGGGAACCTGCACTACAGTGGCTGCTGAAGCCTTAACAGTGTTGAGCTCAACCACTTGCAACACCAGGGAGGCCCCTCTGTAGTATCCTTGAATTCATTGACATGGATTCCAGGAAAAAATGATGAATAATAGAGCAAAAATTAGAAGATATTGAAGAGGGTAAAAACATATTGACTGGCTAAGAAGTTTCTGTCACTTTGTTAAAAGGGGTTTTTGTAGATTATGGAAGAATGGAACCAAATTTAAAGGGATTAGAATTTAAAGGGATAAGAAAGCTTATCATCTACACATCACTCTTTTGAGATGTCCAGACATGAGAGGAAAAAGAAAGAAGAGTATTCTTGAAACTGGAAAGATAAGAAAGGTAGAAATACATACATATATTTTTTTTATTTATGCATACACAAGCTGGGGTACAGGCCAGAGTCCAGGGAGGATTGAACTGGTGCTGTGGTGGCTGTGGTTTGCTTCATAGTGCATTGCTTAACCCATTCATTGGGACACCAGGGAGGCCCTGGTTATTTAAATTTTATAGTAGTATTTCGCAAGAGTAACAATGTAAATTTCAGTGAAATTTAGTATTCCTCAAGAAAGCAGTGAGCAGGAAGTTACTTTACTTCCATAGAATTAATTATTTAAAAAAATAATAGCTCTATTAAGATAAAATTTGCGTACTATATAGTTCACTCATTTGAGGTATATAACTCATGATCTTTATTATATTCACAGAACTGTGGCTCTGTTACCACAATCCATTTTAGAGTATTCTTATCACCCCTAAAAGAGACCCTATGACTTTTAACAGTCATACTCCATTTTCTCCCAGCACCCAAAACCTAGACTGGATGTCTCCTATTTGGAATTTGCCCATTCTGGACATTTCCAAAAAATGGAATCTTACGCTATCTGTGTCTTTGCCATGAGATTCTCTCATGTAGCAGGTTTTCAAGGTTCATCTGTGTTACAAGGTCTATTGGTATATCATTGCTGTTGTCACCATGTGTAGATACAACGATTTGTTTATCCAGCCATCAGTGATGAATATTGGGTTATTTATACTCTTTGTTTGTTATGAAGAATGCTACTACAAATGTTCATGTATAGGTTTCCATTTTTATTGAATATATACCTAGAAATAGTGTTGCTGGGCTATGTGATAATTTTTTTTTTAAAAAGAATTATTTATTTATACATACAAGCACTGGGGTACAGGCCAGAGGTGTGGGGTGGTGAGAGGATTCACCACAAACAGAGCAGGGAGCAGAGCAGGCAGATCAACAGAAGTACACTGCTGAGGGGAGCAGCGGGCACAGCAGGAGAGGTCTGCCATGCCATGTGGGTCCTCCCCTGGCCGGCAGCAGGGATCGAACTCGTGCTCAGTGACTATGGTTTGCTTCATAGTGCGTTGCTTAACCCACTGCGCCAACAGGGAGGCCCCTATGTGATAATTCTATATTTAACCTTTTAGTAACTTTCAGTCTCTTTCCCTGTGCAGCTATACCGTTTTTACATTCCCACAAGCAGTGAAGAGTCCCTGGTTACTACCCTTCGTCTGATGTAGCCATCCTGATGGTTGAGGAGTGAGTGGTACTGCGTTGTGGTTGTGATTCGTATTTGGCTTGAGTCCCTGATGGGCTGAAGATGTTGAACACCTTTTCATGGGTTTATCCGCCATTTGTATATCTTTTGGAGAAATGCCTGTTAAGATCTTTTGCCTGTTTAAAATTTGAGTTATAGGGCCTCCCTGGTGGCCAGTGGGTTAAAGCAATGCACTATGAAGCAAACCGCAGCCACTGTAGCATTAGTTCAATCCCTGCCACCGGCCAGGGAGCGGACCCACATGGCGCAGCAGACCTCTCCTGCCTCCACTGATGTTCTTGGCAGTCAGTGTGTTTCGGTCTGTCTGCCTGTTCTGCTCCCCACTCTGTCTGGTGAATCCTCTCACCTCCCTGGACTCTGGCCTGTACCCCAGCTCTTGTATGTATAAATAAATAAATCTTTAAAAAAATAAAATTTGGGTTATAATTTTATTATTCGGTTGTAGGAATTCTTATATATTAAGTGCAATTTGCAAATACTTTCTTAGTGTTTTTTTTAATATAAAAGGTCATGTCTTTTGTATATATAGCTTTGCTTCTTGCTTTCTAATCTGGATGCTTTTTATTTCTACTTCTTTTCCTACTTGCCTTATTTCGAACCTCTAGTAATATTGAATAGAAGTGGCAAGAACAAATATCCTGGTCTTGCTCCTGGACTCAGGGAAATCTTTTACTTTTACCTTTTAACGTAACCTTTTACCATTAAATATGTTGGCTGTAGATTTTTTGTAGATATCATCAGGTGTGGAAATTCCCATTCATTCCTGGATTATTCAGTTATTTGTATCATGAACTGTGTCTAATATTTTTTTTCTTTATCATTTCAAATTGATCATGTGATTTTTTACCCTTTGTTATATTGACATACTATGTTATATTAATCTTCAGATATTAAATTAATTTACATGTCTGATAAATCCACTTTGTTCACATTATGTGTATTTATGCATTTATTATTATTTGTGCATTATCATTAAATTAATAAGTTATTTATGCATAGAAAAACTGGGGTGTAGGCCAGAGCTGTGGGGGTTGAGAGGCTTCACCAGAAACAGAGTTGGGAGCAGAACTGGTGGACTGGCTGAAATACACTGCTAAGGTGAGCAGTGGGCATTGCAGGAGAGGTCTGCTGCACCTTGTGGGTACTCCCTGGCCGGGGGATCGAACTTGCGCAGCAGTGGCTGCTGATAGCTTCATAGTGCTTAGACTAACCCCTCTGTACCACCAGGGAAACCCTGGGGATATAATATAAACATTTTTATTCCTCATTTTCTTTTTTAAAGTACTTTTGCCTAGTTCCAAAATGCTAAATTGAACTGTGGTTTTTATACTGTGTGTGTGTGTGTGTAGTGTACACGTGCGCGTGCTACACACATTTACTTAGATGAACCAACAAATTTTGGACACATATCTTCTCCAAAGTCGTTTTAGGCCTCCTTGAAACAAACTTAATGTCTGTCAGCTTCTTAAAGCATTTTTCACTTTAAAAAATAACTTTTAAAAGACACAAAAGAGTTGTCCATGCTTAGAATGAAAGGTTTTTCATAATTTTGTCCTATCCAGTCCATTCAAGTTCCATTATGACTAGTTCTCTATGGACTTCTCAGAGTGAACCTTTAATAAATAAAACTTTATAATGCTTCATGAAGAAGAGAAGCAAAGCAGCATCTCTGAGATGCCTTGACACCTCACTTTCTTGGAAAATAGCTTTTAAAATGCTTTCTTGTACAAATCTTCATTTATGACTATCTTCTTATTATCTCTTCATCATAAAAATTAACTTACTCCTAGGCAAGTTCTAAGTCTCTTTTGTCCTCTGTGGTTCATGTTGGTTTAGCTGCTCTGATTATTTATTGTCTTCCTTCCTTTTCTGATAAGTTAAATACAATATATGTATATTGTGTGTGTGTGTGTGTAGTATTTTTACAATAAATATATCAACCTTTTAGGAGACAGCATCAATCATATTTATTATCTGTCCCCTCAAAAGACTTATAGAGCATATACCTGTATATCATATATTCTTAAATATTTTCTAAATTGATTTTTCTACAACAGAGAAATAGACTAGCATAAATTTATAGGAATTAGGAGGGAACATAATCTAATTATAGTTTGTAGTGAAATAATTAAAACTAACAAAAGAAGAGTTACTAAATAAATAAGTCAGTAAAATTAATCTGTTAAATTTATGCTCACCTGACAAGTACATTTCAAATTTAGTTTAACTTAGGCATAATTTACATGCAATGAAATGTACCTATTTTCAGTATAATTTGATGAGTTTGGATAAATGTATACATCAGTGTAATTGTTACCGCCATCAAGAGAACATTTCCGTAGCCCCAGAAAGCTTCCTTATTTCCCTTTGCAGACAGTCATTCTCCCATCCCTGGCCCCAGGCAATCAGTGATCTAATTTCTGTTTCTATAGATTAGTTTTGTCTGTTTCAGATTCCATGTAAATGGAATCATATAATGTACACTTTTACATCTGGCTTTTTTCACTCACCATAATTTTTTTTGAGATATTTATGTCATTTCATGCATCAGGGTTTTTTTGAGATATAATTTAAACAAAGAGATACTCTGCAGTACACAATTCTGAAAATATATACTGGTACCACTAATCAAGATACAGCACAACCCCATATTCTCCCCTCACCTCCTTCTTCCCCAACTGCTAACTACTGGAAACCACTGATTTTTGCCCTTAAATTTTTGCTCTTTTTGAGACTGCCATGTGAACCCAATCGTGTGGTATGTAGTAATCCTTCAAGACTCTTTAGCATTCCGCTTTACAGGTATACTACATTTGGGTTATTTATAGTTTTCAACTATTATGAATAAGATTTCTGTGAACATTTGAATTCAGTCTTTGGAGTATATCTGTTTTAACTTCTGTTGCATAAATACAAAGGAATTAGGTTGCTGGGTCATATGTATGTGTGCGTGTTTAATTTATAACAAGGTGTGTGTTTTCAAAAGCAGCTGTGCCATTTTATATTCCTACCAGATGAGTATGGGAGGTCTAGGTGGTTGTCTGCTTCAATCCCTGTATCATCAGTCTTTAATTTCACCCACTTGCTGAGTATCTCATTTAGACCTGGTTTGTGTTTTCCTAGAGGATAAAGGTATTGAGTATGGTGTGTGTGTGTGTCGGTGTGTCGGGGTGGGGGAGGCTTATTGGCCAAAAATGCCTATCTTCTGTGAGGAGTCTGTTGAGTCTTTCGCACAATCAGACATGGAAAAAGTCGATGTTTCTAACATAGCTAAGACCTGGAAAAGAGGTATGTGTGTGCCTGTATGCATGTGCCTGTATATGCACATGCGTGTGCATATATGTGTCGGTTGTGGTATTGTGTTGGGGGGGGGAGAGATGGGATGGGTGGGAATTGGAAAACCCAGCAGCAAATTATAAAAAGATGCGTGATTAATAGGGTTAAGGAGGCCCAGCCACATATAACATGAATTCCTAAAAGCAGCTGAGTGAGAAAATAGCATCTGGAAGTCTAGGCACTATCTGGAGACTTAGGGAGCAATTATAGGACAAGACTTAAGGACAGCTTCTAGATAAGGTGAAAGGAGTACAAAGGCATTAACTAGATTTAGAAGTCCAGTGATACTAGCTTCTTTATATAGCAGTTGAGACCCAAAGGACATTAATCTTTTTGAAATACAGGTTTATTAAGATCATTTACATCCAGGAAAATTCATCCTTTTTGATGTGCAGTTCTGATTTTTTACAAATTGGCAGATTGTGTAACTAACCACAAACAAAATACAGAATATTGTCAGAGCCCCCAAAGCATCCTCTTCTTTGCAGTCAGCCTTCCCCCCAGCCCTCGCCCCTGGGAGCCAATGATTAGTTTCTCTCCTTGTAACTTTGCATTTTTAAGAATGCTGCTATGTAAATGACATGCAGTCTGTTGCTTTTTCAGTCTGTCTTCTTTCCGGTAACAGAGTGCATTTTTGTTGCACATTTATCAGTCCTGTGTTCCTTCAGTTACTGAGTAGCTTCCCATCATGTGAATGTACCAGATCGTTTTTGTATTCATCAAAGAGCCCTTGAGTTGTTTCCAGGCTTTGTAAATTATGAATAAATCCTCGATAAACATTTGTGTACAGGTTTTTGTGTTACCATATGTTTTCATTTCTCGAGTAAATTTGTCAAGGTGGGATTGCTGGAGGTCACGCGTTAAATGTATGCTGTTCTTTATAAAACACTTCCAAACTTTTCCAAAATTGCAGAACCACTTTCATTCCCACTGGTGGTGGATAGAGTTTTATTTGTTCTGTATCCTTTCTGCCTTTCAGTATTTTTAGTTTCTTAACCATTCAACTAAATGTGTAGTGTCAGCTCATTGTAGTTTGAGTTCGCGTTGTCCTGATATTTAATAATGTATCTTTTCTTGTATTTCTTTGCCATCTATTAATCATCTTTGGTAAAGTGTCCATTCAGATCTTCCATCCATTTTTTAATTGGAATTTTTTTTCATATGTTGTAGTTTTAAGACTTCTTTAGATAAGAAACAATCTTTATAACATAATTACCACTAACATTTACTGAGTGCTTATTATATATCAAATACTGTTCTAAGATTCTTTATTGAATTATCTCATTTAAATTCATAGCAGTACTGTTCGATTAGATACCATGGTTATTCTCAATGTAAGGATGATGAAACTGTACTGGGTTTTAGAGATACAAATTGAGTCTGATCTATAATATACTATATATATTATATTGTACTACATGACTATAATATACTATGGCAAATACACCAATAAAGTAAACAAGAAGTGATATCCAAACAGATTTTTAAAATAAAGATATATTTATTTACACATACAAAGCTGGGGTACAGGCAAGAGGCATGGGGGTGTGAGGATTCACCAGAGACTGAGTGAGGAGCAGAACAGGCAGATCGACTGAAATACACTGCTGAGGAGAGCAGCCGGTGAGGCAAGAGAGGTCTGCTGCGCCCTGTGGGTCCCTCTCTGGCAGGGGTTCGAGCTCACGCTGCTTCACAGTGTGGCACTCAACCCTCTGCGCCACCAAGGAGGCCCAAACTGAGATTTGAATAGATGTTTACTAGGCTACCTTTTGGAGAAAGATTACTCCAGATCACTAAAACAATAAATTCAACATTAGTGGGGTAATATTTTTTTTTAAACTGAAAGTAGTTCAATATTGCTGGACTACAAAGTAAAACAGGTGCTTTTGGAATATAAAATACAATTCTCTGTTATTCAGAAACATAAAGACCTAAAATGAGTACAGACTTAAACATTCTGTATCAGTTTTCTCTTCACTTTTTGATTGTGAGTTTTAAAAACCTTTCTTCCTCTGATTCCATCTTCTCCCTACCACTATAACATTGGTTAAAATGACTCTCAGACCCTTTTCAATGTTTTATGGATTTCTTTTGGTATTGGAGGAAATATCTAATTTTTCATTTACCTTTTATTGTTTTTTTTCCTGAATGAAAAACTTCTAAAATACCACGCTAGTAAAGAATATCTTTCTTTTAGTTTAACAATGGTATTGCTTTAGAACAGTTGGTCTGTCCTTTAAACATTTGGATGTAATAATTGTTTACTCAGTGAAGATAATAATAAGATTTAGTTTGAGACTTTAGTTTGAGTTGTAATTGTTTAATGTACATTTTATTGAAGTATAACATACATACAGAAAAGTACACAAATTCTATACATGAGGAGCTTGATGAATTTTCAGAGAGAATCATCATCTACATAACCAATACCCAGATCAAGAAGTAGAACATTCTCACAATCCTGGAAACCTCCTTGGGCCTCCAACCAGTTACTACTTGCCCTCACCCCAAGGGTAACCCTGTTCTGGCTTCGAGCCTCAGAGATTAGTTTTACTGGCTAGTGAACTTTATGTTGAGTAGGTTCTCAGAAGAGGAATTATCCAATCACAGGTGAGAAAATGCACTCCTTTTCTTATGCTGCGTGCTGACACGCTCACCACATCTGGGGGCTTGAATCGGCACCCATTTAGTACCCGAATTCCCTGGGTCAAGTGTCTGGGCACAGTCTAAATGGGCTCTCTGCTCAGGGTCTCCTAAAACTGGTCAAGGTGTCCCTTGGAGTGAGCTCATCTGAGTCCCAGGGCTGTTGGCAGAACTCTTCCTTCTGCTGTAGAATTCCCAGCAGCTTGCTTCTTCAAGGTCATGATGAGAGTGTATCTGAGTTCAGGGAAAAGCCTAAACTCTCTTCTTTTTCAACTTAAGATTTCTATTTTGAGATAATTGCAGATTCGCATGCAATTGTAAAAATAATACTACAGAGCAATCCAGAGATCTTTTCCTACTTTATTTTGTGGATGTTTTACTGTGTACAGATTTTTTTTTAATACTTTAGCATAGGATTATTTAGGGAAGTGGATTTTCTCAGTCCTGATTTCCTATATATAAGGCTTTTGGTAGAATGGAGCCATTGCCAATCCTAGTTGTTTTTTTTTTTTTTTTTTACAAGTTTTACAAGAAATTTGAAAACCTTCTTAATTGGAGCTAATGTTTAAAGATTGTTTTCAGATCAGTGTCTTTATTTTCCTATCAAACTTTTTTTTTCATTGAATAGTCTTCAGAGTTAGCGAACTGCAAAGTTAGCAGAGTCCTAAGACCGTCTTTGTTTCTGACACCAATGTAAGTGCTGGCGGTTCCTAAAACCACCCTTGGTTTTAATCATGTACCAGCAGAACTCGTATGACTCCCCGAAGACTATTATATTCATGGTCTCAGGCTAAAATTAGCTTAAGGAAGTAACACACAGGGTGCAACCTTAGATGGTTTTGAACGCACAGTTCCTGTGGAGTCAGATCCCAGCAGTGGTGTGTGACAATGTGTGGAGTCTTGCCAACCAGAAGAGCTCACCTGCGCTCTGGTTCAGGGTGTTGATTGACCCCCATTACGTAGACATGATTGCTTAATTGATAACCGATGTGACTGATCTCAGCCTCCAGGTTGACGAGTGCCAGGTTATAACTCCTGTCCAAAACCACACGACTGTGCTTTAGACCCCATGGTGTGGCCAGCTCCCGCCTACCATCTGAGGTGGCCAGTGCCTGCTATGCAAAGACACTCCTGTCGGGTATGACATGGGTTACCTCCCCGAAGTTAAGGGCAAAGGCCAAAGCTCTGTTGAAGCAAGGCCAGATTCTTTGCTACAAAAGTACGCATACTTTTAGAAAAATATAGCCCTTGGGACTTTATGCAGCCCTCACACAGCCTTTTTCATCCATCAAATGTTTTTCATTCTGAGTAACATAGGTTCTTGAACTTCAGGTATACATGGACACAGTCTCTGCCTAACTTCTGATGTAAGTTTGGGATTTTTTTTTCTTTGATTCCATGATCATCTGTTTGTCAAAAGCTTCAAAATAGACTACAGTAATAGTGTGAGTTGAATTGCCTTTCCATGAATGAAATGGAAGCATTCATTGCTACCTTAGAACAGTGTTTGTCAATTTTCTTTTGTCTGAGATTCACTATTAAAGTGTCAGCTTTTAAATATTGAACATATGGGTAGGTGTGTGACTGTTAAGATACAACCAGTGCTTCATAAAACACCGGTCTTCTTCACACATAAAGAATGTTAATGGTTCTCTACTAAACTAATGGCTCATAATGACATTTCAGCTCACTGTTCACAAACACTGTCTTAAATAGACTATCAAAAATAGTGATGGCCTAGTACTAGAGAGAATCAGGTGAAAGATATAGGACCTGAAGAGATCAGATCTGAAGAGGAATTGAAGTACTTTCATGGGATTCATTCCAGATGAAGCATCTAGGAAATGTTGTATAAAGCTAGTGCAAATGTTATCCATTAGGTGGCCTCCCTGGTGGCGCAGTGTGTTAAGCAACACACTGTGAAGCAAACCACAGCCACTGTAGCATTAGTTCAATCCCTGCCACCGGCCAGGGAGGGGACCCACATGGCACAGCAGACCTCTCCTGCCTCGCCTGCCCGCTGCTGCCCTCAGCAGTGTGTTTCAGTCAGTCTGCCTGTTCTGCTCCCCTCTCACCTGCTGCGACTCTGACCTGTACCCCAGCTTGTGTATGCATAAATAAATAAATCTTTTAAAAAAAGGTTGTTCATTAGGGAAACTTATTAACATATAAAACATGTATTTTGGTTATTTTTTTTTTTGTAGGTAATTTCACAAGCCTGCTTAAGATAATTTTTTACTTCTCTTCCCCCTGATCTCTGCTGGGTTAGTTCTTTTTTGTTATTCAGATAGATTTCAGTATAATGGTCTCCTCACCTAGATCTTTCCTGAATCTATTCTAAAATGGTCATTCTGTTTTTATTCTCTGCATGGTCTTTACACTCACCTGAGGTTTTGCTTACCTTCCTCTCTAAAAATGTTAGCTATGTTACAGCTTCTGTCTTGTTTACAGTTTTATTCCCAGCACTTATAAAACAATGTCTGGCAGATAGTATGTACTCAAATAATGTGTCTTGAATAAGCGATATAGTTTGTGTGTGTTTTTTTTTAAAGATTTATTTATTTATGGGGCCTGCCTGGTGGCTCAGCGGGTTGAGTGCTGCACTGTGAAGGATCGATGGCACCGCAGTGCGCAAGTTCAATCCCCAGCCAAGGACAGGACCCACATGGCACA